>LPNX010179766.1:0-166441 GCA_001517045.1 Pseudotsuga menziesii | reverse complement strand
ATTTATTGCTTTTGGAGACACTGGTTCTTGTGTAACAGTGTCTTCTTTGTTCTCCTACCTCTGAGATTGGATATCTTCCCCATCATGCAGCTCTTCCTCAAGGATCTTAGTGTCACCTGAGGCTAATGATTGTTCATCCTCACTCCACTATGTATCGGGCATGATATCCATCCCCGGGTTATCTTCTAATTGAAATTCAGGAATCCCTGCTACAATTCCCAAGGATGTTGGTTCTTGTGTTACAACATCCTGGATTACCTCTTCGTCCTCCTGTGGTTGAAATTCTTCTCTAAGCCCTGTATCATGGGGATATTCTGGAGTCATAGTGCAAATATCTTCGTTAGGTTCCAGAGTGTCCTCCATCCCAGATTCTTCTCCCACTTTCTCTGCCAATTGGACAAGTATATTCAAGGTTGCTGGTTCTTATGTTACAGCCCCCTGTTCTAGTTCATTAATGTCCTGCCCTTGTGGTTCAGCTTCTATCATCTCTATATCGTGGGAGCATTTTGAGTTCACAGTGCAATCCTTATCTCCATCATCATTCCTGAATTCATCCTTTTTCTCCTCTATCACAGGATTGGTGGCAGCTTCAGCAAGGATGGTCAAAGATGCTGGTTCTTGTGTAGCAGCATCTTCTTTTTCCGTAGCTTTTTCTATTGTGGCCTCGGACTGCTGAGCTGTACAGGTGCAAAGTATGATCTTATGGCCTGCCTCTTTGAAGATTTCTCCACAGGCAGGACAAATCACTCGCTCATCTTCCTTGCCAGGCTCGGTAGATTTTGATTCCTCCAACTGTTCTGCAGCCTCCACCAATGTATACATTTTCTTCTCACCTTGTTTCCTGCATGTTTCCTTCCATGTCTCCACTTCCCTTCGAAGTACTTGGACTTCCTCCTTTAATAATGTGTTCTCTTCCAAAAGTCCTTCAATGCTAGGTTCTTCCTCAACTGGCCTTTGTGGAGCATCCATTGGCCTTGGTACAAGGATCGGGAACTCAACCTGTGCCTCCAGGGTTGCCCATCTTTTTCTGGCTACCTTTGCTGCTGCATTTGATTTAGTTCTTTTTCTCCTTATTGGTGGAGTTATGCTAAGTTCATTAATTAGTCTCTTTCTTTTCCTTTGTGGTGTTTTCTTTTGAGGAGCTGGCATATCAGGAATCACTGCTGAGGTCAAAGGAATGTTTTCCTGCTCCTCAAGTCGTTCCTCCTCAATTAGGGTTCCTCCTTCCCACTCAGGTGAGGATTCAATAGTGACTGGTTCAATATGTTCTTCAATTGCCTTGGCTCTGCCATCTTCAGGTTCAATTGTCGCAGCATTCAATGCTGCTCCAATTTCTCCTTCTGATGGCAGAGCTACCCTGTTGTCTGTGTTTTTCCCAGGATTTTTATCAACACCCTCCTCCAATGGTTCTGCTTGTGTCCCATGTTTCTCTTCTTCTGGTGCAATGTCATCCCCCCCCCAACTACATTGGAGGGACTCCGGTCCTCCTGATGTGGTTGAAGGTGTGCCTGGTCTGCTGGTACACCCAGTGAAGGAGCAGGTTCCTGGGTGCGAGATGTGAATTGATCCCAGGTTATATTGTGCTGGGCTAGGGTTCTTAAAATGATTAATTTTATAAGACCATGGTGGCTGAGGGAAACATGTGGATGTTTAGCATCTTGGACAAACGTCGCCATATGGCGTAGGTCATGAAGCAGATAATATGGAATGTTCAATAAAATGCCATGTCGGAGATGAGAAAGCAAAGGTATATCAGAATTATAAACAGTCTGGTACCAACCTTCACAAGTGATGTACTTCTTGAGAAAGACAACAACTTGATCCTAGGGCCGCGGTAGTGAATGTAGGGAAATTCCTCTTCTTGATGATTGAACTTGCTCCCCCTCTCGTAAAAATGTTTCCCGTGCAGTCAGCGTGGGAACTCGTCGTCCAAACCATGCCTGTCCGACCTGTGGAAGAGCAGTAACCTCGGATATAATGGCTTCAGAGACTTCTATCTGCAGCCCCCATACCTAGGAGTGAGTGTCTCGGAGGTTTAAAGCAAATTGCAGAGGTGCTTCCCTGTTAAATCTGTCTAGTCGCTCAAAAAAATCGATCCAGCCAACAGCTTGAAAGATGGCAAAAACCGCAAGATTGTTCCTGAGTTCCTACGTATTCAAAGGTTCATGATGAGCTGGAAGCCCCATAGTCTTAGCTGTAGAGTTACAAGGTCCAAGAATGGAGGTTGCAGAGCAGAGGATGCACAGGTCGCTGAGCAAAGATGTTGAGAAAAAAATGGCAAATTTGGAAATTTCAGTACAGAGGGAGGTTCGAAATTCTTATGCCAAATTGGGGAAGGTGGCGGTTATGATTTTTTACGTCGCACGAGGGAATGGATTAATTAAGCCATAATGATAATACGTATAAAGGCAAGACTGATATCATTAAATCAAATCAACACTTAATCATGTGAAAATCAAAGCCATACCTCGTGCGACTGTGAGTCGGATAGCCTGCAAAGAATGGTGGAACGTGTGATTGCTGACGCTACAAAGCCGAGCTCGTGTGCAGGCATTAAGTTGATCATAATAACGCTGATAATGCCAAAATGCCTTCCGCCAGTGAAACAAAAACCATCGCATCGCCGAGGTCGGAATTATGCCAAATTGGCCGGCACGAGTGGGATAAATCAGAGCCATATCTGGTAGTGGAAGCAATTTTCTTTCGTTAACACAGGAGTTACCGCTGTAGGCTGCAAGAGAACAGTCTTTAATGCTAGAAATGTCTGCCAAATGGAGTGGAATTGAAGTTTCCCAGCATGATAATGCGGCCGATTAAGAAGATGTTACAGCCGCCAAAAATGATTCACAGTGTCGGGAAAAAGATTGGCGGTAGCAGGAAAAATCACGGCTGCCAGGAAAAAGCTCGACGGTCCTCGGAAAATATATCACAGCCATCGGCAAAGATGTTGCAGCCACCGAGAAATATGTTTCAGCCGCCGGGAAATATTTTTCAGCCGCCGGAAAATGTGTTTCAGCCGCCGGGAAATGTGTTTCAGCCGCCGGGAAATTTTGGGGAAAAAGGGAAAAAGAGACGCAGGGAAGCAGAGGAAGACGACTCCCATTCAACAGGCCCATTCTGGTCATTCGCCTGGTACTTCCCTGCAAATTTTTTTTTGAAAAATAACAAAAACCAAAAAGATCAAATGCAAAAGAAAAATAAAGAATTATATGCTACAGTAGGAAAAAAAATTATTTATGTACAGTGATTCAAAGTGTGATTTACAGTTCAAGGATTGGCAGAGGTAGAGAGAAATTCCTGCCTTGGTGTCAGCTGATACTCTGGATCGGTGGCGATTTGCGAAATGAATGCATCTTTCGAAATAGGCTTATGATACAGTCGCAGTCTGTGGCCATTAGCAAGTAAGGGTATGCGATTGTCATCAATGGTCACCAGACAGACAGTGCTGTTGTCAAAGACCCTGTCAACCAAGTATGGACCTAGCCACCTTGTATGCAATTTACCTTTAAAATCCCTTTTGAATATGGAGTCATAGAGTAACGCCTAGTCTCCCTCGCTGAAGATTTTCTTTTTAATAAATCGGTCATGCCAATTGGATCTCTATTGCTGAAGCAACAAAGTCTGGTCCACTGCAGCTAACCGCTTCTCGTCCGATTCATTTAATTGATTCAATCTTCGCTTCTGAGCTTCTGTTACATCCAGATTCATTTCGGTGGCTGTCCTCAGGGTTTTAATCTCAAACTCAATTGGAAAGATGGCACTCTTTCCATACACTAAATCATATGGGGAGAAACCTGTAGTGTCACGCCAAGTCGTGCGATATGCCCACAGTGATTTCGGAAGCCTGTTAGCCCAATCCTTTCGATGGCTCTTAACTGTTTTAGTAAGGATGTTTTCAATAACCTTATTGGTACTTTCCACCTGACCATTGGCTTGGGGGTGGTAAGGTGAAGACACCCTGTGCTGCACATGATATTTCCAGAGCAAGGATTCAAACTGGTGTGACATGAATTGTGGCCCCCCATCGGTAACTACTTCTTTTGGTACCCTGAAGCGGGTAAAGATCTCACTGTACAGAAAATCAATCACTGCCTGGTCATTAGCCTTGGCCAAAGCTACAACCTCCACCCACTTGGTCATATAATCAGTACAAACCAGAATGTAGACCTTCTGTCTGGAAGGAGGACGGATAGGGCCAACGAAATCCAGTGCCCATCTATCAAATGGTTCAACTACGAGTTGGGAATGTAGGGGCATCTGATCTGTTTTATTAGGTTGGCCCATCCTTTGGCAGCTGTCACAGGACTGAACATACCTTTTAGCATCCCTGAACAGATTCGGCCAGTAGTAGCCCATCCGCAGTGCTTTATGCCCTGTTCTTTTGTCTGCAAAGTGCCCTCCACAAGGGCCCTCATGACAGGCTTTCAGTATATCAAAGATCTCATATTCTCTTACACATCTCCTGATCTCAAGATCGGGCCCTGTGTAGAAGAGATGACCATTTAGCCAAGAAAACCTGGCACTTCGCTGAATAATTTTTCTTTTTTCTCGTTTAGACATATATGGCGGGAGCTTTCCTGCAACCAAATAGTTAGCGACGTCTGCATACCATGGAGAATGAGCTGAAAGTGCGAATAGATGTTCATCTAGAAAAGAGTCCTCAACAGGAAAACTGTCATCACTGTTAGGAAGACGAGATAAAAAATCAGCAACAACATTTTCTTTCCCAGGTTTATCTATAATGGTGATATCAAATTCTTGCAACAACAAAAGCCATCTGGTCACTCTGGCATTGGTAACAGGTTTATTCATTAAATATTTAATGGCAGAGTGGTCAGTGTGCACAAATGTAGGATACCCGGTGATATAATGTCGAAATTTATTGATAGAGTAAACAATAGCTAGGAATTCTTTTTCAGTAACAGTATAATTAAGTTTAGCAGGGGCTAAGTTTTTACTTACATAGTAGATGGCATAAGGTACTTGACCATCCTGCTGTCCTAATACTGCTCCAATGGTAGTGTCAGAGGCATCTCAAGAAATTTGGAAGGGCAGGGTCCAATTAGGTCCCCTTAAGATGGGGGTTGTGGATAGCTTCGCTTTAAGCTCATCGAATGCTGTCTGGCATGCTGTATTCCACACAAACTGTACATCCTTTGTTAACAGAGAGAACAAGGGAGAGGCCAGTTTGGAGAAATTTTCTATAAACCTTCGATAATATCCAGCATGTCCCAGGAAACTTCTCACCTCTTTCTGAGTTGAGGGGGTAGGTATATTCTTTATCACCTTGATTTTTGAAGGATCTACCTGAATGCCATTGGCAGAGATAAAATGTCCTAATACCACCCCCTCACTCATCATCATATGGCACTTTTCAGTGCTTAATGAGAGCTGAGTCTGTTCACAGCGAATTAAAACCTTCTTTAAATTCTCCAGGGCTTCGTCAAAGCCCCTGCCATAGGGAGTAAAATCATCCATGAAAATTTCCATGCTATCATTGACTAATTCAGAGAATATGCCAATTACAGCTCTTTGGAATGTTGCTGGTGCGTTACATAATCCAAAGGGAAGCACTCTGTAGGAAAATGTTCCCTAGGGACAGGTGAAGGTGGTTTTATCCTGTACCCACTAAAGCCATCTAGGAAGGAGAAGAACTTCTTCCCTGACAGGGTATCAAGTAATTGGTCAATAAAGGGCAAAGGGAAATGATCCTTTTGAGTTGCTTTGTTCAATTCCCTGTAATCAACACAGACCCTCCATTTCCCATTTTTCTTGGGTACAATTACGAGTGGAGAGACCCACTCACTATCTAAAATAGGATATATAAATCCTGCTTCCAAAAGTTTCTAGATTTCCTCCTTCACTATATCCCTCAGATTGGGGTTCATGCGTTGTTTGGGTTGAAACACAGTCCGGGAGTCACTTTTAATATAAATGTGATGGGTGCACAGATTAGAGGGAATACCCCTCATATCTGTATACTCCCAGGAAAACGCCCCCTTATGTTCTTTCAAGAGGCTAATCAGGCGTTTCCGTTCCTCTAAGGAGAGACTAGGATTGATATTCAAAGTCCTTCCAGGCTCTACCTCAATAGGAATACTTTCTGAATTTTTCAAAACCGGGATTATGTTTGTGACACCAACTAAGGCTTCTTCCATAAGATTTTCTTGTTCTTCCTTGCCCAGGGTAGTGTTCAGAATTTGATAGACCTCTCTATTCACTGAAGTGTGTTCACTAATGAAATTGCTAATAGTATCATCCTCTGTTTCATTTTTAAAACTTAAGGCCTTCCCTATAGTTAATAGTGGCTGAACATCCTCCTCCTCCTACTGCTCTATCCAAATGGATGTTTCAGCCTCTAGACTTGGCCGAGCTAGAGGATAAAGGGTGATATTTTTAGTATCCATGCCATCAGATATAGTCATGGACCCCGATCGACAGCTGATGCAAGCATCAGCTGTGGCCAACCAAGGTCTCCCCAGGATCAATGGGTGTCCCCCCAACTGCGATTTTGGTTGTAATACCAAAAAGTCAGCTGGGTATTCCCATGAATCTACTGAGATGACAAGGTCGTCCAGGATCCCTTTGGGTCTGATGGTGGATCTGTCTGCTAATTCCAAAATAGTAGGGGTCGGTCTAAGATTAGTGAGCCCAAGCTTCTTTACAGTCTCTATTGTTATAACATTGATTGCTACTCCTAGATCCACTAGCACGTTGGGTATCTGTGTCTGTCCTATCTGTACAGTGACGGTAGGATTGCCAGGGTCATCATATTTAGTCACAGGGGATTTTCCTATTATCAAGGCAGATAAGTTCCCTATGACGTGAACCGTAGGAGGATCCCTGGGTTTCCTTCCTGTTCTCTTAGTGCACAGGTCCCAAACTATTCTAGCGTAAATGGGCACATCTTGAAGAGCTTGAAGAAGGGGGATTTTGACATAAAGGTTCCTTAACTCTCCGAGGAGGTTAAACTGAGGTTGCCCCCCCATTCTTGGTAGCATTAGTCTTTCGAGGTATGGTGGTTGCTTTATCAACTGGGAAGGCTATGTATTGTCAGATTTATCGTTGGATGTTTCAGCCGTCCCTTTATCGTCGGATGTTTCAGCCGTCCCTTATAAGGGATGCTCAGCATCTTCAATGATAGGAACTGTGTCAAATGGATGCTGTGAACTCTCCTCTTCTTTATGCACAGAGGGTGAAACATCCTCTGTAATTACGGGTTCTACAATTTTCCCAGATCGTAAATGGATGTCATTACAGGGTACAAGGGAAAGAGAGTAGGCTAGCATATTGACAGTCTCCAATTGATGGACTGCCTTATTATTCGGGTTGGGATTAGGTTGGGCAGGCAACTGAGGTCGAATCGGTATATTAGGTATAAAATTGTTTTGCAACTGTAGCTGCGACTGCTGAGGTAGGTATTGAGGATATGGAGGAAATTGAGGGAATTGGGGAAATTGAGGAGAATATGGTGACTGTTGAGGTGGAGGTGGTTGAGGAAACTGGTTCCCAGGATGGAAATTCCTCCATCCAGGAGACCATGACATGGGTTGATGTGGTGGCTGTGTCCAAGGACTCCATGAGTTATAGTTTTGTATTGCGGGTTGGGAAGAATTCCACTGAGTATAATTTGAAGGGAATTGTGTATTCACGTTTTGCATATTATTATTCCAATTTCCCATATTATTAAAAAATGGAAACGATTCTGGAGGCATACCTTGATTTCGAGGCTGCCACGGTTTCTTCTGTGCAATAAAGTAGGCTACTTCCACATCCGGGTTTGATGCCTGCAGAACGACCTTTACTTGAGGAAGTGAGGGGCATTCCTTCATGTCGTGGTTCAGCTCACACAGCTGACATACATTTACTTTGTCAAGCAGGCATTCTCTCAGCGGATGATTCTTTCTACATCGAGGGCAGAACACACCTAATGTGAGATCCTCCACTACTTGTTTTTTTTTTGCCTTCAGGACATCGATCTCCGAAGAGATAGAGATCATCATTTCTGTTTTAAAATTTTCAAGGAGATTGCCTATCTCTGCACGGGTAGCGCCTCCATTGGATGATTTCTGAGTTCTGTCGAAGACGTCACGTTCTAGCTTATCTCGTTTGTCCCACTTATTGTTCCTAGAAGACCCCCTGGAGTATCTCTTGCACAGTTCCACAATTTTTTCAAAAGGTTCTTTGGAGATATCTCCCTTACCAAGTAGGTTTAACATGTCTAGACAATCATCCCTGATCCCAAGGAGCAAGATTATCTTGAGTACGTCTAGCCCCATGTTCGTCTGCCCAGCTCTCTGCACATTGTACAACAGTCTTTCCACGAAATCCTCCAAACTTTCGTCCTCTTTCTGCACCATTTTAAATAATTCCTCTCTCTTGTCCTTGGTGTTACAATATTCCTGATATTTCTCTAGGAACACTTGTTTCATTGTATCCCAATTAGCAATGGTTCCTCCTCCAAGGCTCATGAACCAGCGTAATGCATTGTCCTTCAGGGTAGCAGGAAAAAGTTTTAGCTTTTGGGCATCGGTGATATAATCATAGCTGTGACAAAGAATATCGAATTCAAAGAGGAATTCGTCTGGGTCTTCTGCCGCCTTTCCATGGAAACGAGGTAACACCGATGGTGAGATATTTTTCATAGGAGCTGCCCCATCCGGTTGTTGAATCGGAAATTGCAGTGTAGCCACCGTTCCTTCTGGCAGGGAGCGATTTTCATGATGATAGTTTTCTCCCATTACTTCTTCCTCGTCGGCCCCATGTCTGTTACTCATCTCCTCTTCTGTTTTCTCCTCTTCGTTTCTTCCTACGTTCTTTTCTTCGTCCTTCTCCTGTTCCTCTTTCTTTTCTTCTTTCCTCCACTGATCCAAGAACTTCTGGTGGTACTGATCCCACTCTTCCTTAGTTACAACCCTCCCGTTGATGTGGTAGGTCAGACCTCTACCAGCAGGTCCGGTTGTAACAGCTGTGTCTTCATCTACAGGGATGTTCGAGGGAGTCACAGCTGCTCGTGGATTCTCCACCGTGGATCCTGACGCTGGCGCCTCAGGGTCGGAAGGATTCCTTCTGATAGGATTTTCTTGAAGATGAGCTCTGGTGGATGAATTAGTTCTGTCAACAAGATCGTCGATGAATGTCCTTCTGCCCAACGGTGCTCCTCGACCGCGACCTGAGCTACCTGCACTGTTAGTATTTTTTGGGGTTTTGGGAGTTGGGAGTTGATCGCGTTTTACCCTCCTCGTATTCATGCAACCCAAACCATTTCATCAAAGAGAATAAAAAGAGAAACTGACTAGAAACAATTACCAGATGCAACTAATGATAGTGTTTAATTTTTATCCTTCCCCGGCAACGGCGCCAAAATGTCGAGCACCCTAAATGCAGATAAATTATTATCAACACACAGAGCATACGAGATTTATTGTCAACCCGAGAAAGTCTTTTATTTCAAAGGATAAATGCACAGTCTATGCTTAAACACCAGATCATTGTAATTAAACACTTTATCCTCTAACAACCATGTTCATCCCTCAGAACCTGTGTAATCCCACCAATCTTCTAAACACTACAAATTCAATTTCTTCCTACCATGTATCAATGAAGAAATGAAATCAGATTCAAACAACAATTGCAGATCAAAAGGAAATCCTATTCATATCCCAAAACAAATGATTCGCCTATTCAATCTAATCACTCTTGAAACCCATAAACATAAACTGAATGTAATCTAGAAATTCAATTGCGGAAGATCGAATTCAGCTATTCTAAGGAATTGAGTTGCAGAAATGAAAATCAACAATTATAACAGTAAAATAATTGCAAGGATTCGTGGGATGACAATCTGAGACCGTGAGATGAACAGAGCTGTGTACAGCTATTATATGAATTGCATAAAGAAAACTACCTAATCAGTCGACTGTTATTCTGTACCAATTATCAATCTCAGGAAAATGTAATACTGCAAATCCACACATACTACTGCTGCGCACACAGGCAATATAATCAGCAAAACATCACACAACAATACATTCATAAATCCTACTTTAACTCAGCAATCTCTGCGGAAGGCGGGCCCAGCCTTCACACAGAGACGCTGTATGAACAATGTACAACTCCCTTAAATCAATGGTAACTCTTTGTATTAAAAGAAGGAATGATTACAGATTACTTCCACCGTCAATACAAGAATGAATTATCTATTATCCAACAACCCCCGGGTCGAGACAACTTCTCACTTTTATGCATACAGACAATAACATCCGATCCTATTACAAAGGGCAGCCATGAAGATCTCTGATCTTCAGGCGCCCTGAATAACACTGGTTGTTACAAAACGTGGCATGGTGCAAATATAGAAAATGAGAGAAAGCTGTTGACTGGCCCAGAAGTGGCGATCTTCTCAGATCACCATGATATTCGAGCAGCTATCCTGAAGATCCCCCAATCGTAGCACATTCTGTTATAGCTACTCTATACGGCTTTGTCTAGAAGGTTGCATAAGAACCACGTGCCTTAATTGATGATTGAAGGATTGAGGATCCTCTTGAATCACGAACGCTCCTTGTTTCAATACTTGTTCAGCTCCGCTTTCCTGCAGTCTACTCATCTCACGCTATTTTCATAAATCACAACATATTAGCACAATTTGGAGAGATACACAGCCTTAATCATCACAATCATATGCATTAATAAGATAAAACAATAATCAGTATTACCTTGGCAATTTAGGGAATTAAGTGAGAAAAACAGGTCTGATTGACATGGTGAATGGTGTAAAACAAGGGCAGAAAAGGTGATTAAGGATGGTTAAAAAGGGACCAATTTTAGACTCAACAGATCCCAAGGCTTATTTTACCCTCTAGTTTGCTTAAAATTTAGGCATATGGTTGCATTCATGTGTATTTTTATTCAATTTCATGTGATACCTTATTTGAGCCATCAATTTCCTGTATTAGAGGGAAAATCAAGGGCTATTTTGTTCTACATAAATGCTACAGTGATTCATTGTTCACCCACATCGCATTGTGCTTGCAGGGTGAAGTTTCTAGTTGATGTGATTCCACTTTTCATTCTTAGTTTTCTCAACATTTTAATCTTTGCATAACATCTCCATTGCCAAAAGCTCAAGTCTTGAAGGAGAATGCCACACATATAATTTATCACAGAATACAAATTTGCATCACGCTTTTTATCCAATAATTAATGTGGTGCATTTTTTATCATGATTTTTATGCTTTTTGTCCATAGTTACAATAAATTTACCTTTTATCATGCATTTATCATTGATGCTTTTTTAGGCTTGTTGAATTCTAGGGAACTTTTGATTGTTAGGGATCATTTGGTGTTATTAGGGTTTTATTCTATTCTATAAGTATTGGTTCCTTGAAAGTGTTATAGAGCTCAAAATATATGAATTATTCTATTATTTCTCATGATTAAACTATTGACTGGAATTTATATGTTGCCATAGCGGATGTTACTCTTGATTGAGAGACACCACATGGTTTTTATATATTCAAACTGAATTTGAACCAGTTGTTTAAAATGTGAATTTATTAGGATCTTTCTTTGTAATTATTAGTGGATCTAAGGCATTAATGAGAGTGTATATGTTCATATTTGATGTCTGGCATTGTTGATGTTTGGGATTTTTGTAATAAAAATGAATGCACACTGATTATAATGGCAGGGATATAGTGAAATAGTCATTATTTTCATTGCCTTCTTGTAGAGTTGTCCAAATCATTTTGGTAGATTATTTTATTTGTATTGAGAAATTCATTGATCCAACAAACAGTTGGCATGTTGTCAAACTTCGACAAATCTTAGCACTTCAACTACTTCAACTACTTCAACTTATTCAACAGGTTCAGTATCGACTTCGCCAAGTCCGAACCTTGACACAACCAACCTTGAAAACCTCGAAAGTTTTGCACTCGACATACAACATATTGACATGCCTTGTCGGAATCGACGACTGTCGAACATCGACATAATGTCTCTGTCTTCCATTCGTCTGCGACGGTTGATCTTCCAAACTATTATAACTTCTTTTACAACTAAATTTAATGGGTAGTCACCCAAGCATTTCAACATTCTATATAAACATGTACATTATTGTAACAATCAACCAGCCTTGATAGAGAAGAAGTAATATAGAAATTGGTTCGAATTCTTGCATTTTGTCTGTGCGCATGCTTTCTGTTGATATAGTGTAGTTATTGCTTTACTTGTTCTTTTTCTATGCTTTCACCATAATAGTGCTCAACTCATTCAGTCGGCTGTTGTCCCCAGCATGCACCTGGGCATGACCTGGATCACAGGTATTAGAGCTTGATCTTGTTAAGATATTAAGTTGTGACCAGCACTTTTATTGAAGTTATTTAACTTATGCATGTTCAAACACACTCGCAAACTCAACAACATAATCATACACTTCCTTCGACTTCAGAAAAGATGGCTAAAGAAGCAGACAATAGACATGCAATTAACGAGACAAAGCAACTCATAGAAAAAATACTGGCTCGCCAGTGAACCAAAATGTTCACCTATTTTAGTGATATTCTCATGTGATTCACTTCAAACTCCAGGGAATCCTCGGCACGACCTCACTCTGATAAAATCAGCCCCTTCAAAGTGCAAATGAATATAGACATACCGAATCTTGAAAGCAATATTGACGTGGAATCCGTCGACAATTGGGTACAACAACTAGAATCTTACTACTCTGTGAATCAACTCTCTGAAGCGGAAAAGATCACCATTGCATCCTTGAAGATGTCAACCTCTGTACTTTTTCGGTGGGATAATTTATCGACAAAAATGGAAAAAGAGGGTGACCCCATAGACACATAGGTAAAATTTTTTGAATATGTCTGAAAGGAGTTCTACCCACCCAAGTATCTTGAACAACAGTATAAGAAGTGGTAGCAGCTAAGGAAATGGAACCAGTTCGTGCAGAGTTACATCGATGAGTTTTATTGACTCATGGCTAGACTTAGTGTCCAAGAAGAAGAAAAATTTCTTGTCCTAAAGTACGTCAGCGGATTATCCCCGTACATTTAGCAAGAGATGGTTTTTCTGACTGTCAGTACGCTTGCAGATGCATTTCATCACACCAACAAGATTAAAACTAAAAAAAAGGAAAAACACATTTCATGAACAAGCCAGTAGGTCAAACATCCGAAAAGAAGTCACCAGCCAACTCCGACAAGTCAAAGCACCCTTCTTAGCTGACTTCGCCAAAGTCTGATTATCATAAGAAGAAATTTCAGAAAGACAAGAAGGATCGCAACAAACAAGGTCCTACCGGGAAATGGTGTGATTATCACAATTCAGCTTGGCATGATATGTCAGAATGTAAAGCTCAAAAGACATTTTTGGAAAAATTTTCAACCTCCAACTTGTCTGACAAAACCCTGGTAGAATATTAACCATATACATAAACCCTCTTGGATTTGACTTTGACCACTCGAACAGCCTCGACTCTCGTCAATGAGGAGGAACGAGAGCGCATGTTCCATACACGGATATGGGTTTAGAAAAATCCATTATATCTGATTATGGATAATGGTAGCGAGAAGAACTTCGTTTCTGAAGATCTTGTGAAGAAACTTGGTATTGTCACCACTCCACATCCTCAACCTTACAATATCGGTTGGATGAAGGATGGAGAGGAGCTAAGGATCACACGCTAATGCAAACTCACATACTTCATTAAGCCTTTTGAAGATGAAGTACTATGTGACGTGGCACCACTTTTTGTAGTCGACGCCTTATTTGGGAAACCTTACTTGTGGGATCAACACGGTACATATAAGTCACGACCTCATATGAGTATTGTCAAAATTCAGAATCAATGGTATGACATACCAGAGAGACAACCCACATCAAGGATTTCTATGATAACTGCCAAACAAACAAAGAATCTTATCAACCATGCCTAGAAGTTTGCATTAATTATGATAAAGCCTCAACATTCATAAATACTGCAACAACGAGTTGAATCAATGACCAACGCAACTCTCGACAACAACAATAGATCGACCACATTCTTGAGGAACATTGGAATGTATTTCAAGAGCCGAACAGAGTACCTCTACATTTTTAGGTAAACCACTCCATTGAACTTGTTCCTGGTTCTTCATTACCTAATGCATTTGTTTACATAAGATCCATTCTCAAGAACAAAGAGATTTGCATGCAAATCCAGGATTTCATTGACAAAGGTCATATCCACCCCAACTCCTCTCCTTGTGTAAGTCTAGTCATCCTAGTTCCAAAGAAAGACGGGACTTGACGCATGTGCATCAACTATCAGGATCTCAACAAGATTTTGGTAAAGAACAGATACCCTCTTCCACGGATATGAACTCATCGACAGTATGAAAGGTGCTAAGTTCTTTACGAAACTCAATCTTAAGTCAGGATATCATCAAATTCCAATCGATTCCATCGATGTATGGAAAACAACTTTCAAGACCAAGGAAGGATTGTTTGAATGGTAAGTCATGCCTTTCGGCTTGACCAATGCACTTGCAACCTTCATTAAATATATGGATGACCTTCTATGACCCTTCATCGACAAGTGTGTCATTGTCTATCTCGACGATATCTTGATTTTCAGTCGATCATGGGAATAACATGTCAGACAACTTCAACAAGTATTCAACACTCTTCAACAACATCGACTATATCTAAACATGGACAAATGCTCATTTGTGATGACCAACATCAAATATTTGGGTTATGTAATTGACTCTGCAGGCATTCATGTCGACCCATAAAAAGTGCAAATCCTCAAATATTGGCCCATTCCTCGAAAAATTAATGAACTAAGAAGTTTTCTTGGTTTGACGAATTTCTACCGACGGTTCATACTTGGCTTCAGCCACTTCGAATGGCCTTTGAATCAGTTGACTAAAGGAAATGGGAAAATTGTCTTCAAATGGGCACCGACACAACAATAAGCTTTTGAACAACTCAAAAACAAGATTTGTACTCCACCAATATGTTAGATTTTTAACATTAAACTAGCATTATATTAGGATCTTTAACTGAGAGAATAACAATCACAACAATAAAACACAAGAGACAATGAACACAGTTTTTTTCCTCGAGGAAACCATAAATGGAGAAAACCCCACAACTTCCTCAGAGCTAGAATCATCACCAAATAGAAAAGCCCAAAATAGTAAGATGATCTCCTGACAACAATAACCTCTTTCTTTCTAGCCCTAGTGTCTTCTTCTTCCTCAGCTATGCACTACAACTAAGTGTGAGTGAGTGTGTGATAAATAAAGAGGCTAGCTCTCTATTTATACTAATTCCTGACTTGACAAAACCCTACTAGGGCTGAATTCACTAGGTGATTCTAACAACCCTAGTGGCTCGAAACTGCAGGGACTTTAACCCTTGATCAATAGGAGGGTTACACACAGTGACTTGACATGACTTGTTTACATTATAGAAACTCCCGATCAAAACATCAGGGCATGACATGACTCAATTACATTACAGACACATCCCGAAATAAACATTGGGGTACAAGACATAAGACATATAAGTGAATACATTCCAAAGTTACAAATACATCAACACTCCCTCTTAACTAGGAAGGTATTCTTTTGACACAATTTTTAGCACTGGTCTTCTTCTCTGTATCGACTAGATCATCTCGTCATCTTCATCTTCAAGTCTTCTTCGTCTTCAAGCCTTCTTCGTCTTCAAGTCACCTTCATCTTCAAGTCATCTTCTATGTCATCTTCTTCTTCAAGTCTTCTTCATCATGGGATCTGGATCATCACGACTGCTAGATCATCACTGCTAGATCATCATCACTGTATCATCATCAAATCTGGATCATCATTAAGTTTGGATTATCATAACATCTAGATCATCACTTGATCTGGATCATCATCATCGGTGCTATCTCAGAATGGTGCTATCTCTCGATTCTTCTTGTCATAGGAATTTCTACAGAGCCAGCCATTTTTCATGCTAGTTGTAGGCCTACCCTTCATGTAGGTCTTCAGCACTTATATCTGACCCTAATTCAGAATGG
Source organism: Pseudotsuga menziesii (assembly GCA_001517045.1). Classification (NCBI taxonomy): domain Eukaryota; kingdom Viridiplantae; phylum Streptophyta; class Pinopsida; order Pinales; family Pinaceae; genus Pseudotsuga; species Pseudotsuga menziesii. Next base: position 150,375 of record LPNX010179766.1, on the reverse strand, counting down.
CCCACCCTGCTCTTACATCTGACCTCATATTGTCAGAAAGGAACACCCAACACTCACATCTGACCTCATCTTGTTAGAAAGGCCTAGCACTCACATCTGACCATGTGTAAACACATTGCGCTAGAATGGATCAGCACTTACATCCAACCTCATCTTGTCGAAAATTCTCTTCACTTATCTGACCCCATCTTGTCAGAAAGGCACAGCACTCACATCTGACCATGTGTAAACAAATCACGTTAGAATGGCTCAGCACTTACATCTGACCTAATCTTGTTAGAAAGGCTCTGCACTTACATTCAACCATGTGTAAACACATTGCATCGAAAGGGCTCTCAGTCCCAAACTGAGGATTCTTGGTAACTGACCAGGTGCCTCCATTCTCCCAGAGAATGGCATCAGCCCTTATATCTAATCAAGTAGGAACACTTCCCTCAATCACATCAAAATGACCATGCACTCACATCTGATCATGTAAGACTACATCCTACAGTCATATCAGAATGGTCATCAATCCTAGACTGAGTATTCCTGGTAACTGACCAGGTGCCTCCATTCCAAGAATGGAATTCAACCCTTACATCTGATCATGTAGGAACCAATCCTACAGTCACATCAGAATGGCTCAGCACTCACATCTGACATCGAAGGAACCAAATCCTCTCACCATGAAAGAATGGCTTAGCGCTTACATATGACCATGGAAGGAACCTAATCCTCTCACCATGTCAGAATGGCTCTAGGTCTCATCATTTCCCCTTGGAGGGAACCTCTATCTGGAGAACACCAAGCTTCTCCCTGAAGTACTCAAACTTCAGTCTAGCTAATGGCTTCATCAACACATCAGCTATTTGTTCATCCGTCACAACATACTTGAGCTTCACTGCTCCTCTCTACACCATATCCCTAATATATTGATACTTGATCTCGATATGCTTTGACTTGTCAGGGAACATTGGTTTCTTTGACAACTTCAAACAACTCTGGTTGTTGCAATATATACAAGTAGCATCCAACTGGAGATCAAATAAATCAGACAGTATCTTTCTCAGCCACACTGCCTCGCAACTAGATGAACAAGCTGCTATATATTGTGCTTCAGCTGTACTCAGTTCCACACAGGACTGCTTCCTACTAAACCAAGAGATCATACCTGATCCCATACTGAAGCAACATCCTGAAGTGCTCTTCCTATCGATGGCACTGCTTGCCTAATATGAATCAACATAACCCTCTAGGTTAATCTTCTGATTCGCCTTGTACTTGAGCCCATAATCAACTGTACCCTTCAGGTACCTCAGAATATGCTTTGCAGCAATCAAGTGAACATGTCTTGGATTTGTCAGGAACTGGCTCAAGGTGTTCACAGCAAAGCAAATATCTGGTCTCGTGTTCGTCAAGTACATCAAGGACCCAATCATCTGACGATACATCATAGAATCAACCGCTTCTTATGAAGCATCACTTAATAGTTTCAGGTTTGATTCCATAGGTGTGGTTAGCAGTCCATCATCCCGAATCTCTTCAGAATCTCTACTGCATACTTCCCTTGTCCAAGGAAGATTCCATCTATATTCTGCTACACCTCCATGCCTAAGAAATAGTGCATCATACCCAAGTCTTTCATTTCAAACTCGGCAGCAAGTTTCCTCTTCGTATCAGCAATCAACCCATACACACCTGTTACAAACAGATCATCCACATATAGTAGGAGTATCACTAGATTTCCATATTCAACCTTGTAGTAAAGGTTGGAATCTTCTTTACTCTTGGTAAAGCCCAAAATGGATAGGAAACCATCAATTTTTTGGTACCATGTCCTGGGTGCCTATTTCAAACCATACAGGGCTTTCTTCAATCTACACACATGAGACTCCCTGTCATGTGTCTCAAAACCGAGTGGCTTCTCTACATACACTTCCTCTTCTACTACACCATTTAAGAAAGCAGTCTTGACATCCATTTGGTGTATCTTCCATTTCATCACTACAGCCAGAGCAAGTACTGATATGATGGAAGTGGATCTAGCTACAGGTGCAAAGGTTTCTTCATAATCTATTCCTTCTTTCTGGGAGAAACCACGAGCCACGAATCTTGCTTTATATTTCTTGATGCTTCCATCTGCAACATGCTTGATCTTGTAGATCCATTTGGAAGTTACCATGGACTTCCCTTCTGGTCTTGGGACAACATCCCAAACATCATTCTTCATGATCAATTGATATTATTCGATCATAGCCTCCTTCCATTCTTTCCTTTCTACCGCTTCTTCATAGTTGGAAGGTTCTTTATCAATAATGTCACATAGCAAGGCTACATAACTGGAGCAGGACCTAGTTCTCTTTCTTCCTCTGGGTGTTTCTTCTGAAGCTCCATATCTTTCTACACCTTGGATAATTTCATGTACCCAAGCAAGTTTCCTCTTATGGGATTGTTCTCCTGAGGTGGATCTCTAGGTTCTTGAGGTTCTTCAAATTCTCGATCTTCTTCTTGAATTTATTCATTCATGGTTGTGTCATGAATTCTAGGTGCTCTTGTTTCTTCAGGTTCTTCAGCTGGTCTCTTCCTGGATTTGATGTAGGCTGAATCTTCATAAAATGTTACATCTCTGCTAATGTCAATATTCTTGAACCCTGGGAAGTATATTTTGTAAGCCTTTGAGCTTTCAGACTATCCCACAAATATACCCTTCTTTCTTGAAGGATGTGTATGTATACAGAACAACCGAATATTCTGAGATGGATGACTTCTGGTTTCTTTCCGAAGAAGACTTCTTCAGGAGTCTTGTTCTCGAGTACTCTGTGTGGAGTACGGTTCTGTACATACACCGCTGTTCTGGCAGCTTCTGCCCATAGATGCATGGGAAGATCTTGGTCATGAAGCATGGCCCTTGCTACTTCCATGATCATTCTATTCTTTCTTTCTGCAATCCCATTATGTTGTGGATTATATGGAGTGGATAACTCCCTATTAATCCTTGAGTCTTTGCATAGCCCTTTGAATTCATTTGATGTGAATTCTCCACCATTATCTGATTGAAAGGTCTTGATCTTCTTTTCTGTGTGATTCTCGATCAAGGCTTTGAATTCCTTGAACTTGCTGAATACTTCATCTTTGTTCTTCATAAAGTATATCCATGCCTTTCTCTAGAAAAATCATCAATAAAAGAAACATAGTATACATACCCGCTTAGTGAACTGGATGACATTGGACCGCATACATCGGAGTGGATGATTTCCAAGATTCCTTTTTCCTTGCTCTCACTACTTGGAAATGTCTTCTTTGTGTTCTTCCCTTTTGCACATCCTTTGCATACACCTTCATGTTTTGTCTGCATTTCTGGGAGACCTTCAACAACTTTGCTTGCAAGTGGTAGTGCTCTTTAATGCACATGTGCAAGCCTTCTATGCCAAAGCTCATTTGGTTTGACCAATTCATGAACCAAAGCTTGTTCTGGTTGGCCCTCCCATTTGTAAAGTCCTCCTTCTTGTTCCCCAATCACTACTGCATCATCAAAAGACTTTCCCTTTTTCCACATGAGGACTTGGCCATCTACAAATGCAACCCTCATTCCTTTTGCATCTAATGCAGATATGGAGAGGTGCTTCTTCTTTAGTCCAGGTACAAACAATACATCTTTCATCTTGATAGACTTTCCAGAGTCTAGCTTGTATGAGGATTCACCACTACCTTTTATTGGATACTGGTAGTCATCTCCGAGTTTCACCTTGTGAGGTGATTCATGTTCAAATAATTTCACAAAGGATTCCTTGAATCCTGTCATATGTTTGGAAGCACCACTGTCTATAAACCAATCATTATTGCCATGTGTGATAGTTCTCATGAGAGCAGAGATCAGAACATATTCTTCATCGTTGACTTGTCTATTTATCTTTGTGGAAGGTTCATCATCATCTGTAGCATGAGCATGATGTCTTCTCTTGTTTCCCTTCTTCTTGTGAGAGCTAATTTTGTTTCTAGGACAATCTCTAGCAAAGTGACCTCTTTCATCACATGTATATCAAATGAACTTAGACTTATCTCTAGGATTTCTAAAGTTATTCCTTTGATGAGAGTACTTACTTCTGTGGTGGCTAGATCTGGTTTTCTTGGATTGTACCATGAGAGCTTGATCTTCACTTCCCATCTTTTCTTCTCGAGCTGCTATTCGAGCTTCTTCTTGAGAGCATTCTTCCCATAGTCTGCTGAACTTGACTAACTTCTTTCTGGCACAGATCCCTTGAATGAAAGAGTCCCATGTCCTAGGGATACCATTCAAGGTGGCCATTACAATCTCTACATTCTCCACTTCTTCATCTACTGCTTCAAGTTGTTCTCTGATCTGGGAGACCCTTGCAAATTAAGACTATATGGTATCTGCATTCTGGATCTTCGCATTCTTCAATTGGTTCCTCAAGGTCATCTTCTGGTTTATGTTCTTTCCTTCAAACAATTTGGTTAGGGTATCAAACATAGCTTTTAGGTGTCTTTAGGGAGGACACCTGTGGTATGAGGTGATCATTGATTGATTCAATAATAATCCTCTTAGCCATAACCAACTTCTTCTTGTGTAAGGCCTTAGCCTCATCTCCCTCTAGAACTGGAATCTCCTCATTGATGTAGGAGTCCAACTCATTCTCTTCCAGTACTAGGGAGATCCTATACTTCCAGGCTCGAAATTTGTCGGCTCCCTCAATCTTTTCATCAAGCTTGGTATGATGAGAAATCTTAACTGAGAACCTCAAATGGAAATACAAAAGATTTAGATCTTACCAGGTCAAGATGTTGGATTTGGATTTGGAGCTGAAATTCTGCAGTGTTGGTTCAGGAGAAGATTAGGGTTTGGATTTTCTGGAGTTATGTCCAACCAAATGCTTTGATCTTGATCTCTAAACTTTGATTTTGAGGAGGAGATCAATCCAGGACTGGGCTCACTCAAAAATTCCACTTCTGTGGAAAGACCTAATTTCCGGCAGTAGTGTCGGGTCCAAAACTGAAAAACCTCAGAATTGGATTTTGCTTCGACAGAAAGATGCGCCCTAGGGAGGAGAGTTAATCCAACCTTCTTTTGCTGAAAATATGTGGATAGAGATAAAAAAAAAGTAGGAAGCCCTAGTTCCCGCAGCTGCACAGTGTCTTCTTCTCAGGTCAGCTCTGATACCATGTTATATTTTTAACATTAAACTAGCATTATATTAGGATCTTTAACTGAGAGAATAACAAGCACACCAATCAAACACAAGAGAAAATGAACACTGTGTTTTTCCTCGGGGAAACCATAAATGGAGAAAACCCCGCAACTTCCTCAGAGATAGAATCAACACCAAATAAAAAATCCCAAAATAGTAAGATGATCTCCCGACAACAGTAACCTCTTTCTTCCTAGCCCCAGTGTCTTCTTCTTCCTCAACTATGCACTACAACTAAGTGTGAGTGAGTGTGTGATAAATAGAGAGGCTAGCTCTCTATTTATAATAATTCCTGGCTTAACAAAACCCTACTAGGGCCGACTTCACTAGGTGAGTCTAACAAACCTAGTGCCCTAAAACTATGGGGACTTTAAGCCTTGATCAATAGGAGGGTTACCCACAATGACTTGACATGAATTGTTTACATTATAGAAACTACCGATCGGAACATCGGGGCATGACATGACTCAATTACATTACAGACACATCCCAGAATAAACATCAGGGTACAAGACATAAGATATATAAGTGAATACATTCTGAAGTTACAAATACATCATCACAGTGCTTATGTTACCTGATTTACATCGACCTTTTGAGATTGATACAAACACATCAAACTATGCCCTCGATGCAATGATCACTCAGTCGGGTCATCTAGTCGTGTTTCATTCCAAAAATTTCAACGTAGTTGTTAGAAGGTATTCGACGTATGAAAAAGAACTACACGTCATTGTGCATGCTCTTAAGCAATGGAGACACTACATTCTTGGCAAGGAAATGATCATCCTCACTAACCATAAATATTTGCAGTTCGCTCCATCCTAGTTGAAACTATATACAACTTGACAACTCAAGTGGATTAATTACCTACAACAATTTCAATTGGAAATTAAATATTGGAAAGGAAAATCCAATGCCGTAGTCAATTGTCTCAGCAGACCACCCATTACTCTACTGTCTACAATAATGAGTATGCAGGGTTACAACACCACGACTTGACAACAATTGTATTCAGTAGACTGTGACTTCTCCAAAATTTATCAACAGCTTTAGGCCGACATGATGACTACTACCGACTACTTCCTGAAGGACACCTTGCTATACAAGCTTGGACAACTTTGTGTACCGACTGGTGAGCACCGATAGAAGCTCATCTGGGATGCGCACTACAACAAGACTGCGAGACATTTTGGAGTCGCAAAAACACTTGTTATCCTATAGAAGTATTTTTAATGGCCTTCAATTAAATATGACGTCAACAAGTACATTTAATCGTGCTTAGTTTGTGTCATTTCTAACCCGCTGAATCGACGACAAGGACTGTACACACCCGTTCCAGTTCCTAGTCGACCATGGGAATTTATTTCTATGAACTACTTGATGGGATATCCTACTACCAAACATTAGCATGACATGATATTAGTAGTAGTTGACATATTTACCAAGATGGCTATACTTATACCATGCAAGAAGACTACGACATCACAACAGACTTCTCATCTCTTCTTTGAACATGTTTGGAAGCATTATGGTCTCCCAATGACCATTATCTTTGACAAAGATGTTATATTTGTTAGCACATTTTGGAAAACTCTCTGGCAACAACTCAACACGACACTTTATTTTTCGACAACCTTCCATCTGTAGACAGAAAGATAGACGAAAGTCGTAAATCACTTGGTAGTGCAACTGCTTTGCATGTACAACCACAAGAATCACCGACATGGGATGACAACCTTCAATACATACAACACATCTACAATCGTGCTCAACAGAGTTCTATGGGAAAGATTCCATTTGAGATCTGTTATAAATTTCAACCCTCAGCGCCCATCGACTTGATCAGTTCCTCGACACAGTCTAATGACACCGACATCAAATGACAGGACGTTGAGAAAGAATTAAAGTTCAGAGATCAAATCTACAACATCCAAAAGCAAGCACATGAAATGTTGCAGTGAGCTAATGCAAAAGATAAGGACCGACATGAAAATCATCCTATTCCTCATTCATTCCAAATTGGGGATCAATTCTTGTTACATCTAAAGAAGGAGCGCTTCACTAGCCCATACAGAAAGCTAAAACCTTTGTGATATGGTCCATACAATATCCTTAAATAGATTCGAGAAGACACTTTTCATCTCGACATTCCTGTATGCCTCGGTCTGCATCCAGTATTCAATGTATATCTACTTCAACCATACCATGCACCATTGTTGGAACAAAATGACTTGCATACAACAGAACCCGAAGACATCCATCCAGATGTTCATGAACTTCTTCTTTATGACACCATTGTGGTACGACGCATACACCATACAAGGATGAACTCCATTCCCTTGTTTCAAGTGGATAAAGTTGGACAGCTCTCCGAGAAAGGAAAATGGTACTCTGCTATTGAAGTAGCCAACAAGTTTCCTCACCTGAATGAATACACAATGTAGACCATTTTTTCTTAAGGAAGGAAGAATGATCCAACCAACAGTTGGCATGTTGTCGAAATTCGACAAAGCCTAGCACTTCAACTATTTCGACCGCTTCGACAGGTTCAATATCGACTTCGACAAGTCCAAACCTTGACAATATCGACAGGTCTCGTGGTCGACATACATCATCTTGACATGCCTTGTTGGCACCAACGAATGTCGAAAATCGACAGAATGTATTTGTCTTCCAGTCGTCTACGACAATTGAACTTTCGAACCGTTATAAATTATTTGTAACTGAACGCAATGGGTAGTCACCCAAGTGTCTCAGAATTCTATATAAACATGTACATTATTGTAACAATCAACCAACCTTTATGGAGAAGAAGTAATATAGAAATTGGTTAGAATTCTTGCATTTTGTCTGTGCACATGCTTTCTATCGATTTAGTGTAGTTCCTACTTTACTTGTTACTTTTATTTGCTTCTTCCATAACAATGCTCGACTCATTCAATCAACTGTTGTCCCCAACATGCACCTGGGAATGACCTGGATCATTCATGACTAGTAGGTTTTTTTATTCGTATTTCCAAGTTTATGAATTTTATTTGTGACCTAGACTTGTTGGGTTCAGTACTTGTTTTACGATATTGTTTTTTGTAAGGGTTATTCATAAGTAATTTTTTTTGTGATATTTTTTTGATGTGTAATTGTTATCATCATCCAAAAATGGATCTATTTATGTATGATAAATATATGATTTAGTTGTAACATAATACTTAATTTCCAGCATGATTGTATATAATATGTACATGGCATGTTTGATCTGAGATGTATACATTATTCCATTTGATATCTAGCCTTTTGCATGCAGTTAGGGTGCTAAAACATTTTTACCACATTTCACATGCTTTCAAAAATTTCAAGGACATGGATACAAACTCCTCCTCAGTTTATCTGAAAAAAAATAGTCTTTAACATAGTAGTTCTAATGATATGTGTGATGATGCATTAATGTGATTTCTATTATTGTTAGTGTATGTTCTTATTTCTAATAACCATTGCAAGTTTCTAACTAATTCTAAAAATTCTAAATCAAATGACATAATTCATATTTTTATTGTCAACAAAATAAGGGAAAGAGTGGAATTTGTATCTATAAACAGATAAGCATGTTACTTTCTTCTTAAAGGGTAGCTTAAAAATGAGAGATTTGGAAAATAAGCTAACTAAGAATTCATACACTATATTAATGTTGTGGGTCTCGATAATACTCCACATTGTAATAATGGTTGGTGGGTGCCATAATCAGTCCACACTGTAAAGTGTTAAATTCTATCAATTTGTCAGTATGTTAAGATTTCGGTTTCCACATGTCCATTTACTATTAAGGGACGAGATAAAAAGTGGAGTCCTCACTTGTCCCTAATCTAGTTAGTGTAGGGTGTTGGTTGTGGAGCCTGATATTCTATATTAAAAGATGTTATTGTTAAGCTGTGTTTGTACCCCATTTTACTGTACAATTATCTTGGCTAAGGGGTGCGGGGGGCAGCGAGCCCTTGACGAGGGTTCAAGGGAAAAGCCCCTGAAAGATTTTTTTTTGGATTTTTGTTGGCCAACAGTTTACGGACCCATGGTATTGGGTGACTTGTAGTATTTTCCCATGGTAATTCCCCTATAAAAGGAAAGAATTGTAATACCATTGTGTATTGTATTGTAGAATTGTAAAACAATATTTGTGGTTATGTGAGAGAGATTGTGAGAGAGAGAAGAGGAAGTGCAACGAGGTTTCTGCAGGTTGTATCCCTTGATTTTGCTAGATGAAATAATAATAAAGGAATTGTAATTTTTATGTGGACGTAGCCCATCTTGGGTGAACCACATTATATTTGTGTCTCTCTTATAACGTGTCTAATATTTTCATCTTATTTAATTGTTTAATTTTTATTGATCTACGATCCCAGTTTTGTAACAATTGGTATCGGATCCAAAAGGTCTATTTGGTTGGTAAACTCATAGGAAAGAAGAGTTCCTGGTTCAAGAGGGAGCATTGCCAGAAGAAGGAAAGTTTAGGGTCAAGAAATTTAACAACCAAAACTACCAATTATGGAAGATTCAAAACGAGGACTATCGGTAATAGAAGGATCTATACCCGGCCCTTGGGCAGAAAAACAAAACTACCGACGACTATGAAGGATGAAGAATGGGAGGTTCTTGACAGAAAGGAACTGGGAACAATATGGGTGTACCTAGATTCGTCTGTGGATTTCAATATATCATAAGAAAATACAACACAGGGTGTGATGAGTGCATTGGCTAAACTCTATGAAAAACCCTTGGCTTCTAACAAGGTATTTTTAATGAAGCGTTTATTTAATATGAATATGTTAGAAAGTGGATCTATTGTTGACCATTTAAATGCATTTAATATGCTTACTAGTTTTGTAAAAGTGAACTTTGATAATGATTCTAGGGATCTTCTGATCTTGTGCTCATTTCCATAAACCTAGAATAACTTGGTCATGGTTGTAAGTAACTCTATCCTTGGTTCAAACACTCTTAAACTTGATGATGTTGTTGGTGTTATTCTTAGCAAGGAAATGCGAAGAAAAAGATAGGTGAGACATCAGGTAATGCGTTGACCATGGAGAGAAGGGGAAGACGAAATGAGAGAGGAAGGAGCCCAAGTAATCATAGAAATCCTAGAAAGGGTAGATCCAAGTCCAGATTTGGAAACATAGTGTTGGAATTGTGGTAAGAAAGAACATCTGAAAAAAGACTATAGAGCTCCAAATAAGAAAGGAGATGGGAAACATGAGACTACTCAGGAAGAAAATGTAGCATGTGATGTGCTACAAGATTATTTTATTCTTGCATTAGATAATACCAGTGATTACTGGTTAGTAGATTCAGGGGCTTCATGTCATGCTACACCCGATAGGAAATTCTTTCATTATTATGTTCCAGGTGATTTTGGACATGTTGTATTGGGGGATGATGAACCATGTAAAATTATTGGAATGGGTAAGGTACAGATTAAGTTAAATAATGGAAATGAATGGTTGCTAAAATATCTAAGGCATATTTCTTCTATGAGAAGAAATATGATCTCAATAGGGAAGTTGGGAGATAGAAGTTGTTTGTCTACATTTGGAAAAACGTGGTGGAAGATCACTAAAGGAGAACTGGTAATAGAAAAAGAAGTTAGGATAGGTATGTTGTATTTATGTCCTCATAATAATAATTATTCTATCTCTATAGCTTCCACATATATAGGTGCAACATTGTGGAATCATAGTCTTAGCCACATGAGTGAGAAGGGGATGCAAATTCTCCACTCAAGGAAATTGCTTCCAGATCTGAAGCATATAAGTTTGGAATTTAATGACAACTATGTTTATGGAAAATAAAAGAGAGTTAAATTTCTCAAACAAAAGAAGAGCAAAACGTTAGAGCTTGTGCATACATTTGTATGGGGACCGGCTTAGGTAAAAGATCTTGGTGGCTCTTGTTATCATGTTAATTTTATTGATGATGCAACTAGAAAAACTTGGGTTTATTGCATTAGACATAAATATGACGTGTTTTCTACTTTTAAGAAGTGGAAAGATTTGGTTGAGAATGAGACAGGAAAAAAGTTGAAATGTCTCAGATACGATAATGGAGGTGAATACTGCAGTAAGGAGTTTGATAGTTACTATTCATACAATGGGATTTGCAGAGAGAAGACAGTCCCTGGAACACCACAAGAAAATGGTGTGTCAGAAAGGATGAACAAAATGATAATAGAGCATGCAAGGTTTATGTGATTTCATGCAGGGTTTCCCTTACAGTTTTGGGATGATGTTGTAGATAATGTTGTTTATTCAATAAACATAGGGCCTTCAAGCACTTAAGATGGTGGGATTCTAGAGGAGGCATGGACATAAAAAAAGGTAAACTAGAACTTTTGGTTGTGAAGCATTTGTCCATATTGATAAAGAAAATAGAACAAATCTTGAGACTAAATCCAAGAAATGACCTTTATTAGATACAAGGTTGATGATTTTGGTTATTGCTTATGGGATTATGAAAATCACAAAATCATGAGTAGAGATGTAGTATTCAATGAAAATGTTATGTACAAAGATCAGTTGTAGGGAAATAAAGAGGAAAATGAAAACAGATACTACAAAGTGCTTGATGAAATCAAAGAAAATAAAGTTTCAAAGGCACCAGAAAATTAAGAGCAGAAGTAGGCACCTCAAACTCCTACAAATGTAAGAATATATACTAGGTTAAGTATACCCCCAAAATGATTCTCTCCTTCACTGTATTATTTATTGATGACTAATTCTAGTGAACCAGAATGTTATGAAGAGGAAATGCAGGTAGAAACTAGAAATAAGTGGGAGAAAGGAATGGATGAGGAGATGGAATAATTGGTAATAAACTAGACTTGGGATTTGGTTGAGTTTACTACAGGGAAAAGACAATAGAAAAATAAATGGTTTATCGGTTGAAGGAAGAAGATGTAGGTAAGAAGCGGTACAAGGATAGACTTGTGGTAAAGGGGTTTACATGAAATAAAGGTATAGACTTTGATGAAATATTTTGTCTTGTTGTTAAAATGACTTTAATTAGGACTATTTTAAGTCTAGCGGTGGTAGAATATTTTCATCTTGAACAGTTAGATGTAAATACAAAATTTATCCATGGGGATTTGGAGTAAGATATTTGTATGTAGTAGCTTCAGGGGTATGAGATCAAAGGGAAGACAAATTTGGTTTGCAGGTTGAAGAAGAGCTCGTATGGCATGAAACAAGCTCCAAGGTAGTGGTATTTAAAATTTGATAAGTTTATGACCAAACGGGGTTATAGTAGATGCCATTTTGACCAATGTGTTTATTTCAAGAGGCTAGATAATGAAATATATATTATCTTGTTATTGTATGTAGATGAAATTCTTATTGCAAGCTCTAACATGCAGGAAAAATGAGCTCAAAAGGAAACTAGCTAAATCATTTGTGATGAAGTATTTGGGTGTTGCAAAGAAAATTCTTGGTATGATAATAAAAAGAGACAAGAAAAATCACAAATTGACATTGTCTCAAGGGGAGTACATAGAAAAGGTGTTGAAGAGGCTTAGAATGCATAATACAAAACTAATTAGTACACCTTTAGCCAACCGTTTCAAACTATGTAAGGAGATGTGTACCAAGACACATGAAGATATAGAATACACGTCTAAGGTTCCCTATTCATCATCAGTTGGAAGCTTCATGTATGCCATGGTGTGCACAAGACCAAATATTGAAAATGCATTTGGAGTTGTGAGTAGGTATATGAACAATCCAAGTAAAGAGAATTGGAAAGCAGTACAATGGATTCTCAAGTATTTGAGAGGTACCACTTCTCATGCATTATGTTTTCGAGGTTTAGAAACTGTTCTATAGGGATATGTTCATGCAAATATGGAAGGTGATAAAGACAATAGGAGAAGCACCATAAGGTATGTATATATTGTGGGTGGAACAACAGTAAGTTGTATTTCAAAACATAAAAATGTTGTTTCACTTTCAACAACAGAAGTAGAGTATGTTGCTTCTACAGAGGCTTGTAAAGAGACGATTTGGTTGTAGAGGTTCATGGAGGAATTTTGTAAGAAGTAGGAGAATAACAGGTTGTACATTGACAACTAGAGTTCCATTCACCTTTTCAAATAAATCAACCTTTCATTCGAATACTAAACATATACAACCCAAGTACCATTTCATAAATTCTGTTCTAGAATATGAACTGTTAAAGTTGGAAAAGATACATACTATCCAGAATCCTGCAGACATGTTGACAAAGGTAGTAACCAGAGAGAAACTGAGTCTTTCTTAGTTTCAGTTGGCCTTCAAACATGAAGGTGAAGAAGAGAAATTTTCTAAGTCCAAGGTTCATATCATAGTCCAAAAAGTGCACCAACGGTGGAGTTGTTGTGATCAGTCTCCAAGTAGGATATTATTGGTTGTGAAGCCTGATATTCTATTCAGAGATGTTATTGTTCATCTGTGTTTGCACCCCATTTTTATTGTACACTCATCCCAGCTGGGGGTTGTAAAGGCCAGCGGGGGTTCGGGGGAAAATCCCCCAAAATATTTTTTTGGGATGTTTTTTGGCCAACAGTTTGTAGGGCTATGGTATTGGGTGATCCGTAGTATTTTCACATGGTAATTCCCCTATAAAATGAAAGAATTGTAATACAGATGTGTATTGTATTGTAGCATTGTAAAACAAATACTGTGATTGTGTGAGAGAGATTATGAGAGAGAGAAGAGGAAGTGCAGTGGGGTTGCTGTAGGTTGGATCCATTCATTTTGCTAGATGAAATAAAAATAAAGGACTGGAAATTTATGTGTTGACGTAGCCCATCTCGGGTGAACCACGTTATATCTGTTACTCTCTTGTAATTTGTTTAATATTTTCCACTTATTTAATTGTTTAATTTTTATTGCTCTGCAGTCTTGTTTTTCTAACATAGTTGTGTTTCAACACCTCTAGTTTTGAGTGACCCAATACTGCTTGGGAAATGTATAAATAAATTTCTCCTCTCCTCATTCATGCATTTTCTCATTAGAGGGTCTAAGAGTTGAGAGACTCAAGCTCTGGTATATGATATTCTATTGCATTGCCTTAGTAATCTGTAGAATAAAAAATTGAGTCTTCATAGAAAAATATTCACCAAGACATTACAAGGTCTTATAATTTGATGAAAGATTTGCCAAGTTTTTACAATTTTTAATTATTCAGTGAAATATTCGCCAAGATTTTACAATATCTTATAATTTAGTGAAATATTTTCCAAGATTTTACTTTATTCTATAATAGAGTGAAAGATTAGCCAGAAAATTATATATACATATTATATCATTGATAAAATAACCTTCTAATTTTCCTATATATTAGGGAGATTCGCCCATTTATTATACATATAAATTTCGGGGGTGTTCTTCAAATTATCCCTGGTGAAGGAATATTCCAGTTTTGAGCTGTCAACTTGGCGGCATGGAAGGTCGAAAAAAATAGTGAGTAGTCAAGGCCAAGCTTCGAAAGGATGGCCAAGAGTAGTTGTTCATCTTATTTATCAATACCACACGGTTTTAGCTGCAAAACAAGTGATTTGAATTTGGATAAATAGACTTGAAAGGATTCAAAGCTGCTTGGACTCGATGAAATCATCTCATTCTCCAGTTAATGACCCCTCATCTTAAATTTCTTCCCAAATAAATTTTGAAGCTTCTCCCATACTTCATTTGGATTTAACAATCCATCAAGATGAAATAGAAGGTCTATGGAAATGTTGAGACATAAGAGACCATACATATCATCTCTCCTGTTATTCCATTTGATATTCTCTGAAGCTGCATTAGGATCAAATTTAGTTTCCATGGTCACTCTGTAGAGGCCTTTACTCCTCATTATAATCTCCATACTTTCCTTCAATTCGAGATAGTTGAATGGAGTTAAGAGGATTTGGTGAGATTGATCCATTCTTTAGCAACTACGCCCTTGAAAAGAAAGAATGCGCTCCCAGTGAGTGATATCGACCCTACAAAAGAAATTAGAAGAGGATAAAATTTGAGCTACCAAGGCTTTGATACCATGTGGAAATTAAGCCCAAGCTTAGATCAATTGAACTCAAAAAAATTGCTTGAAAACTATGCAAAAAACACTCAAAAGGAGACTGAATATGTTGAGTAACACAAACTATTGTTGATATTAATTTACACCAGCCATCATTAAATAGATATAGGTTGCTCACTATGTAGTTACTCATTATTCTAAAGCATAATGTTTCTATTTGAATCAGTACAAAAGTAGGCTTACTAAACTAGTCACAATCCCCCATATGTGCATAAAACACTTTCCAAACCAGTCAATATGCTCACGAATTTGATGAATGAGTAGGTACAATTGATAAGTGAAGGAAAGTGGAATTTATCATGCTTTTATATGAGGAAAATAAGGAAGGTGATTTGTTGCAAAAAAAACAAGGCAGTCTACCTTAAAACTAGCTTTACATAGCCTTAAAACTGCAGAAAATATGGAAACTATGGATAAGGCAGGAATGTGTATTTACTAAACTGGAAAGTCTATTAGTTGGAAAAATCTTATCTAGAATCTTTCCAAAGCACTCTGGGAGGTATTTTTGGCAAGTTTGACCACATAAATGCAAGTGAATGCAAACTAGCTAGTGTAGGACCTAGGAAATCGATCAAAAATATTAATTATTTTATTCCAAGTATTGGAATGTGTTTTGATTATTCCAAAACTTGGCACCACATCCCAAACATCATTATTTATTAAATATTGGTATTCTTCGATCATGGCCTTCATTCCTTCCTTCTTCTTTGAACCTTCTTCAAAACATGTGGGTTCTTCATCAACAATGTTGCACATTAATGCCACATAGTTTGAGTAGATTCGTTGTCTCTTGCTTCCTTTTGGTGCACCATATCTTTCTACTTCCCTGATTATATCACGAGCCCAAGTTGGTATTATTTTTTGTTAAGATAATCTCCTAGGGTGTTTCCATGGGTCCTTGAGGTTCTGGTAGGTCATTATCTTCTGGTATAGTATCTTCTTCAATGTCTCTAACTAGTGGTTTGGTAGCTTCTATGGTTCTAGGAGCCTCCTCCTCTTCTTCATGATATTCATCTGCATATATATTTTTGGATTTGGTGAAGGTTGTATCTTCATCAAATATAACATCTCTATTGATCTCGATCTAACAGAAACCTAGAATGTAGATTCTATAATCTTTTGACTACTCAATATATCCAACAAATATTCCCTTCTTTCTTGAAGAGTCCAATTTTGATCTTTTCTCCTTTAGAACATGTAATTACATAGGACGACTGAATATATTTAGGTGGATTACTTTGGGATTTACACCATTGAACATTTATTATGGGGTTTTTTTTCCAATAGCACAGTGATATATTCTATTCTAAACATAAACTACGGTTCTTACTGCTTCAGCCCATAAATGCATAGGTAGATATTGATCATGGATAATTGCTCTCACTACTTCTATGATGGATCTATTCTTTCTTTCTGCAACTCCATTTTGTTGGGTATTATAGGGTGTGGTAATATCCCTCTTAATCCTAAATTTCTTACAGAAGTCCTTGAATTCATTTGAACTGAATTCTCCTCCATTATCTTATCTTAAAATCCTGATCTTCTTTTCGGATAGATTTTCCACAAGAGCCTTAAATTCCTCGAATTTTCCAAATACTTCATCTTTCATTTCAAGAAATATATCCAAGTCTTATGAGAGTAGTCATTAATAAAAGAGACATAGTACACATACCTACTTAAGTAAGTGGATGACATCGGTCCACACACATCTGAGTGTACAATATCCAATATCCCTTTTTCTTTGTTGTTGCTGTTGGGGAATGGGTACTTGATGTTATTTCCTTAAGCACATCCTTTACATACTCCTTCATGGTTGATCTAGATCTATAATAGACCTGTCACTACCTTGCTCACAATTGGAAATGCTTTGTAGTTCACATGAGCAAGTCTTGTATGCCAAAGTTCAAATGAGATGATGGAACTAGATGTAAGGGTTGAATCTGTGTTCCCTTTCAATTTGTAGAGCCATCCTTCTTCAACACCAATTAAAGTAGCACCATCTATTGTCTTTCCTTTCGGCCACATAATAACTTCACAATCTACAAAGGCAACTCTAAAACCTTTCTTATCTAGAGCTGAGATAGAAATAAGATTCTTCTTCAAACCTGGAACATATAAGACTTCTTTCATCTTCATGAACTTTATGGATTTTAATTTTTAAGGGTATTCTCCCATTCCTTTGATGGGGTACTGATAATCATCTTTAAGTTGTACCTTTTATGAATATTATTTTTGGGTAAGACAAGAGAGTGAATCTTTGTGACCTGTCATATGTTTGGAAGCACCATTGTCTATAAACCAAGTGTTACTTCCATGAGAGATTGATCCTGTGAGAGATGAAATTAGGATATAATCTTCACCAGAGTATTCATTTTCTCTGGCCCTCTCCTTATCTGGTTAATTTTCTTCTGTTGCATGGGCATGGTACTTTCGGTTCTTCTTCTTGAACTGATCTTTATTAAGAGGACAATTTCTAGCAATGTGTCCCATCTTACGTCATGAATAACATTCAAAGGATGAGCAATCCTTTCTAGGTCTCTTACTCATTATGAAGTATGGTGGTCTTCTTGGAGGTGATCCTTGATTCTTCCTTTTGTTTCTTCCATTCTTGGTGTGAGTAGCTAGAGATTTATCTTCATTATCATTTAGCTTCTCTTATCTATTGGCTATCCATCCTTCTTCTTATACACATTCTTCCCATAGTTTGCTGAACTTGGTTAACCTTCTTCTAGCACATATTCCTCTAATGAAGGAATCCCATTCTTTTGGGAGACCATTCGGGGTGGTCATAACCACTTATTCTTATTCCACCATGTCACTAATGGCTTCTAACTATTCTTTGATATGAGATACTCTTGAGAAGTATGATTGCATAGTTTATGTATTTTGTATTTTCGCACCCTTGAGTTTGTTTCTCAAGTTCATTCTTCTGTTGATGTTCTTTCCTTCAAACATACTGGTTAGTGCATCAAACATTTTGTTTGGATTATTCTTTGAAGACACCAGGGGGATCAAATGATCCTTAATGGACTTAGCTATGATCCTCTTGACTTTTATCATATCCTTCTTGTGCTTGGACTTTGTCTCCTCTTCCTCTGGTTCCTTGACCTCATCTTTGATATAGCCTTCTAGGTCATGTTCTTCAAGGATGGGAATGACTATGTACTCCCATGCTCTAAAGTTCTCTGCTCCCTCAATATTTTCATCAAGCTTGGTGTTCTTTTTCATCTTTAATGAATGAAAACTTCAAATGGAACTATAGGGGATAAAAGTTACCAATTTGAGGACTGCTTCTGGAATCTGCTTAAGGATGACTTAGGGTTTAACTGGAAAATCCTAATTTTACAACTGGGATGACTTGTAGAGCTAATTAGAGGAAAATATGCGCCTCCCTAAGGCGAGCTAGACTGTATCTTGATTTTCTGTAATATTTGGATGGAACCTTGAACAGTTTGGTGCCCTAGTTTCTCTCGGAAATAGTGGTAGGTCAGAAAATGAAAATCCACAAAATTGAAAACTACTTCAACAGTATGCACCCTCCTAGGGCGAGTTGAATGGTTCTTATTTTTTGACTGAATTGTGGAAGGAGCTATCTATAATAGTGATCCCTAGATTGTTGAACTATGGGAAAAACGGTTGCACAATGTCTTCTTTTAGGTTAGCTCCTATACCATGATAATATTTTAAAAGTTTTTATACCAAAACAAAAGGATATCTGAAAGAATTACAAGCACACCAAAACAAAAAAAGCACATAAATATTTATCCTTGGAAACCCTCGTGGAGAATGAAACCCAACAAAAATTCCTCTATATAGACTTCAACCAAGTACATTGTAAGACCCAAAGAATAACACTAGACTGTTTCCTCTTCTCCAGATGGACTGCTCCTTCTCTCTCTAGCACAAATGCTTGTCTAAATGAGGGAGGCACCTCTCCTATTTATACTAATCAGTTGAGAGGCCTAATAACCCAAAATGGTCGACTTCTCCTTGCTTCCAGGTTTGAATTTCCTTGGAAGACTCAAAAATACATTTCAATAATACCTTTGTGGGTACTATTGACCTGACTTACAACATAGGTTTTACCTCAAGACATCCCTAATCGAAGGAACAACATCTTCGAAAGGGGTAATGATAATAATAATAATACAAAATAGAATATCTTCCATAGTTACATTTCTTTAACACTCTTGTTGTTGCATTATTTTTTAATGAAATTTAAGGCTTTGGAGGCTAATGTGTGGCATTGTCTTGTGAGCTTGCAATTTGGTGAATTTTGAGGTGAAATCAACTAAATTTTATGCTTTCTTTTTGTCAAGTAATGTTGCATAGATCTAGTTTATTTTGAAGGAGTATTTGCAGATGCTAAATTACTCATTTTCATTTCATCATCATAATATTGTAAGAGTAATAGATTGTATTTGTTTATACTTATATTCTCTTTGTTTTCTGTTGATGAGATTGACTAGATTAACATTGCTCGTGTGTAGAATTGTGTAGATTTTGTAGGATCATTTTAGGTAGAAGGTATTTTGAAGATCGGTTGCATCCATTTCATTTTTACAACATCAAATTTTTTGTGTTTAACATCTTTATTTTTCAAATCCTTCTCCTCCTCTATTGCATTCAAGCTCGGACTTGAGGACTTCTTTCTCCCTCCTTAAAAATTCAATCTTTTTCTTGGTTACCGGTTCTTTATTCTTAAGAAAAGTTAGATGTATAAATATGATATTTAAAATATGATTTTACTTATGCATATATATCATATCTAGATCTCTTTAAAAGTTTCATCTCGAACTAGATCCAAAGCAGTTTCTCAAAGTGCATTTCTCAAGCAAAAATTCACATTTTTCGAGCATTTTGAGTAGTGTAATAGTATGTATTTTGTTTTGACTGATTTGTGAGGTTATAAAATATTTTTCTTGCTGGTTCTTATCAGGTTTTTGAATAAAAATATAAGGACATTGTTCTCAAAAATCAAGTTTCGAGTCATCAAAGACACCAAAAAATCCTTCTTTCATCCCATTTCTTCATTCCTTTTCTCTCCCAACAAGCTTGTAATCCTTTCGATCCTTTTTCAAGGATCAAAGTGAATTTTATTTCATATTTTAATCACTTTGTAAATTTTAATAATAAAGAAATCAAGTGGGATACACATTTCCCACACTCCATCCCCCTGGGGGGATTCGCGGTGTCCTTTGTGGTTTGTTTGTTTTTTTTCTAACCAACACATGCACATAATTCATCTTATAGAAGGTTGTGTAGTGTAACAAATTTTCAATTAAAATTTGATTTCATCTTAGAATAAAGCAATAAATTCAAACCCGACTTGTTGTCATGAAGTATGCTCTCTCCACCAACCAAAGGATTTGTTGATTATTTGTGGATGATCAGAAAGTGACACATAGTTTGCGGTTCCATTTTTTCATTAGCTTACTTGCATTTACAACACTTTTGATTTCTTTAATTAGAACATACATTTCGTCACAAACCTTGTGTATGCTCTTTCCCTCTGCGGGATTTTCCTGGTCGTCAGGGAATCAAAAGTGATTTGTGACATTTTCTAATTTCCACACTTAATTTAACAATCCATTAATAAAATAAACTCCCAAAAAACATTAAAAAAATCTGGCATAGCGATATTTGACAATCATGGGCAAATTCTTCAAAGGAAGCAGTAACCACTGAATAATGATCTCGGGATACTGTCATGATACATCCCTGTTGGTGTAGTGTTGGACATCTCTCAGAGACTCTGATTCATCCCACATTCATTAGTGAAGAACCACCTTTGTCATACTCCAGACATATTCTCAGTACTTTACAATATATAGAGAATCCCCTTCCCATAACTCAATTCATCTTTTAATAATTAAAACTGACCAAGACACATCACAAAACATTTCATTTTTCAGCAACATTATTTCTTTTACTCTGAATCCATTGGCACAGATCTAAATTTGCAACATTCTATTGTCATTGATTATCAGTTTTTTATTATTTCTAATCCTTATGTGTTGATGATATTATATATATGCTGGTGAAATATTTATTTAAATTTGCAACAATATTTCCTCTATATTTTACTTCTAAAACTCCTAAAAAACTTACTTCCATCATTAATGACTAAAACACAAAGATCCTTAGTTAACTCTTTCATAGGGACTACCCCCCTTGGCTTTGTTAGGAGTTTTCCCTAAATAGAGGAGTCAAGATCAAGTGACAGTACTTGACTCGAGACTTTCTCCCAAGGACACACCTAGCAGCTGGAATATATCTGTTGCGCTTAATACCCAGGTGTGTGAAAGGCGGAAACACCATGTTCTATTGTGTACTTAATAAAATTATGTGTTCTATCTGCACTTCTCAAATGATGTGTTATTTTTTCACATGATGTCGTCATCGCAAAGAGAAACAATGTTCGTTCTTTAGTAGGATAGCTTGATAGGAAATAGGTAGATAACTATGCACAGTTGCTCCAGTAGCATCTTCTTCTAATACTTAATGAGGCGCACTACCAAAAGAAAGTGTTTCGACAGTCCAATGATCCTGTAGAATATAGTATCGTGCTATTGGAAGAGGATGTTATGGTAGTTCCTTTATCATACTATACCTTGTGCCAGCTTACTGGAATGGGATGTTTTCTGTAGGGATTGGGTATATGTTGAAACTGCCATGCAACTCGAACCTTCTTTACTTTTTCCTTGGTTATGTATTCAATGTTGTTGGTACAAGCCTTGTTATCCGTGCCTTGCATTCTCAAATGAATTGTTGGGTGGTCATTCTATTACTTTTGGAAATAGTCATTTCGGTAGTCACATTGAATTATGTAGCATCCATCATGTTGCCGAAACTTGATCTTCTGGTAACTCTATCTTGGTGTACAATTGAGAGCCGATAATGTCAAGTCTATTTATGTCACAAATTCTATTTATTTAAACATAACTTTATTTCTATTATAGGATATATGAAGTCTTCA
This sequence comes from Pseudotsuga menziesii, assembly GCA_001517045.1. Lineage (NCBI taxonomy): Eukaryota > Viridiplantae > Streptophyta > Pinopsida > Pinales > Pinaceae > Pseudotsuga > Pseudotsuga menziesii. The sequence continues at coordinate 128,106 of LPNX010179766.1, read as the reverse complement.
TCTCATCCCTTCTTTGTGAAATCTCCTCACACATGAATAAAGTGAGCTAATATAGAATTTGGAGGAGAATCATTGGATTATCGACCCTTAATGAATGTCATTAACCAATGTGGGGTTCACGACCAATAATGTCAATGGGAACCAAAGCATCCCTGATGCATCCTAATATGTGTGAATGAATGAACTGATGTCGAACCCCTAAGGACCCAACAGTCAAGAGGCATTGATGCATCCTCATTTTTTCTAGCGAGAAGACCTATCATTGAAACATACAAACCTCAAGGGATCATGTCATCTCTAGTCTTGAAACCCAGATAATTTGCTGCAATCAATGGGTCAATATTGTTGGATGAAAAGCCTTGATGAATCCTTCATCAATCCAACGCGAGTAAGAACATAAAATTTATTAAAATGAAAAACAAAACTTTGATTGTGAATCTTATCAACCAAAGGACTAATAATATATTACTGCCCCATGTATTTTTCTCGAGCCTAGGCTAGTTAATGCTCTCTGATATTTTAGTTTTAGGGTTTGAAAATACTAAAGAAAACTCCAGGGGGTATCTTTGTCATGGCTGATAACTGGGAATGAAAAATATTTAATAGTAATCTTGGAAGAGTTACTTTTTCGTAAATAGTCCACCGATACTGGATAAATATATAAACCTATACTCAGTGGACGTCCTTCTCATGGTTTAATGAGCACTAGAAGTAATAAAGCAAGCTCATAATTTATTAGCTATGAAAGAAAAGTTTTTATGCTTCTCTCATTTTTATAGGTTTTTAATGTTTTATTAGTTTTATTCAAACCACTATTGAAAGATTCAAGGTGAGGAGGCAGAGGTAGGGATATTATCTTCCTTACTTACCACTTCCATCTCATTTTTCTGAAGCACAGTTAAAATGAATTCTACCTTGGACATTGGTTTATGATATAATTTCAACATCTGTCCATTCACAACAAAAAAATTCTAAGTTTCACCAATGGTTTTTATTCAAACCGATATGTTCTCATATATGGTATCTCATATGGTCCCAATCAATGAGGGGTTAATTTCCCTTTAAATTTTTTAAATTTAGAATCAAAGAGTTCCCAATCACCAGGATGGAATTGTTTCTTTTTTATCAATTTATCATGCCAATTTTTGCTTTTCTACTGAACCATGGTGGTTTTCTGGACAACATCCTACCTAATCTCATCCAAATTATTTAACTGCAATATCCTCTACTGTTGTGCCTCTGTTAAGTCCATCCGTAGATCCACTCTAGTTCTGAAAGTCTTAATTTGGAATTCTATAAGGAGTAGGACCTGTTCTCCATATACCAATTCATATGGAGTGAATCCTATGGTGTTCCTCTACGTGGTTCTATAAGCCCACAATTCCTATCGTAGTCGATCCACCCAGTCCTTGTGGTGTGAATTCACTATCTTCATTAAGATGGCCTCCAAAACCATATTGGTGGACTCTAATTGGCCATTTGCTTATGGATGGTATGGGGTTGACTTTCTATGTCTGAATGGTAATGCTCACATATGGACTTGATGAGTTTTGAAGTGAATTGAGTCCATTGGTTTGTGACAATCTCTCTTGGCACTCTAAATCTGATAAAAATATCTTCATACAAAAATGTAGTTGACTATTTGTTGGCTTGAAACAAAGCCTTGGCTTCTACCCATTTGGTCATATAGTTAGTACATATAAGGATGTATTTCTTCATTTTTGACATCGAAGTGATGGGCCCTACAAAATACACGGCCCATTTTTTTGAATGGTTCAACTAGCACCTACGAATGTATGGAATCTCATTATATTGTACTAGTCATCCTAGCCTCTGGAGACTTTCACATCCTTTTACAAACAGTTTGGAGTCCCTAAAGAGGGTTGGAAAATAATATCCTGCGTGTAGTACTTTATAGGTTGTTCTTCGATCTGCAAAATATCCACCGCATGGCTTATCATGGAAGGCCTTTAGAATGTCGAACATTTCATCCTCTCGAACACACCTCTTGATGATGATATTTGGTCCTGTGTGGAACAAATCACCACGAATCCGTGAATAAGCAACACTTTCTATGATTATCTTTTGTTTTTCTCTTGACGATAAATGCAAAGGAAGCTTCCCCGTGACTAATTAGTTGGCAATGTCACCAAAGCAGGGAGAGTGAGTAGAAATTGGAAATAAGTGTTCATCATGGAAAATGTCATCTACAGGAACAACATTACCTTCATTCCGTAATCTGGAAAGAAAATCAACTACCATGTTTTCCTTACCTAGTCTATCTACAATTTAATATTGAACTCTTGTAGAAACAAAAGCCATCGCGTAACTCTACCATTGGTGATTGGTTTATTCATCATATATCATATATTAGGATGATATGTGTGAATATAGACTTCATACACCATAATATAATGCTTGAATTTGTTAACTACATGCACTACTAAAATGGTTTGATTTGTCTTTATTTTCTCATATTTTTTACTAATTTGCCTAAAAAATTATTTATTTAAAAGAAAATTTTAAGGAAAAACTTCCAAAATGTATTTAATTTTTGTCCTATCTAGCTTCTAAATGTTAAAATAATTAAAAAATGTATATATTTTTCATTACAACTAGTTACTAAATGTATTATTTTTTTGAAAATTTCGAAAAATGCATTTGTAAATAGAAATTATTCTTTTTTTATGACCAAGAATTTTCAAAATCACAAAAAATGACTCAAAATGAAAAGTGGTGCTACCAGTATACATACTTTTCAAAACGGAGGTAAAAAAAGGTACTAAAATTGACCCTCCGAAAAATGAGAACAATGTCAGGTTCTCCTCAAGTTGTACAACTAGTTTAACTAGGGGAGTGGTTTTAGGACATGTTATCTCTGCTGTAGGAATTGAAATAGATCCGACTAAAATAGAAGTCTTTTCAAAACTACCAGTCCCCAAAACTTAGAAAGAGTCCAGGATATTTCTTGGCCACACTGAGTACTACATAGGATTCATTGAAAAAATCACTCAAAATGTTGACCCTCTATTCAAATTGTTGTCTAAAGATGTTAGTTTTCTCTGGGATGATAATTGTCACTGTTCTTTTGGGACTTTAAAAAACAAGCTTTGTGCCACTCCTGTACTAAGAGGGCCTGAATGGTCACTCCCATTTCACTTATATACAAATGTCTCAAGCATTTCTCTAGGGGTTGTCCTTGGACATAAAGAAAATTAGATCCATTATGCCATTTATTTCATTAGTAAAAACCTTTCACATGATGAGTTGAACTACATGGTTACAGAAAACGAATTCTTGGTAGTAGTGCACGTAGTTAACAAATTCAAGCATTATATTATGGTGTACGAACATCCTGATATACGATAAATGATGAACAAACCAATCACCAATGTTAGAGTGATGATTCTCGTAAACTCAACAAAAAATATACCATGCATTTGTAAATAACATATTATAAACATAATAGTTATTCTCAAAATAAAATATTAAAGTCAAAACATTACAAAAAATATCATATCAAAAAATTATGAAATTTGACATTTTCCTCAACAACATAAAACTAATCAAGAATATCAAAAACTCCTTTTTAACGATCGATATATGTACATTTTGTTTTTTAATTTACAATAAGTTGAAAAAACCATGTGAAAACATTTAAACATCATAAAAAGAATAAAGCAAATATATAATAATAATAATAACATAAGTTGAGTCTCGACGAAACGTGCACGAAGGTTGAGCCCTCAACTTGCCACACCTAGTGGTAACTGTCAGAATCGACCTCGTATCACACGAGTACAAAACTGGCGTCGTTGTCGATTTCTCTAGCTTACAAAAAAAACTAAGTTGAAAAAAAAACAAAGAAAAAATATATAACTTTTAAACAAAACCATGTGAAAAATATATATAAGTTTTAAACAAATACATATTAACAAAATAAAATAAGTTTAATATTATAAAGGGGCGCGGTTCGGAGAATCGCCCCTTTTAAGAACTTCCTCACCCCTTATATATATTACTTATACGAAAGCCACGAAACTTTTTAAGATTTTGTTTTTTTGTTTCTTTTTTTTATGTGGTTGTTAAAGTATTTTGTTATACTAACATTTTTTTTTTTTAATATTGTTTCACATTTTATTTTGTTTTATAGTTTAAGTTTTATATTTTATAATTTATATTGTTTTACATTATATATATATATATATATTTTAAATATTGTTTTTTTTACAAGGAACAACGCTTAGGAAACCCTCAAGTACTTCTCCATTTATTTTAGGATGGTACCCAAGGTAAACCGTCAGCCCTGATTACGGGGCCTAACTCGGTGGGGACAATGAGCGAGGCCCCAACATAGTCACCCGAAGATTTGACCACGAGAACTTTGCTAGCATAAACAACTCTCAACCACCCACCAGATTATTTTTTTAAATATTGTTATTTTCATCATTTGTTTTCTATATTGTTTTGTGTTTGTTGTGTTTTTTTTTTTAAATTATTATTTTTAAATGTTTTGTTATAGTTTTAAAGTGAGTGTAAATTTTCTAATTTTTTTTACGAATATTTTATATTTTCAATTTACTATTTCGTTTTAAGAATATTTTATATTTTCAATTTAGTTGTATTTTGATGTTTTGTTTTATAAATGTTTTGGTTATTTAATTGTTTTTAATGTGTTTAATGTATTTTTTTTGAATTTTTGCATCTTTTATTTTATTTTTAGGAGTTTTGGTTTAACAATGTGCTCCTGGGTGAGAAATTGCTTTATTTTATATGCGGAGAGTGGTCTAATAATTTCTTGAATAATTTTTGTTTAATATAGTGTTACTAAGAGATTTAATAAATATAATTTTAAACTATGATAAATTAATATAATTATGCATTTTTTTGAAATAGTGTGCTATCGTTAGCATCAATTTTCAATTTGGGGCTTGATTTTAAGGTTATTGTAAATAACAATAATGATTGTTTTCGTCCATGTCCACATTTTTAGCCCCAAAAAATGTGGTGCTACTAGTAGCACCACTTTTTGATTTGGAGGTGTTTTTTTTAGAAAAATAAGAGTTTTATGGCTAGAGTTCTCGTTTTGAGTATAAAGTTCTTGTCAAGTTGTATAACATGTTGTTAATGACATTTTGCATTTTCCATTACTCAAAGAGAGGTTTGACTCCTGACATATAATAAGTACTTTCTTGAGATTCTCTGGGTATTCTTCAAAGGTATCACCATAGACAGTAAAATCATCCATGTATACCTCCACACAATAATGGATGAGGTTTGCTAAGATTTCTAGGATTTCCGTTTGAAAGGTGGCGGGAGAATTACAAAAACCAAAGCAGGGAAAATGATAGGCAATGGTTCCCCATGGATAGGTGAACGTGGTTTTCTCCTGGTCCTCTAGTGCTATCTGAATCTTGTTGTATCCGCTAAACCCATCTAAGAACAATAAAAAAAATTTCCTAGGCAAGGTATATAGGACCTGATTAATGAATGGTAGTGGGAAATAGCCTTTCATGGTAGCCTTGTTCAATTATTGGTAATCTAAGCATGCACGTCATTTTCCATTCCTCTTTGGGACTACAACTAAAGGTGAAACCCACCAACTGTCGGATATAGGGTAGATAAAATTGGAATCTAACAATTTTTGCAATTCTTCTTTAACCACATCCTTGAGATTCAAGTTCATTCTTCGTTGGGGTTGCATAACAGGTCAGAAATAATTTTGGGTATAAATAAGATGTGAACAAATTTTAGGATCAATTCCCCTTATATCATGATAATCCCGAGAAAAATATTTATATTTTTTTTTGTAACTAGGGGAACTGTCAATTGGGGACGGGCTAGTACTCGCTTGACACGGGGTCCAGGGATCCAATCCCAGTACCACTATACCCCTAGGTGCATCCAGAGGGCTTGAACCATGGCGCACAGGTAAATTTGGGGGGGATTTGAACACAAGACCTTCCATTTACAACCAACTTCAATAATTCCACTTTACCACTTTCTCTGCCCCCCCACGGGCCCCAAGGAAAAATATCTATAATGTTTACATAAGGTTTGGATCAATTTTTCCTGTTGATTAGCATAATGCTTACTACTAATATCTAGAAACTTACCTATTTTGATTTCCAACGGAATGTTGTAACAATTCCTCCTGTGGTATTTGTGGTAGCACTACAAAATAAGGACAAATTCATCATATCACTTGTCTCATGTATGTCATCTTTCACAATCTGATCTAAAGGCAATGAAAATAAATCAATTGACTATGAAAAGTTAGAAACACAAAGGAAAGTACGAACCTGGTTGTCTTTTGTCATTTCCTCGAATTTTATTACCTAATCAATGGTGCAAATGGGATGAATCACCTCTTCATCACATGATGAATTATCTATCAATGAAATATCTTCTATTTCTTCCAGGAGTTTTGTAGGTGGGAATAATGTTATTTTTTTAATTGCATCCCCTTGAGAAATTATCATGTTATTGGATCTGCATCCTATAAAGGCATTGGTGGTAGCAAGACAAGGCCTCCCAAGGGTAATGAGTTGGCCTCATGAATAAGTCTTCATATGTAAGACCATAAAATCTACTAGATATTCCCAAGAGTCCAAGGCTACTGCCACATCTTCTAGAATCCACTCAATTTTAATCTTGGAGTGATCAACAAATTCAAAGACTGTAGGAGTTGGGAATATATTTTTCAAATTTAAATGTTTCATAGTTCCTATGGTAATAATGTTGATTTTCCCTCCCAGATCAATCAAGGTGTTAGGGATATATATCTCGTTAATTTGCACAGAGACAACAAGGTTTCTAGGATCTATGTACTTTTCAATGAGGTTCCTACCATTTATGAGATCAATAGTTTCTCCAACAAAGTGGATGGTGGGTGTATCCTTTCTTTTCCTCCCTGGCTATTTTACACACAATTCCTTTACCATTTTGGCATAAATATTTATGTCTTTTAAGGCTTGAAGTAAAGGAATTTTGATTAGGATGCTTTTAAGTTCAGTGAGCAAGTCGTATTCAGGAGTAACCACTGTTTTCTCAATTGTAGTCTTCTGGATAGGGTGTTTTTCCTGAAGAAGATGGATGCTTCAGACGAGTATCTTCCTGTTTGACCACAACTAGGGGTTCATCATCGATGAATAAATTAGGAATCAACTCTTCTTCATCCTCAACATTGATGGGGTTTAAATTTTGGAGCACCTTCCCAGAGTGTATATGGATATCTTGTAATCCTACAGGAGTGACTATGTATGTGGGGAAGGGATGCAACTCAGCTTGAAGAGCATGCTAAGTTGGATTGTTATTTGGGTTAGTTATTGGTTGGGCAGGAAGTTGGTTTTTCCTAGGGGCCTGCAGGGTAGGAAGTTGGAGCTACTGAGGATGCATAGTTGGTGATTTATGTTGGATAGGGATCTAGAGATAAGGTTGAGGTGGATACTGTAGAGGTGGCTAAGGAAAAGGTGGAAAGTGTTGTGATTGCATAGGTGGTTTTTTTTTGTGTGGGGTAAGGATATAGAGGCACGATCCCAAATCCATACCCTCTCCACCCTTATTTCCAACGCTAGTTCTAAGATGGTTGTTGGGGCCATGCCTACCAAGGGAGTGGTTGATTCCATGTATCATTTTTCCCTGAAAATGCACATAATTTGAAATGGTAAGGTCACTAGGCATACTTGATGGCCGAGTCTACCATGGATTTTTAGCTACTATGGTGCATAATTTATCTCTTTGGTCTCCTCTTCTCCTCGGTATACCTCTTTTAATCTAGGCAACTAAGGACACTGGTATGTCATATGATTATCTGCACAAACACCACACACATAAACCTTATTTATAGGACATTCTTTTAATGGATGCTTCTTATGACACTTAGAACAGAAATGGCTAAAGTTGCATTCTCTTCATCCTTCCTTTTTCTAGATTGAAATGCATGTAATTGCATGTTAAGAGTGTTAAGTATGTCAGTTTTAAATATTTTACTGAGCTCTGTTCTAGTGGCTCCACGTGATGAGATTTTAAGATTTTTAGAGAAGGGACCTCAAGTTCCTTTACCTGTTCATGATTTCCCCCTTGAGTACTTCATACATAACTTACCAATTTTCTCAAGAGGTAGCCGATAAGTCTCCATCCCCCATTAAGTTGAGCACATTCATGGATTATTAAAAAATACCTCTTTGAAAAATAACTTTTATAGTTTTTGCATCTAACTTGTGTTGTTTAGAGCATTGGAGGTTGTATCTAAATCATTCAAGGTAATCCTCCAAGTTCTCATCTTCAGCTAGTGTCATCCAAAATATTTCCTCTCTCAACTCCTTGGCCTTACAATATTCGTGATACTTTCGAAGGAATTCCCTTCATCTCGTCCCAAGTTCTCATTATGTCACCCCCAATCCCATGAACCAGCGTAATGTTGAATCCTTGAAAGTGGTAGGAAACAATTTTAATTTATGTGCATTACTGGAATAATCATAACTTCTACACAAGATGTCAAACTCGAACAAGAACAAATCCGGATTATCACTTACGCAGTCGTGGAAATGAGGGAGTGCAGCGGGAGGAATGTTCTTCATCTGCACGGTCACAAGAGGATCAATAATGGGAAAACCAAAAGTGTCCTCTTCCTCATTGGTGTGTAACTCCTCCATGCAGTTGTGTGTTTCACCCTCTCCCTCTTCCATATGTTCTTCCCTGAACAAACTGTGTTGTGTTTATATATGGGGGGAATCTGGTTCGACAACTACCTCTTCAGTCTGCCTCTTCGTATCACCAGCAATGATTGTTTCTCTTGTAAATCCTGCTGAAAGGTTCAAGGGTTCCACCTTGGTAGATGTGGCAGGCATATGTGTTGTGGAAGAATGTTCAATTCTGCTCATTGTTTTTTTCCCGCAAACCCCTTAAAATTCCTCCCGTGATTCTTCCCTACCAATGTGTTAGTAGATAAGGGGGTTTTGACAGTGCTACCAAAATCAATGGTTATAAGAATATTACTTTTGAGAAATCTCCCCTTACTATCTCTATCTTGATTATCTCTATCCGGATTCATACAGTACCGGTGACCATCTAAATCCAACGAGACATTATACTTACCTAAAGCAAGATGGCACACAAGTTCTTACCTCTCGCCGTCTTACTGAACTGGCGCATTGTGTTCTAGGACCTCCATTTTTGTGTGTGAAAATAGAACCAGTTAAAACTTCTAATCACAAACAATCGATTCCTAAGAGAATAAACATCAACTAAGACCTAGTTATTTGACACCTCCCCAACAAACACGCCAAAATGTTGGGCTTATTTTACTTCACATAAGTTATCAACCAGGGTAAGTAAACTAATGAGATTCCATGCAAAATATATGCAGAAATAAGTTTAATTGATAACACCAAGTAAACTACTCAAAATAAATCTTAGATATACTAATATACTAATGAATTGACTGTGTCTAGACCAAAACAATCACTCCTTTAGACTTACACTATAAGGAAAAGGTCTTGTTCAATATCACAACATTCAATTAATAATCTGATCTTGGTGCAGTAACTATGTAAAAAATAGATAAACTACACAACAACTCTTAAAGTGATAACCAACGAATTGTATGAAGTCACTTGTATGCTCCCAAACAACTAGTGATCAAATCAAACAATGATTTTCACACCAACTGTTAGAACTATCGAGATGCCTAGGAACAATTGTGATTCTCATCATAAGTTGAAGAGAGGTGTTAAACCATGTTTCTTATGTAAATAAACCACATAGGAGAAAGATCATAGGTCTGTTAGATCACTTATGATTCTCGGGTTTACAATCTTTCAACTTCTGGGAAACACCAAGAAAACAAGAATCCTCTCAAATATCTAAAAGAAGATCAAATAAGTCCAAACATTCACTTCCAATCCTACTAGCTTTAAACTGAATTTGCAACACAAATATTTTTTATGAGTTTGAACTATAAAAATATAAAAATAAAAGATGAATCTGCAACATAATTATAAATCTTTTATGCTTCTCTGAGATGAATACGCAACAAAATTATAAATATGTTAATTACCTTGTCTAAGATCAATCTGGAATAGAATGCAAAACATTAACCAAACTTGACATGAATCTGGAACAGATTATAAAATATTTCAACCAATATTTTGAGATGAATCCGGAATACAGTACAAACACATCAAACACACCTGCACAAATCAAACCTACAATATAACACTGCTAGTGCAACTGAAAATAGGAGGCCCCCTAACTAAGCGCACTGTATGGATTAAGAACTTAAGGAATTATCAACAATACATGACTTTGATTAATCAGAATAATAAGTACACAAAGAGAGTTCAAGAGATCTGAACTCTATTACTACCACCCCCTACGTTTTTGTGTACAAAACAACAGAATTTGAGGCTTGAGCTAACATGTGCATGCGAATATTTTACAATATATAGAAGTTCACGTGTAATTGGTTACAGTGAAAGGTCCACATAAATTGGATCTCAATTCGCCAAGGATAGGTATCCTGGTCATACAATGACATACCTAGAATGATTGTTGATAACTAGTCATGTCGATTTCATGAATTACAACATGAAATCGTGTTTAAGATCCAAATTGAGCATAGCTGATGGAGATATCAATATGGAGGCGGATCAGGCGAAAGATAGATCATGTGCACAAATCATGGAATCGATCTCAAATCATTGGACGAGGTCAGTATGCCCAAAAATAGCTTAGTTAATGAATGACTTTCGTAGCGCACAATGGTTGATGTTGGTGTCACTGCGCTACGTGAATTCGTGTAGTGTGTCTTTCAGATAAGTTTGTTCTGGAGTTTTGGTAGCGTCAACACATTCTGGAATGGTCCTCTACAATTCTACTAGTGTACAGTACAGACACCTCTATGCTTCCAACGTGTAGACACCTCTCCAATTCCAGTCATTTGCAGACACTACGATTCCGATAGCGCATAGACCTACGACTTTAAAAATATATGAAGGATTCTGCAAATCACCACGATGATTAGGTCAATCATACTTCATTTTAAATAAGTTACAAAAGGTAGAAAATCATGTCCAATTCACAAAACAGTCCAGGTCTGAAGGAGATGGTCACATAGTAGGATCAAAAGATGATTCCTATGTTAAATCTATTTATGCTATATATGTTATTACGCTAAAAAACTGAGCTAAAAAACAAAATCAAAAGAAACTAGAATAACAGATGAATGACAAACATAAAGACAATGGACAACATCCATGGAGGAATCAATACAAGCTGGAAGACCAGCCAGAAGAAAAGCCACTGGACAAACCAGAAAAGCAGCCCGAAAAGCAGCTGCCACCAACCAAAAAGGAGAATCCACCGGCCGAGAAGCTGCTAGAGCCACCAGCAATAGAAGAAAGAGGAGTAATAGGGAAGGCCAAGCAGCATCATTATTCGAACAGAGTTCTCATTCGGAACCGGTTATTTGGAAAACGGGATTTTTTCCCATCATCAATCAAACTGGCATCGTTTGACTTTGAGCAAAGTTACATCGATAATCGAGATGAGGCTTACACCATTTAAACGTAGGGAAAACAAGAAAACATAAACAAATAGGTGGGATGGTGGATAGCCTATGATGCAAAAAAAAATTAGCCACACTAACTTCGTATGCTTAGAGTCAAGCTATGAACTACTATAAAGGGTGTTATGTAAAAAAAGGAAGTATAAATTTGCAAAAATGGGCTTAGTAAAATGCATGTCATAGTCTATAAATTGATGAATAATTGAAGTTAAACCAACTAGTTACATTTTTCACAAAAATCTTTTTCAGTTTCTTAAAAAGATGAATCATTTTCCCACAATGAGTCTGCCAAGATGACAAATTCTCAAACAACTTATGCTTAGATTCGACTATCGAATTCTTAGTAAAATGCACACCACGATCTATATATTGGTCAATAATTAAAAGTAAAACCATAGGCCTGTAGCTAGTTACATTATTTGCAAAAACCTCTTTGAGATTATGTGTGCCACAGTGTGTACATTGGTCAATAATTGAAATTAAAAATATAAGCATGAAGCTAGTTACATTGTTCACAAAAACCTCTTTCATATTCCTAAAATTATGTTTCATTTTCCCCCAATAAATCTCTCAACATGAAAAATTTTCAAACAACTTATGTTGAGAGTCAAGTTATGGACTACTTAGTAAAACGCAAGCCACAATCTGTAAATTGTTCAATAATTCAAATTAAAACCATAGGTGTGTATCTAGCTACATTGTTCACAAAAATTTATTTCAGATTCCTAAAATGATGTGTCATTTGTTTCCAATGAATCTCCCAAAATGGCAGTTTTTCAAACAACTTATGTTCAGAGTCGAGCTATGAATTGCTTAGTAAAATGAATGCCATAGTTTCTACATTGGTCAATAATTGAAAGTATTGTTCACAAAAATTTCTTTCAGATTCCTAAAATTAGGTGTCATTTGGCTCCAATGAATCTCCCAAAATGCTAGTTTTTCAAACAATTTATGTTTAGAGTCGAGCTACGAATTGCTTAGTAAAATGAACACCATAGTTTCTACATTGGTCAATAATTGAAAGTAAAAGCATAGTTCTGAAGCTAGTTACATTGTTCACAAAAACCTATTTTAGATTCCTAAAACAATGTGTCATTTCCCCCCAATGAATCTCCCAAGATGACAAATTTTCAAACAATTTATGCTCAAAGTCAAGATATGGACTACGTGTGGACTACTTAGTAAAATGCATGGACTACGTAGTAAAATGCATGCCACACTCTGTACATTTGTCAATAATTAAAAGTAAAACCATAATCCTAAAGCTAGTTACACTTTTCACAAAACCCTTTTTCATATTCCTAAACTAATGTGCCATTTTCCCCTAATGAATCTCCCAAGATGACAGTTTTTCAAACAACTTATGCTTAGAGTCAAGCTATGGATTTCTTAGTAAAATGCATGCAACAGTCCGTACATCAGTCAATAATTGAAAGTAAAACCACATGTCTAAAGCTAATTACATTGTTCACAAAAAATTCTTTCAGATTACTAAAAGGATGTGTCATTTCCCCCCAATGAATCTCCCAAGATGACAGTTTTCAAACAACATGTGCTCAGAGTCAAGCTATGGACTACTTATACATTTTGTGACGATGATGACGATGATGAAGATAGTGATGATGATGTTGCTAATGATATTGATGATGACGATGATGATGATGATGTTGATGATGATGATGTTGATGATGATGAAAATGATGATCCTCATGATGACAACAATTATAATGGGGATGGTGATGGTGATGATTGTTGGAAACAAAATCCAAAAATATTATGGTTCCATTGTAAATAATGTAACAAAAAAAAAGATATGAAGAGTAGGAAATCAAAGAGCCCGTGGGAAGATGAAATCCAATGGTCACTCCAAATGTGTAAAGAAAGGATTCTCTCAATCAATAAAAAAAACAATTTGGGAGTTATTTACCTATCAGTGGTATGAGAGCTTGGCTGCTCGTGGCATTCTTCCATCCCACTAGCCTTCCTGCCCGTCATAACTCCTTCTGTGGCATTCTTCCATCCCACATGCCTTCTCTCGTCAGTCCCACACTGCCTAGAATTATACGTTATGCCTGCCCTGGGCATAATCCTCCTACCTACTTGCTCATCTAGTCTAATATATCCCTATGCTTCAGGCATTTTCTCATGAGAAAGTTCCATCAACTGGAGATCTTTGCATACTAGCGTGTTGCTAGTGTGACCTCCTTCTTCTCTAGAGTGCTATGTAAACCCTATTTTTTTTATTTGCATGAATTCTAGAGTGTACTCATTGGTGAATGGTGATGGATATCTCTTCATAATGAAGTTACATTGGTGTTATTTCCATTGTTGATGCTATGTCCAAGAGTGTTGGAAAGCCCGTGACATCATGGAGTCAGTGCGTGCTATTGGTAAGGGGATTATTTCTCTTTGCTATAAGTTTATGCATAAATAATGTTATGTATTGTTGCGACCTCTCTAGTGTGTGAGGGATGAGCTTATATAGCATGTACGTTCATGCTGAATAAGCCACCTGGCGTGGGACCCTTCCGGTGCAAGGATTCGTCCATTGATGAATTTTTTTAAAAATTTTTGGCTTCTAGCTACCCTGTCTGTTCTGTTGGCCATTCCGTTTAACCTCTGCCACTCGTCATATGCCGTCCTGTTGCCAACGTCGTGCACTGCCCACGACGTAAACTTGTTCATTAATGTTTGTCCACCAACCTCGGCGTTTTCAAACCACGACATATCCCACTTCCCTATTCCTGGATCATTTTTCAAACCGCCATTGATTTGGCTCCCCTATTTCAATCCATGGTGTGGAAAGCTTCGAATTGCGTGCCCCAAATCGCATAAGCTGGTGTGGATTGCACCTGTTCCTGGATCCCTGCCGTGGAAGTTTGTTGATTCTCGTAAGATGGTCTGGGTTGCATATACTGGTGATGGAGCTCAGACATTGCATATGCCACAATCTATAAGGTACCATTTAAAAAACAATAGAGGTTTTCCCAAATGTGGACAAAAATGCAAACAAAAATACTTATCTTCCCCTCAATGGCAAGAGGTTTTCTTATCTATTGATCCATGTCTTCAATGCTGATATGGTCAAGTCCTTGAATCTTCTCCTTGGTCTCATCACATCGATGTTCAACCTGCTCAATCATCAGTTTTGGTGGACAAGTATTTTGAATGAGATCTGTGTTAGGGAAGCGTAGTATTTCCATGATGTTGTCCATGGCATACTATCTTCTTCCACAGATAGTCTAAGATTTCTTAATGGTATCATTAATCATCTCATTTAGGTCAAGCCAAGCACGCAACATAGTTCTGACCACGGGGACTTCACTTAGTGAACCTCTCACATAGCACGTGCGATCGTGGGATATTAAAGAATACCCTTAATTTCGAGAGATATTGAACCAAACTCTTTTTGTTGAAACCCCCTCCCAATACTTAAAACTTCTTCCCCACCCCTTTTTATACCTCAATCCTTATAAACCACCCTACCCACCCCCACCTTAAACCCCTCATCCCCCCAATACCTGCAATATATTGGTTCGATTTTTGATAATTTTAAAACCCACAATATGAACTAACGTGATAGGATATTGGTCAACAAGTGAAGCCCTAGTAGTTCTAACCTTATTCAATTGAAAACTACTGAGGATAGTGATATTTTTTGGTTTATCTTTCATATACCTTTTCCAGTCTAGAATATCATCATAAGCCTTAGAAGCTTGTTCTCTCTTGGCTGTCTACTCCTCAAGGGTGACAAACATTTTTCCGAAAGCAACATGACTCTCAAAAATATCATCTAGAGTCCTAAACTTCTCCTTCCACAAATAGCTTGAGCTTTCTTAATGGTATCATCAATCATCTCATTTAGGTCAAGCCAAGCACGCAACACAGTTCTGACCTTCTTCAATTGAAAATTGTTGAGGATAGTGATATTTTCTAGTCTATCTTTCATATACCATTGCCAGTCAAGAATATCATCATAAGCCTTAGAAGATTGTTCTCTCTTGGTTGTTTGCTCCTCAAGGGTGACAAACATTTTTCCGAAAGCAACATGAGTCTCAAAAATATCATCCAGAGTCCTAAGCATTTCAGTTATTAATTTATGATGATCTTGATTGACTTGAATGGCCGAGTCTTTAAATTCTTGTTGAGAAAACTAGAAAAGGCAGAGGAAGCTGCACTTGCAGTTGCATCTTCACACTGCTTTTCAAGAAAAGCTATCCTCTTGTTGAGGCCTCGGATGGGTAGGTTGTTGGAATTGGGTTCCAAGGCTCACAACAGAGGGGGAAAACCCAGACTTAAAATCTTCGAAAGGTCCTGCACAAGGACAATCCTATCCCTAGCCTCTTTGGATTAGTAATCTCCCACGGATACAAAGGCCTCTGCTGGGACTTATGGTTTCGATCCAGAAAGGATCTATTTCCCAATGAAGGAAAACTGAATGTGTGACAGAATGAAAAGATAATAAATCTAACTATGAAGTAAATCTAATCTATACTACTCTAGGAAAGTGTTTTGTTTGTTTGCAAACTAACCCAAGAGGAAAAATAGATAAGCATTTAATCAGATCAACAAAAATGTAAACAAGATTGATTACTTATCAATTCAACTTACTATCAACCAATAAAAATTGACTAACAATAACTTAAATATTAGCACATTCGAGGTCAACCTATAAATAGTATGTCAATTGAAAAATGGACATAAATTATCAAGCTTGTTTTACAACCATTTGCAGAAAATAGATAAAAGTTTTAATTGAATAAACTCTTTTTAAAACCTTATTCACACATAAATCATGAGCATAGAGAAATCAAAGTTGTAAATAAATGTACTTATGAATTGCAAAAGATTAACAGTAACAATGAACAATTTAAAAAGGAAAAATCAATATTCATCAAGGAAACTTAACTGAGTAGACACAGAAAGATTTAAAAGAATAACATAGCTGTATTAACTGAAGTTTGCAAGAAATTACAAATTCTGAATTAAACAGAGTATCTCCAATCTCCTGAGCTGGTTTTTCCCTTCCAAAATCTCCCCAGTGCATGAGAAATATACCCTTTAAATAATAATTACAAAGAATGAGACCCCCCGAAACTAGGATCACAAAATCTAGATAAAACTAATAACCAAGAAAATCTCACCATTGATTCCAAATCCCCAACAATTCTTCTATGTTGGGATGATTCATTGATTTGAACCCAAGTTGAGCATCACACTTAAAATTTTCCATTTCGTTTTTAGCCAACTTGTTCCAAATGCAGACAAAAATGTGGATCTTTCCCTCAATAGTAAGAGGTTGTCTGATTAGTTGATCCACGTCTTCAATGCTAATATGGTTAAGCTCTTGAATCTTCTCTTTGGCCTCGTCACACCGTCATTCATCCTGCTCAATCATAAGTTTTGTGGACATGAATTCTTAATAAGATCCATGGTGGGGAAGTGCAATGTTTCCATGATGTTATCGGTAACATACCATCTCCTTCCACACATTGCTTGCGCTTTCTAGATGGTTTATTCAATCATCTCATTCAGGTTGAGCCAAGCACATAGTACCATTCTAACCTTATTCAATTGAAAACTATCAAGGATAGTGATATTTTATGGCCTATCCTTCATGTACCTATGCCAATCCAAAATATCATCATAAGACTTAGAGGCTTGCTCTCTTTTGGCTACCTCATTCTCAAGAGCAACAAACATTTTTCCAAAGGCAACATGGGTTTCCAAAATGTCATCCAGAGTTTTAAAAAATTCAATTAGGAGTTCATGGTGTTCTTGATTGATCTGGATGGCCAAGTCCATTAAGTCTTGCTGGGAAAACCTGGAGAAAGAAGAGGAAGCTGCACTTGAAGTTGCATCTTCACATTGTTTTTCAAGTGTAGCTATCCTTTGCATAATGGTGCTATTTGTGGTCTGTTCATTGTGCAATTCAGCCTAGAGAGAAATGTTCTTTACCTACAATTATTTAAACTTGTCCTCGGATTCCTTTACAATATCAACAACATGATACTTATGTTCCCTTTTAGTTCTGTCCATCTCCTACTCAAGCTTGCTTATTTCTTCCTTTCTTTTATCAATCTCCCTGTATAATGTGTTAACTGCATCAAGATTTGCGCATGTAAATGCGCCTAACGTTGGAGTTGTTTCTACTGCATCTACCTAGGGGTCACCAGACTGTTGAGTCCAGATTATTTGATTGGAAACCGATGCTTCCAAACCAACCTCATCTCTATTTCTCTTTTTTCCTTTCCTAACCACTTCCTTAGCAGACTTGCTGTAATAATAATCCCCAAGAGGGACTACAATATCTTCATCAAATTCAACCACTGGCTCGGTAAATGATGAAGTTATATTTATTGTTGAAACCATGGAAGATGTATGAGTGATGGTAGGAGTGGGTATACGCATAGTGACATGGGAGGTAAATAAATAAGAAGAGATGTACTGAACAAATGCAGGTTCAAAGGTTGAAGAGAGGGTTGGGGTGGAAGTTTCAGAGAATGGAAGGGAAATGTTTGTAGTTAGAAATGAAGATGAGGCTACCAAAATTATTTCAAGAGTAGGTGATGATGAAAAGGTGAAAGAGGGCATGGTAGGAGTGGGTATAGGCATAGTGACATGGGAGGTCAACAGAGAAGAAGAGATGTACTGAACAACTATAGGTTCAAAGGTTGAAGAGAGGGTTGGGATGGAATTTCAGAGAATGGAAGGGAAATGTTTGCAGTTGAAAATGAAGATGATGATACCAAAATTCTTTCAAGATTTGGTGATGATGAAAAGGTGAAAGAGGGCATGGTAGGAGTGGGTATAGGCATAGTGACATGGGAGGTAAATAAAGAAGAAGAGACGTACTAAACAACTGCAGGTTCATAGGTTGAAGAGAGGGTTGGGATGGAAGTTTTAGAGAATGGAAGGGAAATGTTCGCAGTTGGAAATGAAGATGAGGCTACCAAAATTCTTTCAAGAGCAGGTGACGATGAAAAGGTGAAAGCGGGAAATTGCAGAGGAATCTTCATGGGCTGGTTGTCTACAAAAGTAGAAGATAGAATGGGAAAACTGGATGGGATAGAAACATAGGTAGAAGTCAAAGAGTGATAAAGTTGAGATAGTGGGGGTGATGGAATTTCCCCAGCAAGAAAGTTTGACAGAGTTTGAATATATGACAGGAGGTAAGCCGAGGTTGAAGAACCAAAATTAGAAGTGGATCCTAGGATCTTCGGATTAGGGATAACATCTTCTGTTTCATCATTACTGAAGAAATATATAACTGTTTGTAGAAATTTAATTACTTCTTCAACCATAGGCACATGAGAAATTGGGTTTTCTTCAGCATCAGAATTACTAAGGTCTATGGTAAGGGCTTGAGAGGCAGGAACTTCAATTTTCTGTCTTTTGAATGGTTTGACATCAGTTGTTTCTTGATCTACACATAACTGGGTGGCTACAGTAGTTACTTGAATGTCAACAGTAGGGTTAACAGCTACAAGTACTATGATCCAATGAAGATCGCGATAATTGTTAATATGACCCCACCAACGATGGTGAAACAAATCAGGGCGATGTTGGGTCATAAGGGGTATTATCGAAAGTTCATAAGAGGATACGCGGCGACCACAACACCAATGGAGAATCTATTAAAGAAGGATGCAAAGTTTGAATGGAGCCATGAGTGTCAAGGGAGTCTTGACACTCTCAAAAAGAAGATGTTCACAACGCTAATATTAGTTTTTTCTGAATTGGGTGAAGGAATTGCATGTCCATGTCAATGCATCATTAGTCGCATTAGGATTAATTTTTTTGCAACTGGGAGAAGGAGTGATTGACCACCCAATCGCCTTCGCAAGACGGAAGTTTTCATCTGTGGAAATGAATTACACAATGACAAAGCGAGAAGGATTGGCGATGGTATATGCACTGTAGAAATTCTGCCACTATCTATTGGGAGGACACTTTAAGATGTTCACTGATCATTCATCCAATGAAATACCTGGTCAATGAGCCTGTGTTGAGGGGGAGGATCTTTCGATGGTTTCTACTCTTCCAAGAATTTGATTTCAATATCATTGTGAAGCCAGGTCAATTGAATGTCGAACCCAATCATTTGTCAAGAATTGAGACAGGTAAAGAACCAAGAAGCATCGAGGATGGCTTAGCTAATGTGTAGTTGTATAAGGTAGGAATTGTAGATGACCATTATGAACATTTTATCCAATTACTATCGATGGACACAATACCATAGGACTACACGACGAGCTAGAAGAAGCAACTGGTCGTCTGATCTATGGATTTTCAGTTGATTGCGGGTCAGCTCTATAAGATGGGACTGGATGAGATTTTACACCAATATGTTCTACCGCACGAGTAGGAGAGAATATTGGCTGAGGTGCATTATGGAGTTGCAAGAGGACATTATGGAGTTCATGCAACCACTAAGAAGATAATATGATTCGGGTTATGGTGGCTGACAATGCACAATGATGCTGCAGATTATGTGAAAAGTTGTGATGTATATTAAAGGACGGGGAAGCCATTGCAACAGGATGAAATGTCATTAGTACCTCAGGTAACACTGCAGCCATTTGATAAGTTGGTAGTGGATTTTGTGGGACCCATTAATCCACCAAGAAAAAATATGAGTGCACAATACATTATCACTGTGACGGACTATTTTCCTAGATGAAGAAAAGCAACACTAGTGACAAATTGTACCACTGCAATGACAGCAACGTTCATACTCAAAAATGTCGTTACTCAGTTTGGTTGTCCAAAGATATTGATGAGTGACCAAGGGAGTCACTTTATCAATCACAACATTAGTGCATTGATAGAGGAATTCAAGACTCAACACAAAAATAGCACCCCATATCACCTGCAAGTGAACGGAATGGTTGAGACATTCAACAAGGTGTTGAAACATGCACTAACAAAGGTATGTAATGCAAACTGCAATGACTGGGATTTGAAAATTCCTGCAATATTATGGGCATACATAACTACATGTAAACGGCTGATGGGGAAAACACCATTCAATTTGTTCTATGGCTAAGAGGCGGTAATGCCAATGGAGTACATTGTTCCTAGCCTGTGTATAGCAGCAGCGACAGGAATGAGTGATGAAGGAGCGCTTGTAGAACACTTGACGCAATTAGTGCACCTCGAGAAGGATCAATTCATCATAGGTTTCCATCAACATGTGGAAAAAGATCGAAAGAAGGATGGCACGACTTCCATGTGAAAGATAAGTACTTATATCAAGGAGATATGGTTCTACTCTATGAAAACACGTTATTGAAGAATCCGGGTAAGTTACAAATTCATTGGTTAGTACATTATGTAATTCATTTCATCACCAACAGAGGTGCAGTACAGTTACAGCAGCTAGATGCTACATTACTACCGAAGCTAGTAAATGGGAGTTGGCTAAAACCTTATTGGGATAGCCAAGTGCGGAACCATGACTGAGACGTTGTGCAGTAAAAGAAAAAAGAAAGGGGGAAAGAAGTCACAAGTAGTAGGAAAGCGCAGTAAAAAGGAGTCGACAAGGGAAATAACATGTACCACCGCAAGAAGGGATCTTGGTGATACCCGACAAGGTGCGATAGGGTCAAACCAGGAAATAAATGAAGTAGTTAAACTAGATGGGTGATGACGTAAGTAGAAAAGATGTACATTTATGAGGAATCAGATCATTGGATTTGCATAAGTGATGGAGGATTTGGTCGATCGATGACAGATTCGGGTATGATGAGTAATATCATTTGCACAATCACTCTCAAGTATATAACAAAAGATTGGAGGGGTTTCAGATGAACCATTGTGACCATTGATAAAACAAGTGAGAGTGAAGGACATTAATAGAGAAAAGTGTAGAGTCAGAGGTTGATAGATTAACAAAAAATGTCCCAAGTCAATTCAAGCGGTAGCACACAGGAGTTGTCGAAGGCGAGTGTGCTAATTTTGGAGGAGAGCGGAGGAATCCAAAGAAGAAGAGGGGCACAATCCTACCAAAGTTTCCACCATGAAATATTAGGTCCATGTATAGTACAACCACAGCTGTAGAAGCTGAGGCAGAGGCCGGGCCATCAGCAATAGGAGGAGAGGACTCCACAACACGAAAGGGGGCGACAGATGACGATATTCCTGGGTATGTACCACCATGACATACAGGCACACCATGAATTTTGCTTTCAAAGAACCAACGGTATCCCATCAAGATGTCTGCAATGCCGGAAGGGGTGCATGTCACCATGATTATTGTGTCGCATTTTATGAAGTTGACCTACAACGACCACAACATGCTTGCATGTCTAGAATGCATGGTAGAACCCTATCAAAAGCAGGCACATGGAAAGGGAGGTCAGGTTGTTAGAGTACTGAAGCAGTGGAATTTGGGGTTGCAGCGGTCGGGGCTATTGGGAACCACCCACATGCCACATTTCGACCACTTAACAGAAGGAAATGCATGCATAAAGCAGTTGTTGGCCTGTTTTAACAAAGGTTACCTTTGGATTGACTCAAATGTACCTATCACAATTGAATTAATATCTCAGATCATTGGGTTGCCAATGGTGGGTGTCGACCTGTCGAATTATTTATGAGGCAAGAAAAATGATAAGAGGTTGGATGTGAGGCTTAATGTAACACCCCGGTTTTGACCCCATTTGCATGAGGTATATAATGTAATTAATCATGGTGAGGAGCTAAAGGCAAAATCCCCACCATCGATTTGGTTGTGTATGTTTCGGCAACGGGGATAGTTGCCAATGGTATATCGTGTTATCAGGCACATTATGGTATGGCATCATGTAAACACGCACATCAATTAAAAATAAACCACAACCAGTTACAGCAGTGCAACGTTGAATGAAAAGGGCATGATTCCAAAGGATAAGGGGTGGGGGGATGTCAACCTTGGTCTATGGGGGGGAAACCCATATGTTGCCACCTTGTTTTGATTTGCCATCTTCCTTGTCTCATCCAACCTCTTTATTGTCTTGTTGTTGTTGGTTGAGGTAGTTATCGCTGAGTGGTGGTGGTTGTGACAGGACTGTCAGTCCTTTCCCACGTTCCCACTCCACTAGTGGATCCTTCCTCTTCACGTCGTATGGGGGTAGAGGAAGCATTCACTCTCCACTCCCTCCACTGCTAGGCATTCTCGCCGTGTCTGTTCATCTTCCTCACGCAAAGGGGAAGTCTAGTCATCCGCGCGCATAGGGGAGTTGTTCACGCTCACAAAGGGACACGCAGGCGGAGGTCAGTTCGTTTTCCTCACGGGCTGATATGTGGGATTGGCGTTGTTGTTGCTCACGTAGCAGGCTGGGAGCTGTTTGGCCACTATCACCCACGATATTTCCTGTGGAGAGCCATTTCTTACACTCTGGGACTGTGTTGCGGTCTGTGTAAGTCCTTTCCGCTGTTTAGTTGTCCAGGACGGACTGCTATCTTTCCTCATGCTGTAATTTTCGTTATTGATTGTATATTTTGTTACATTTGGGGTCTGGTGCAAGTTTCCCTCATGCATAGACCATTGGAGTCGTTTTCCCATGGTTGTGAGCCGTGCTCACTGATTATGTTTTGGGACTGTGTCAAGTTTCCCATTGTGGCCATGTATGCTATCTGTTGTGGTCAGCGTCTGTATCTTCCTCTATCCAAGCTAGGAGTTGGCGTTTCCTCGTTTTGAGACTGTGGATTGTTGCCATCACTCATTTTGAGTTTGTGGCTATTGATGAACCCTGTTTTGGGTTGTTGTTGAGTTGTTTTGGCCACGCTAGGGCCAAGAACAACTTTGAGTTGTCTTGTGGACTGAACGGTGTTTTTCTTTTGTTTGGGACTATCACCCGGTTGTTTTGCCTTCTTCACAAAGCTGTGAAGGGTTGTTTTGCTGCGGTATGCAGTGGGTGGTCATCGGACTATTGTGAGTGGAATGAGGAGGCTGGGTATGCTTGAGAAGGCTGGTGTTGTGGCCACCAGCTTAGCATTAGCCTTTCCTAGCTCAATGATGACCTAGTGAATCCCAACGGTGACGGTTCACTGCTTTGTGAACCTTGGCTATGTGCAAGCCTGCATTGACCCTTAATCCTTGAGGAATCATGCCTAGCTCGAGGGTGGTAGTGTTGCTGAGAGATTGATGAGCACGCTGGCCTATGGTTGGGTGGAACGTTGTAGCGACGTAGCTGGTTGCGAGGTGAACTCTTCATCAAAGATAAGTGCTTGTTATTTCATCTCTGCAATTAATTTACTGTTTCATAAATTATGGTGAACATGTTAAATGTTGGAATGTGTGTGTTTGCTTCCGCTATACGGTTGAGAACTCTGCATTTTTGTATGTTGAGTGATTATGCATCTTAGCATATTCCTGTTATGCATTATGTTCAAGCTTCTAATTTCAGCATTGTTGTCTGTTTATGTTCATGGGGTTGTTTGTTTGCCCAAAATGCATTGGTGTTTGGTGTTGGTCGCGTCCTCTTCGCCAGTCGGAGGGTAGGGGACGTGACACTTAAGAGAAAGTATGATGTTATTAGGGACAAACACGCATACATTATAAAGACCATCAACGACAAGGTCATCTGAGTCGCAGCCAAGTTGTTGGTTGTGAAGATGGTGTGAAAGAAGAGACCCAACCAGTGCACCTCAGGAGTAATTGCATGTGTAGAGCAGTGCATTAAAGGATTCAAGATGAATTGGTCATTGTTCTTGATTAATCAACTGATAGAGGATGGAATGTTGGCACAGGAGGGTAAGAGTCCCTTCACTTATTCATGGTTATTGATATTAATTTAAATTGTGAGTTGGATGGAACCCAAATTTTATCAATGGATGGACATGGAGGTCATCAAAACATGTACGGGAGCAATGTGCTATCATAACTTATGGTGGCTCAACATTAAGGAGCAACAGGTTGATTGCACCATATATTTTTATTTGTATTGGGACGGGCTTCGAGACATAGCAGGAAAGGTTTTGCGTCTCATTGAGGAGGTGATGATGAAGTACATACGAATTGCATGATTCACGATGGGGCCACATGCAATCCATATCCAAGAATGACGAGACGACGATAAGCAATGGCTCACCACATTGTACAAGCTTACGGATGCATAGCCAGAGGCCATTATCGATGAATGGCCTATTGAATGGAAGGTTCTGGTTAGCGTAGAGGAGCTGTCGAAAATGGAAGAGGGTCCACCACTTGACCTTCCAGTCGACCAAGAGTAGTCCAAGGATTTCAACAAGGAATCATAGGAAGAGTGTCCAAGACTCTGAAAAATTCCAAGAAATAACAACAAGTGGAAGTCTAGAAGAAGGTAAGACTAAAAGAAGGTTTGAATAAGGAGAGGGAAACAACACACCCAAGATGGGGGAGGACCAATTCAATCGAATATTGGCCACAATGACCACTACGTGTAACGACATCCAAGCTGGGGTAAAACAACATTCGACTAAGTATTTTCACCAGGTTAAGGGATTGTTACAATCCCATATGAATTCTATACTGGAGAATATACCACATGTTGATGTACTGCAAAGAGTTACAGAAATAAGTACAGGTAAAAGGGTGCAGATTGTGCATATTCCATCGTACGCACTAGAGACCAAAAGTGAATATGTCGACACACCCATCCAATAGTTCGATGTGATTAGTATCAACGTCAACGAGCTACTAATACATATGCTTGCATGACTGTAGAAGGAAGAAAGATAAGATATCACAGAACGAGAAGAGATTGTGTATGATCATCTAGTCAAGTCACATGAGCAGGTTGCATAAGCCAAAGAGGAAATCTATTGAATGGAAAGGTCCATCACGATCGCATGTGAAGAAATTATTGACATCACTTCAGATATGTTCGCGGTATCTAAGATAGTGCGACTAAGACAGATAGTCACGGATTTAAAGAAGGAAAACGAGAAGCTACAAGAATGCACAGTCTCTAGTACACCACCTAAGCAAGTCGCAGAGCGCAAAAGCAAGATAGAGGATTCAAAATCTCAGATCGAGGATTGTGAGAAAATGGCCAAGGCAATAGAGGAAGAAAACACATAGTTTTGGATGAGTGTGGTCCAAGATGAGAAATTGCAATAACTAGGTGTGCAACTTAATGAGGTGGAGGCACAACTAGTGGCAATGCGAGAATCCCTGAAAATGATGCACCCAGTAGTGCAGGTCAGCAAGGAATCGGAATTGAAGGTGCTCCAATTACGAGCAAGCAAAGCGTGAGAAAGGCTTCAGCTCTGAACTACACAGTTAGACGAGTTCCAGGACCTTAATGAACAGTTTCCACTTAAGGATGTGGATGCACCTACAAACACTCAATATTCACACACACAAGTGATAGTGAAGATTGTAGAGTATCCAACTGATGAGGACATGGAATATTGCACAACACTTAGCACATGGACCAAGGAAGTAGTCAAGCAAGTTGTGAAGGAATATGATGAATTCAAGGCCAAGTTAAGCGAACATATGATGTCCAGTTGACAAGGCTCAAGGATGAGCAACAAGTTTGTGTTGGGGGCCTGTTGGCAAGGGATCGAGTGTGCATAATGCGACATAGGAGAAAGTGGCAAGTAGAAAAGGGCGTTGTGTAAGAGGAAGTTGTCGAAAATTAACGTCATCTAAGTCGAAAGCAGGAAGAGTTTGGTCCAAGTTAGTTAGGAAATTAGTATATTTGGACCTTTTTGTAAAGGAGAAATCCTATAAATAGAGTTAGGAATGTAGTGAAAGGGAATCGAATCGTTTGGTTATGATCGATCAAATATTTGGGATATCATCTGTCTTTGTTTTGTGAACTATTTTTTAATCTGGGTTTTGGTATGAGGTTGTTGACCAAGGGATGTGTTTTGGAGATGTATTGTGACCTATGGAAGTTAATATGATAAGAATGCTGCTGAAAACTCTATGTTGTCTTTGTCTGTGATGTGATCTATGATGTTTTCAAATCTTGCGATTGATATCATTGCATCTTATTAATGCGATATATATAGTTAATATGTTGATGTTTGGCGAAATTTTTTCTTATCTAAATGATGTGAAGTCTTCGTATGGTGAATTAATTCTTACATGTAGAACTCTTTTCTTAATAATGAAATGTTGTGAAACTAGATCTAGTGCGAATGTTGGTAATTAGTTTGGATAAATGATGAAGTTAAACTCCTTCCTAGATCTCTGATTCCTATTGCACCAGAGCGAGACTAAGTACGCAAGTCCTCTTCCCTTCTACGGAAACGTGGTTCATGCAGCCCTCCCTCAAACATCTGGGGTGAACCTGCATCTGCTTCGTAGGCGTTATTGGATAGGGAAAACCTATTCGGGTCAGTGTTTATGGAGATTGCGTCAAAGGGTGTCGATAGTGTGTGAACTCCTATCAACTGAAGTGTGTCAACACCTCTTGATAATGGTTACACACTTTTTGAAGAAGTGCATGGTTCCACTACCTTGGAACCAACCTATGATGATTTTTTTTCACTTTTGAGGGAGGTGCATAATCCTACCCCTATGGAGCCTTCATATGATGAAATTTTTTCACTTTCTAATCATTTGGGTGAGTTGGTTCATTCTCCTACATCCTACACTTCCATATTTTACAACATTCATCCAAATGAATTATGGGTGAAAGGTTTATTTTATATGGTGCCACATGAGGAGTATTAAACTCTTATCTCTCATTTTTATAATGACATGACTAGAGAACATTATTCTTTACATTTTCAGCAGCATCCTTTGTTACTTTATGTTGATACACATCTACATGGATGCACCTATGATGTTCACTTGAATCACTTGAAGACTCATGATTTTCCATGCTCCTTACTTGGTTCAGACTTTGATGGAGTTTCTTCATTCACTTCTTGGATGAAAGAACACATGGATGATTATTTTGATGCATATTACATTATTTTGGAGCATAAATATATGACATAGGACCCTCACCTATGTCATTGGATCATATTTGATATAATACTTGATTTTTTCATGTATGGGGAACATGATGATCTACTTACTTGGATGTACAAGACCTTTCATGATTCTTTGATGACGTACCTTTTTTATGTACATTTTTTTGATGGTGTTGTACTTTGATTACTATATTTTGTACTCATGATGTTTGGAAGGGTGCAATACAAGCAATGGGATCATGGTATTTCTTGGTTTCAATTTTAGGGGGAACAAGTAGTATGGGAGATTGAGTTACCACTTGAGAAGGTGATTGCAATCAGAGTAGTGTAGCAGAAAGCATGGTGGCTCCTCTTTGAGACTTTCTTGGAATCTTGAAAACTCAAAGTTTGGAAACTTAGTTGCAACTTCAAAGAATTATACAGTGAGCAAAAAGGGGTTGAACTTCATAAAAAGTTTCCAAATATGAAGGAGGTAAATATTATTTATGCAATTTTTGTTTTGATGGATTTGATTTATCCTTTTGGTGTTAGAGGTTATGTCACATGATATATCAATATGAAAATATCCACATATCTTTTCTTTTGGAAACACATTATTGCAGTACATGAGTGCCACTACTCAAATCGCATCTAAGGTTTGAAGCAAAGTTTTGAAAGGAAAGAAAGTTCTTCAAAATCCATGTTTGAAATTTATTGAGGATAAGAAATATTGGGTGGAGAGGACTGTCATGTCCCCAATTAAATAATTTTCAAATAAATGATTAAGTTGGTCTATCAAATTCCTAAGGGTTATGTGGAAAAATAAAACTATTGATATTTAACCCCAAGGCCTATAGTTTCACATGTAAATTCAAACTCATATCTGTGGAAGGTGGAAAATGGGTCATTAAATGATGGAATAAATATTAAATGCTCCAAAATAAAGTGGAAATGGGTCCTAGTTGTCCATGGGGGCACATAAGTGGATGTGTGGGGTCCACATGAGGGAATATTCTTAATTTACACATGGCATCATCCTCAAATTCGAATTTGGAGGAAGGAGTTACTTCCAATGTGGTGGATGAATATTCATAGGATAAATTTAGGAAATTATAATATTCTATGAAAACTATGATATTCATTATGATAGTTATAACAACTCTATGACACCTTATGACACTTATGACACTTATGACAAATTATATTACAACTATGACATATTCTATAACATCTATGACATGTAAGAGCTAACAAAAGACACAAGAGGGTGCATAGGTTTTTGTTGGGAACAAGGAATATTCATGAAAGGTTCCAAGACAAATTTAATGAAGGGAGAGTAAGCAAAGTCAAGACAATTGTCACTTTGGTTAATGCAACGACCTAGATTAACGCTAATTCAAGTTAATGAACCAAGGAGAAGGTAATTCGAGATTATTGGAGGGAAATGATGCCAAGGAGAAGGTAATTCGAGATTATTGGAGGGAAATGAAGCCATATATTATGTATGAATATATAATTTCATTTACATATGCTCTGTATCTCTAAATCCATGAAACTTATGTGTGACAAGCTTGTATTCTCATGCCATTGAATCACTAGTTTTCATGACTTTGACTTGAATCTTGGAGTTTTATATCAGATTTGTATAAGGGATTTTATCTAAATTTTATGATTTTTGGAAAGAGATTTTTATTCTATATAATAACACTATATTTCATGTTACTCTCTGGACCATCTATTCTACTTTTCATGTGTCAAATTTGAGCTAGTAATGTAATTTCCCCTTAAGCAATTTCCATGAAAGTTACCATACAAATGTTTCACATCATAATCAGTTTGAAGAGATTAATAAACATGATTAATTATATAAATTTATGTATGGTATTCATTCACATACTCTTTTCTTAAATTTGGGAGGGTCTTACTACATTTGGACATCCAAAAGTGTCATCTACCCTTTGGGGTTTTAACATCGATTTTCCTAGTGTTTTTTTCCTTCTTTCCCTGGGGTTAAAATCAAGTTGCAGAAGCATTTGGAAAGTGTGTGAAAATTATAATATGAATTATTGTGTCCTAATACCACCCAATCGATTCCATGCATAATTTTAGTTCATTTTCGTGCATTTGGATCTTCTTAGGTTTCACTAGTCAAAAGCTTGAAATTGGCCAAAATTGTGCAAACTTGAATAACATGTCAAAATGAATTTTATGATTTGAATATTAAGTGTATGAGGTATTTTAGGATTTTTTAAATCCCATAGGGTCCTTCCATAATAAATTTGTAAAGTTTCAGTGGTGTTTGGAACCAAGCCAAGAAAGACTATTTTACTACTTTTTCCTAGTTTCGAAACTAAACAAAGTATTGAAGGAGGACGTATCTGAAGTGTTTGTAAAAATTCCTAAGCCACACCATATTAAGAAGACACATATTTCAGTTTTTCAATCCTATTAGAACCTAATATCACTTCCATTTAGCTTCCCTAGTTGTGTCATAACCATGGAGTCAGTGTGAAATCCATTGTTAATGAGGTTGTTGAGAAAGAATGCTTTTAATGTCAAAGTTTTGAAGCCTCATTGAAATATTTTGGATAGTGTACCGAGTTTATCCAAAAAGGTACATTACAAATTGTAATTAAATCCTTTCAGGAGTTCCTCTACAAAATAGTGGTTGTTTATTTTGATGACTAGATCATTTAGATAATTCTCAAAGACCATGTGTAGTGGATTCAACTAATGCTAGAAAGATGTCAACAAATCTAGTTGTCCCTAACCATAAAGAAATGAATTTTTTCCACACCCATTGGATTATTGTTTAGCCATGTATTTTGTAAAGAAGGAATCAAAGTGGATCTAGCAAAAAATTAAAGTCATCCTTCATATGAAACCTTCGGTGAACCCCAAATAGTTTAGAATGTTGTTGCGCAATATAGGGTACTATTGAAAATTCATCCGACATTACTTAGATATGAAGTTTCATCTTCAAGAATTACTTTGACTAAATATTGAGTTCAAGTAGACCACAGAATGTGTAAAATCATTTGATCTCAAAAAAATTGGTAGAATCTCTAACACTTAGATTTCTAGATTGGTCCAAGAAATTTCATGTCCATATTTACGCGTTGAGTATTGGAATTTGTGCAATACTCATTCAACCAGGAGACGATGGGCTGAATTATCCAAATACATATGCTAGTTGGAAATTAAATAAATTAGAAAAAATATACTCGAATATCAAACGTGAAGGGTTGGGAATGATATTCACGTTGCATAAATACTAACACTACCTGTTGGCTAACTTGTTCATTTTTTTCATAGACCATCGTGCACTCAGAACATTTAGTAAATAAATTGTTACATCATGGTCAGGTGTGTCAATGGATTCTTTTATTTCAAGTTGAATTTGAAATATTAGTCTGACCAGAAAGTTGGATGTTGGACTTGGAAACATTTCCCACGTATAAAATGGTGAAGAATCAGTCAGAATAGATGAAAAAATTCATGACACATGCCTTTTCATTTTCAATTCCATGCCAATTGAATTAGTAGACATTGCATAATTTCTACATGAGGGTTAAGCTCCAACAAGAACATAATAGAAAAATAAGAAAATTATAGCAATGAAATCAATTCCTTACACGTAAATTAATGGATATATATACAAGATAGGTATTGATGACATACCTCGCCAGTGTACACATGAAAATTAATTAGAATATATCATAAAAGAATCACATTTGGGACCCATTTTCATGAATATAGGAATACCGGGAAAATTTCACAATCTGGACCATCATGGCCTTCACTTAATAAATATTGTAAAGAATATATAAAAAAATGTGATAAATGTCAGTGAATGGGTCGACTTATAGAACAATATGAAATCCACCTTATATTTGTCAATTATATTCTTATGTTTTAAACCTAGGCAATCAAATTCGCCAAACCTTGCTTGAAACCTATTCATTGGATAGGTGCACAATATATTATCATTATGGTCGAATATGTAACTAAATGGGCTGAAGTAGAACTATTCAAATATTGTACAAGTGAAGTTGATGATCTAACCATCATTTGGCATCTTGTCAAACTTCAACAAAGTCTAGCGCTTCAATTACTTTGACCACTTCGATAGGTTTAGCATCGCCTTCGATAAGTACGAACCTCAACACAACCAACTTAGACAACCTCGACAGGTTTTGTGCTTGGCATACAACATCTCCACATGTGTTTTTGACATTGACGAATTTTGAACATCGACAACTATCGAACACCGACGAATTATCTCTCTATCTTCAGTCGTCTGCAACGATTGAACTCTCGAACCGTTATAACTTATTTTGTAACTGAAGGTAATGGGTAGTCACATAAGCTTATCGACATTCTATATAAACATGTACACTATTGTAGTATACATCAATAAATCATATTGATCCATCTTTCATTGAAAATAAGTATTAATATAAATTGGTTCGAATTCTTGCATATTGCCTGTGTGCATAATTTCTGTCGATATAATGTACTTCCTGCTTTACTTGTTCTTTTTCTATGCTTCCACCATAACAGTGCTCAACTCATTTAGTCCTTTTTCATATTGGATTCCTTTGCAATTTCTTGCATTTTTCATACTGAATGTGTATCTCAGTAATGCCAGTCCTTTTTCATACAGGATGCATTTGTAGGGCTAGTCTTGTTTTATACTGAATCCATATCTCTACAGTTCTAGTCCTTTAATTCATACTAGATTCCTTCGCAGGTTCAGTCCTATTTCATACTCAATGTGGATCTCTGCAAGGTCAGTCATGTTTCATATTGAATGCAATCCTAACACCATCTAGTACTTTCTTCTTGTGATGGACATTGATTTGCACAACTCCAAGCTTATCCATGAAAGTATTCCAACTTCACTCTTGCTAGAGTCTTGGTCAATACATTTACTATCTAATCGTATGTCACAACATACTAGAGCTTCATCTCTAACTCCTCTCTACACCATATCCTAGATATAGTGATGTCGTATCTCGATGTGCTATGACACATAAGTCATCTCTATCTCGAAATAGAATGGTCTTGTAACTAGCTTCTAAAGCCACACTACCTCACAACTTTATGAACAAGTTGAAATATACTCTACCTCGATTGTACTCAGTGTTACACTCATCTACTTCTTGTTGAACCAATAAATCATTCCAAACCTCAAGCTCAAGAAACATCTTGAAGTGCTCTTCCTATTTGTATCACTACCATCCCAATCAGATTCAACATATTCTACATACTGACCCTCTAATATATTTCATATCTAAGGAAATACTCATTTGTACCCTCTAAGTACCTCAATACGTGCTTTTCCACAACCATGTGAACACATCTAGACTCCACCATGGCTCCAAGTATTCATCGCAAAGAATATATTTGACCTCATGCTTGTCAAGTACATGAACGAACCAATGATATTCCTGTAGACTATGGGATCAACTATCTCTAAAGTAGCATCATGAAGCAACTTTAATTTTGATGCCATTGGTGTAGCCTTGCAATCCAATATCTCGACCACATATTTTCCTTATCTAAGGAAAATATACTCTATATTTTTCTATACCCAAGAATCATGTTAATATTCTTGAACTCTGATATCTTCTATAGTCACTCCCTCTAAAGCAAAGCACCATCCTCCCTTTGCATCTTCTACTTTTTGCATCGGGTGATTCTACACTGAGTGACAGGTAGCCTCCTATGCTACTAGTATTCTATGTATCGATCTATGTCATCCCTCAAGGTCACTGGATATCGAGATCCTCCATATCAAACTTTATTGAAATTTCCTCTTGCACCCATCTATGAGCTTGTAATCCTATGTAAGCTTCCATATTCAACCTTGTAGCAAAGGTTGAGATCTCCATCACTCTAGGTGATATTCAAGAAACTGTATGTGTTGTCCCATGGGTGAATTCTGAGCCTATAAAAACCTTCAATGCACATGTTTTTATCTGCTCGATAAGCACTTCTAATTTACTATAGAAGCGTGTCTTATCAATGGAGCATGTATCACCATAATATACTCCCTCTTTCTAAGAGAAACAATGAACCTTGCTTTGTATTTCTTGATGCTACCATCTATTGCATGCTTGATCTTGTAGATCCACATGAAATACATTATGGACTTCCCTTAAGGTATCAGAATCGCATCCTAGACATCATTGTCCATGATCAACTGGTACTCTTTGATCATAACCTCTTGCCATTCTTTATTCTCGGCTACTTCTTCATAGTTAGAAGGACCTCCATCATTGATTCCACACAATAGTGTCGCATAAATTGATTGTGTCTGAGGCCTCTTTCTTTCTCTGGAAGTCCCATCTAGATTACCATACATTTCTTCATATCAGATGATATCTCATGTCTAATATGGCCTTCTCTTGTGTATGTTTTCCTCTCATGGTTGATCTATAGGTATTTGTGGCTCGATCCTAGCATGATTCTCATATTCTTCTGAACCTCTTTGTTCCATCACAGTGTCTCTAACCCTAGAAGCTTCAAGTTCATCTTCATTTTTATTGGAGTGAATATTAGTTGAGTGTTATGGTTGAATTGTCATCACTTGTTCTTCAAAACAAGTCTCATCTTTCTTTTCTTGTAGGTGATTGTACATTATCTTTCCTACAATTCAAATTCAATTGCATGATCAGAAACATTTCATATTTTTAATAACAAAAAATTCTTATGCATAAAGATATATGTCACACATTCATACAACTATATTAGCCAATTCTACAACATTCATCATATATGGTAACCTTATAGGTTTTTTCCATATATACCATAACATTATTTACAGTGTGCACTACTCCAAACATGTTAGCAAATAGGTTTCATTATAGATAAGTAGCAGTGGAATGTTGTACAATGCCATAGGATACTTACCCATCACATGCAAGTTAGTAGTATACTGTTAATAAATGCAAACACCCAAACATGCATAATACATTTCTTAAATCTAGGAACACAAGTGAACAATATCATTTGAGTAAGAATATATACAGGAAATTACAATTAAACACTTGTCTTTATTTGTTTGGCAGACTCCCTCTTAGTCCTTGTCTCCTTGCAATAATTACTAGAGTCTTTGACAGTGTGATTTAATCCATTGTATGATTCTGAGGACCTGTGTTTGTCTTTCTCATGATTGGAAATGTTGAGCAAGTGTTCTACATCATAGATCTGAGTGTCCCTTCTTCTTCATCAATCATAACTGCATCCCTTCTTATCCAATGCTAAGATGGATAAGAGGTTCTTCTTCTTAGCTAGTTCAATGCATCAGACATCTCCTTGGGATTCTTCAAATATGACACATGTGGGATCAAATGGTCCTTGCTGGAATCTGCAATAATATTCTTGTATTTGACTAGGTTCTTCTTATGCAACTTTGTCCTCATCTCATGTTGGATCTACAACTTCTCTTTTAGCATAGTCTTCTGAGCCATGCTCTTTTGTATGAGAAACACTTTATACTTCTATTCCCACATGTTATTGGATCCTTCAATATTTCTCTCAAACTTGGTTATGTTTTTCATCATGATAAAGTGAGAACCTCAAATGGAAATAGAGAGAATAGAACTTACCAGTGAAATTGCTTCAACTAGATGCTTGCTTCAGTGCTTTTCCAGAATTCTTCTTTTGGTGGACCTAGGGTTTGATAGAGAAACCCTAATTTTTCAAGTTTGGAATGTTTAAATTATGTGTAGATATAAATATGCTCCTCCTTGAGGCGAGTGGTCTATTGAGGTCCTTTTCCAAAAACTATGGAGGGGCACTCCAAAAACTTGATGCCCTCTTTCCTTCTCATAGTGTCCTGGAGCGTCTCGTCTTAATTTTGATGTATATATGAAATTTTTGCTCCTCAAGGTCTAAAAATTTGTCCTAAGGTAGCCTGATTTGTATTCTTTCCAACCCCATGGTTAGAGCAATATTGGATTCACCAATTGGAACTTATGCTACGTTTCCCAAGGTGACCTATTTATAGAGTGGTTCAGTATAGTGAGCTTGTATGGACTTCCATGTGTCACTTTTTCAAATTCGAGATCTAAAACTTGCATCACAAAAAATAAATTCCATGCCCTATATGAAACATCTTATAGAATTCAATTTGAATATTCCTATCTCAATATATAGCAATCATCAATAGGTCAGTTGTTTAAGACTATATTTTGGAAGAGGCAGAAACCCTATTTTGGAGGGATCATATCTCCTGACATATAGTGAATATGAGGCTAAAAATAGAACACAAGGTACATAAATATTTCATATTATTTCTATACAAGTTTCATCTCTTGATCCTTTTCCCAAATTCGAGTAATATTGAGAATTCCAAGATGACTAGATTTTTCCTTCTAGGATTTTCAAGCATGAACATGAAACCCTAATCTTTAGTAGCTGCAGTTGTAGTAGTGTTTCAGTTGCACAAAGACTTCTTTCAGGGTGGATCTGATACCATGTTATATTTTTAATGGTTATTCAAGATATTAAAAAATTTAGCATCATAAAATCATAACCATATGCAATAGGATCACTGAAAGATAGAAACGCACAACACAAAAGAAAGAAAAGAATTTTATCGTAGGAAACCACAATGGAGAAAAGCCGACAACTTATTTTGTATAGATTAGTCACTTAGGTAAATGTTATACAAAGATAGAAAGACCAAAATATAACTTCTGTATCTTCTTATTCTTCTCTTCTACAAAGAACTCGTCTTTCTCTCTCTTGGATTGAACTTACTTGAGCTTGAACTGTGTACAAATGAGGGAAGGTGCCTCGCTATTTACACTAATAATGTGTGTGACCTTTTTGGTCCGACAGGGCCAACTTATAGACCCGAATAGGATGACCTATCCTTGTGGGAGACCAAAAATACATTTTACATTATTTCACTGGGGACTATTTCCCCAACTTACAATGGAGGTTTTACCTCGACTCTTTACATGACCAATTACAATAATGACACCTTCCGATCAAAGGGAAAACATCCCCAAAAGGAGGTATGATAGAGGTACAATAAAATATAATAATAATAATTCAAATAATACAAACAATAATATCTTCCAAAGTTACATTTACAAAAACATAATAGTTGGAGAAAAAGAAAACCTAAAAATATTTTGGCTGGCTGGTTGGGACCTTATATCATCGAAGAATTTAACAATAATAGCTTTGTGTAAGGTTAAAAACATTGTAAGGTGGAGTATTCAAAATGTTCATGAATGTATCCTGATTGAAACGCTACAAACAATGAAATAGGAACAGCGTTGACTAGTGACCGTATCATCACTAGTTGAACATCGTGTCCCTAGGTTTGCATAGAATCATGAAATTAACTAAATTACTTAAAAATACTATTATATTACTCACTTTAGAACTCATATAAATAGGAATCTAAGACATGATTTTTGGCAATATAGGAGCACACTAAATCATATAATGATTGACTAGACAAAAGATATAGAGCGTGAGAGTGATAAAATGCATCCAAATCAAAGTAGACCATCACTGAAACCTAACAGACAAAAGACAAATATGAAAAATGGAGGCCTGAGTTGAATAGGAAGAGAGAAGAGACCAAACTAAGAAAGTCATTTCCTGACCACCAACATACGATGACATCCGATGAGAATATAGGATCCAGCAAGAGTATGATCTGGAGCATATATCATCAAGTGACCCGACGAGTTCACAAATAAAGGTTACCTCGCAAGTTTCTTTAAGCATGTGAAATAGTTCTCCACCACCAAAATCACCGTTAATACTTTCATTGACCTAAATTGAATGCACACTTGAGATTGTGCCTATAAATACACTGGATCTTGAAGACACATGGTTTAATTTTTGTACAGAGTTGGAAAGAGCGTATTCCTTTCTAAAAATTACAGATTTTGCGTTTAAGATCTATACTGTCAACTGCAAGAAACCAACCATAGCACCCAAGAAGAACAGAACAACAACCAAAATGAAATAAATAGAGGAAAAAGAAAGAACCATCTTGGAAGAATCCACCATGACCCAATTGGAGGCATGACTACACATAATAAAAAAGACAAAAGTTGATGAACATAATTGGGAAAACAATATGTGGAATTCAAATCTTGGGGGATTGAGGGTACTCAATGGAAAGAAGAAACCACTAAAATGGAAACCGTCAAAATAAGAGGATTCCTAGGAGAATCATTAATGAGTTATTTTGGGAGCTTGAAAGACAAAAATGTGAAGTTTATCATCTTTTGGTACCATGATGTAATATTTGGATCAATAAACCCATCTATATCACTGACTTTCTTATTGCTCAAATCATAGGTTTTCCAAGCAAGGGATCACCTATTCCAACGATGACCAAACCATTGGAGTTGGTAAAACAACTCATTGGCATATAACATAGTAAGAACTCGAGGGGGCTAATCATTATAAAAATCATGTATGATGATGTCAAATGGGTAGCCGTAATGATATCTCTATGTCTCACAACCTTGGGCCAACCATTTGATTTGAGGCTTGATATGTTGGAATTTGTCCGACATATTATCTATGATGAAAAAAAATTCAGCTAGGCATAAAATTTGGACAAATAGTTACAACTGATTGTGTGAAATGCCAGGAATCAGTGCAAGCAATCTGGTTCACCAAAAGGGAGCCCACATGGACAAATATGCAAAAGTCTACTTAGGAAATTGGTTCAAGTCATCAAGGACAAGTGTGCTTGATGGAGGGTACCTCAATATGTTCGATGTAATATTCCTTTGGAGGCATACATTGAGGTTTTTCTTGACCATACCAAGGTATGGTACATGCAAGGTCAATCAGGTGAACAACCATTAGAACTTGATTACTGTCCCAATGTCAAATAAATGTTCATTGATCTAGCTAAGTATTCAAACACTATATTTATTGTGTCTTGCATAGCTTATTCCACCTCTTGGGAACTGGTAGAACCACTAACTAGCGGATATATATAATACTAGAAATAAGAAACCATATACATCACAACTTTCGATCCAGATGATGAAGTCAACAACCAAATCATAATCTTACTTGTCGAAGGTCAAATTATCCAACATGTCATCAAATCAACTAAGGAAGATGAAGAAGGACCTCTAATCAAGATGCAATCAAACTTGATTTTGAAGAGCCCCGACTAAAAGAAAAGTTATAATGAGTGACCTAGAAAACACTTACATTTTAATAGGACATCAAAGGCAAAGTGACTAGATAAAAAGCAAAGAAGAGAAAAAAAACGTATTTTGGAGATAATAGAAGATGACCTTGAGGAACTCAGAGAGAAGGACAAGAAATTTATAAAAGAGGTAACAAAAAACAATGTCACGATACATCTTTAGATCCATAAGCAGTATGGATAGATTTGATCAACAACATTTACAACCTCAAATCCATTCACTACGGGATTTCCCCTGCCACCTTAACATTACCAACAAGACACATGAATCAAATCTTGTTGAAGTGTCTCATGAATCTCCATCTCCCTCTCTGACCCAAATAGAACAAGAACAACCACATAGTTTACCACCTGTCCCGTTTGAAGAAGGTAGCTAAAAACATCACATTTCATTAAAAATATTCGTGTGTATTTACCACATATACAAAGAAAACCCAAATAAAACACAAAAAAACAAAATATTTTTAATGAAATATGATACTTAACACCAAAGAAAACAACATATCCATATATACTTAACACTTTGCATACCCTCG
Organism: Pseudotsuga menziesii; assembly: GCA_001517045.1. Classification (NCBI taxonomy): domain Eukaryota; kingdom Viridiplantae; phylum Streptophyta; class Pinopsida; order Pinales; family Pinaceae; genus Pseudotsuga; species Pseudotsuga menziesii. The sequence continues at coordinate 88,907 of LPNX010179766.1, read as the reverse complement.
TTACTAGAATCTATAAGTAACAAAATATTTCATTAGAACAAGAACAAACACATAGTTTACCACCTGTCCTGCCAAGAAAACAAAATATCCATATATACTTAACACTTTGCATACCCCTGTGAATTTTGATTCCATTCCATCCACCACGTATGATACAACTATTCAAAACTTCTTCTCTTATCCCTCCCATCGTCGGTAAACCCTCCCTCAATCCAGTCCATAAGTTACCCGATATATGAATCTATGACTGTAACAATGCCTTCATTGACAAGTATTCCTTTGCCTCATTCCATAATCAACACAATTCCTCGAGTCGCATAATTACCCTTGTTGACTGCGACTGAAGCCACTATCACTGCCACTACAACTAATTCGACCACAACCATACAGAATGTTCCTCCAACAACTACCTCTGTACAAATCCATTCAATTTAGTTTTTCCGCACCGCCTTTGACCGTTCTGGCCACTACCATTCCTTTGTGGACCCCGCTTGAGTTTCCACTTCCACGTCGACTATAGTCACCACGACTGTTACCACTTCGAATATTCTCGCCATGACTATCCTTGCGTTGACCACTACTACATCGACCATAGTTATTTCAATGACAATGACGTTGGAAGCACACCGAACAACACGTGTTAAATAAATACAAAAATAAGAATTCAAAGAAAATAAATAAGAGTAAAAATTCAAAAACTCCTTCATAGTTCTCTTTACCAATTCTACCAATGTTGGGATCTTCCTCTACACAAGCATTGTTTATTCCAACGAAGTCATAAGACCAAGGGTTGGATGACATCATCAATGTTGCCTCCAAGGAAAGAGGGAAAAGATGGCTAGAAGATAGTAAAAATCTTAAAACCATGGAAGAATAACAATACAATGCATGGAGGATGTGTTTAGAAAAAGTAGAACCGATCATCGAACCTCTCCCAGAACCTCAGATGGACAAAAAATTAACAAATTGTAGAACCTTGTGGAAACAATCTTATAGATTACAACTAATCGAGGCACAAGAAACAAAAAAATAGTAAGATGAAATTGGCTTCTTCATGGCCGACTAGTTCTGCAAATTTGAAGGAAAGGATGCACATTTAAAAGAATATGATGTTAAAGAAACAAGATCATCCCTAGTCCTAAACAATTGGTATACTTATTATGGGAAAATATGTGTGGAACTCAAGACTATACATACCACTTTGTTAGACTTGTATACCAGACAAAGCTCAACATATTATACTTCAACATAGTTTTTATAAGAACGGATGGCTATGGAGAATCAACTCTGACACGACTTAAGAAAAAAGAACACCAATGGTTCACAAAAGGGAAAATACCACAATGACCACTAGAATGTACAAACTAACGAGGGTTGACAAACTACAACATCCAAATTTTGGTCCAAATTTGCAATGCGTACTAAATAAATCCCCTCAATTCAAGTTTCCTCATCTCTCTCAACTCACAACAATTACAACAGATATTATGACTGTGCTCATCGACTGGGACCAATTTCAATACTACCTCACTCTCTCTGCTCCAACAATCATCGGATCTTATGTTGCTTGTATTCCTCAAGGAAAAGCATCTAGATCCCAACAACCATTAATCAATTGTTTGTTATTGTTGCTTTTGTCAAAATTTTGTGAAGGTTTTAGATCTCCTTGTTCTCTTTAGGACAAATAAATGTTTTGGGGTGGCGGATATGTTGGAGGATCCTAGTCAGCCAACTGAATAGGTCCTCCCAACTGACTAGAGACGAGTCATATCGATTAGTCAAGTTGGTTAGGCAAACCGACTAGACAGTTAGGAAGTTATAACTCTATAACTGTCTATATACAATATATAATAGGTTGGTGAGCCAGGAGATGTAATGCTTCTTTTTTACATTATGGTCTCATAATATAAGACAACTTTTTGCTTCTTCTACCATTACTTATATTCTCCTCTTACCTTTATGTATGCATGTATGTATGATCTTGCATCTTGTTTTGTATTGATGTGCTTCTAGTAACCTTATGAAATCCATTAGATTACAACAGTCCTTGAAACATGGGAAGATTCCATATAATATGATATACAAATAAATGTAGTCAATTGGATCCAATTATAAAATACTTCATAAGATATATCATTCCATTTCTTCTACTTATTTATATATATTCTATCCATCCATCTAGGTAATTTCTAGAGAAGGAACTTTCTAGTAGGTGGAACCTTCTAGATACTTTCTAGAGAAGGAATATTCTAGTAGGAAGAAACTTCTAGCAAACTTTATTACAATTGTTTCTTTTCACACTACATGAAGGGCCTCGTTTAGTAAAGATAACATCAAAACATATAATTATTCCCTTGGGTACCTCCCTAAGTACCATATATAATCCTCCCTAGGTGCATTACATATTTGAAGGAGGACCAAACTTCCAAGCATGTAAACTTTAATATTATAGTGATGAAGTGAAGCAGCTAGTTATTGATATTCCATCCATAGATTTGAATTTTTCCATTGTTTATTTTGCATGTTGATACATTTAGATAATGATTAAGGATGAGTTTCAATCCTCAACTATGATTTTTGATGCTCCTCCCTCTAATAGTGTGTTAGGATGTAAAAACCCTCTTTGACCTAGGTTTCACTAATATTTTTCAAAAGATAAACTTATCTTTTGGTTATGGCACTTCCCTTGTTGAGAATTAGGCCATAATAACACTTTTTCTAAGCAAAAAAATAGACCTTAACAACACTAGTCTATATGAAAAAAAAAACAAGTTCACTTACATCATTGCTTTATGGTTTCAACCTCGGATTGAATACCCTTCCTTGAATTGTATATCCCTTTACATGTAGTATTATGAGGAAGAAACTAGTTGCCTTGTTCCTCTCTTCATTCCCTCAACTTGGAAGAGTGGATCATCACTATGTGTCCAGTGATAATTTTGTAAGGATACCGAGAGGTTCAATTTCAGTTTGAAATGATGGTTAGGAGTGGTATTGTCAAGGCATGATTATGTTTTGTTATAATGACACATTCATATATATTCCATGTGCCCTTTATTATTTGACAACTTCGCTTCTCAATTAATTTTATAAATTGAAACACTATCAAGACATAGAAACAATGAGAGACATCTGATGATCATCTTGTAGACACACTTTGTGTGTTGTTGTGAAGATGGAGTGTGATGCATGGGATATATACATTGTAAAATTGGATATGATTGATGAATAAGAAGATTTTTCCCTCCCGTAGATGTTTCCCCATTTGGGGTTTTGCCACGTATATATGGTTTTCTTTTGTCTATTCGCTTATCTCCATTTTTGTTCATGTTATTTGTTGTTTGGTTAGATAAAATAATAGAATAGCTCACGATGTGCATGTTTTCTATTGTTGTATGATTTTTTCATATTTTCAGTATTCTAACATGGTATCATAACAGGTTTCTATACTCTACCTTCTTCAGTAAAATATTAGATCTTTGTTTTAAAAAAAAAGTCTAATGTTTTTACTTGAAAACTTCATATTTTGTAGTTGTATGATCCAATCTACAATTCCCAAGTGGTATATTTTTTAGATATGGGCTTTATTCTACATATGTGAAAATTGTTTTTCAAACCCTAACCCTTGTGGAAAAATGTTTAAGGTAAAATTGGGTGGAAACTTTTAGGTCGATTTATGTAACTTTTTGTGAATATTTTGAACAAACAAATTGTGGATTCGAGTTTCTCCTACAAAGATATTCAATTTCAATAAAAGAATTGCCTTGATTGAAGTCTAGAAAGTGGAGATATCATTGTTTTAAAATCAACTATTTTCCAATATTTTGGTGACATCCACACATACTGTCGAGCGGATATCTTTTGATAGAGTTCCCATATTTATGTTATGTTCGTGAAAGTAAATTCCAAATGGATTCTCCAATTTCAAACCCAGGTTATAATATATATTCTGAGGAATATTGATCGAGTTATGGTCATTTTAAAGTTCCAACATTGGTGATAAATCTTTGATTTATTCATCTCTTATCTTGAAATTATTGTCATGAGCTTCTTGTTCTCTTTGCATTAGGGTTTATCTTCTTAGTTTATTCATCATGTTTATAGGGGTTTCCTTCTTCCTATTTTACTGGTCTCTAGCCTTATTTTATGGAATATTTTTTGACATTTTTAGGGGCATAGATCTCTAGTATGGAAATGATGACATCATGAAATGAACGTATGCTTAGTACTTAGTTTCTTGATGGCTATATTTGCATATACATATTAAGTGGCATCATTGGTTTATTTGATCAAATTGTTTTGCTCAATATTCTAACATCGTCTCGCTCTTCTAATAATGACAATGATTCTCACATGGTGTCATATTTTGCTCAATATTTTATCTTAGCAATCACATTATTCTCTTGCATATTTAGATGTCCTTTTTAGAATTCAAAATTTTCCTAAATATTTTTTCACATCTAAACATTTAGTGTTTGATTTAAATTTTGGACATCTTGCATATGGTCTTGGTCATTAGCTTTTTGTATCTAGTTGCATTAGTGATTAGTTTCTTAGATTATTCCATCATGTTTATAGAGGTTATCATTTGTTCCTATTTACTTGTCACTATCATATATTTGTGGTGAATGCCTTTTTTGACATTTTAGGAGCATGCATATCTAGATTTTTCATGATGAAAACAAGAAACCATCTAATGCTTAATGATCTAACAGGTGCTTAATGGTTATATTTTTCCATCTATATGTGATATCTTTATTTATGATCTTTATACTCTCTTGTTAACTTATTGAGTAAAATAAAATATTTGAATCAGTGTGATATCATGTTTTATATCATAATGGCTTGTCAAAAGATTCTTGTCTTTTTTATTAGGGTTTAGTTTCTTTATCATGTATTGTAGAGATTGTATCTAGTTCGGTGTTACTTGTCTCTAACATTCCTATATGCAAGCATTGAAATTTTCAGGGCATTCATCTCTAGTATGTTAACATGATGACAACAAGAAACTAGCCCATGCTTAATGACAAGCCATTTCATATTTTTATAAGTGATATCATGATTTTATCATAATTTTCTTTATGTTGATCATGTTAAACATTTTGATTTATTTTCATATATATCATGTCATGTTTATTTCGTTAATCTTTTACTCAATATTTATATGGTCTTGAGAAATCCCATATTATCATTTCATATATGAGGTCATGTATTGATTCTATGGGGTTATCATATTTATTATATGCTTTACTCTTGGAATTTATTTGTGTACATTATCTCTCTATTTACTTCACTTATTGTGTATTTGTGAAGAATTGTGGGGTAGCTTGGTTATGAAATTCCTTCCTATCTTAAGCATATGCTGTGATTATCTCTGTTCTTTTAGCATTGTTACTCATTGATCAACTTATCCTTGGGAACAAAGTGTGATATTATTTGTCTCTTTATCTTGGATGTTTGAAGTTGTCATTCTAGGGGGGATTTAATGTAATATCAATCACCATATTCCATATATAATGTAATGAAGCACCATCTTCTACTATTAACGTCACGATGATTATCTGCACGATATAATTTTCGATGGTGTACCATTGGGGTCTTGTATTCGTGATGAGGTATATTGCATATTTTTATTGCATCTTTCAACTTGGATATTAATATTGTCTACAAGATATATTTTTTGATGTATAGATAATTAGGGTCTTTTATTTGTGACAAGGTACTTTGCAAGGTTCTGTCAACTATTGTGATGTTCTAGGTATCTTGATATTGGATCTAGTGTCCAATATGGATTCTCTTTTAGATCTAGGCACTTTATTGTTGGATCTCTTGCCACATGTTAAAGGAATTTTATTTTTGGATCTAGTAGCCACTAAAAATTCTCTTTATATATAGGAATTATGCAGTTGCATCTTTATGCCACATGTTCGGGTGTATTGGTCATACATTGTTGTGGTATTTTGCAAGCGTTCACCAATATATAACTTGGTTCATGTGCAACTTCATGGTTCAATTCAATGAGAAGTGATTGTTATCTTCATATACTCCATACGGAGAAGTGTATTTTTATTCGCAGCTTATGGAAATTATAGAAGTTGTCATCAAGGGGGATGTTATGTAATTCCATATTCCTCCATTTCATTCCATCCCCCAATTAAGAAGCAGTGTTGGAATATGAAATGATGATTGATTGTATTAATTTAGAAGGTAATAATGTCCACTCTTATGTAAAAGAGTTATCCCGCATGTATTATGTAATAATTTACTCTCGTTACCATTTATTATATAAGGAGGTGAAATTACATTTATCCTACATGTAAATCTAAGACTGTACTGGATCTGAGTATGGAAAAAAGTGTGAGAATTCATATTCCTTGGAGGCATGGTTTGAAACACCCTTCACTATAATATTCCCACTTGAGATATCTTATATATCCACTGAGTTAGGACCAAATAGCACTCACTTTGGTGGGCCATTGTGTGTCATCTAATATACATATGAAAAATTTGCAGCTAAGGAGGCCACATAGAGTACATCATTGAACTTTCCATGTTTTAACTTGATAGAACCCTTTCCTTCAAATCAAATTTGAGTGTCATAACCCATGTGAATTCTCGGACCATCAACATCTTGTAATTAAGAGAATGATTGTCTATATGCAACCATATGATTGGAAGCTCTTGAATCAATGAGGAAAGCATGTGTTTTTTAACAACTAGCCTTCAGTGCATGGTGTCTCTCATCATGATCTTCAGTATTTTCTCCATAGTCAGTATTCCTTGTGCCAGCTGGAGGAGTGATGTTATTTGTATCTAGGAGAAAGGTCATTTGATCAATTGTCCTCTTCATACATGAGATTTTTGGATGAAATCCTTTCATACAGTAGGATCATTTTGATTTCTCTTTTCCATTTTAGTTGTCTTTCCTCGAACCCAAGGGATCATCTGACTGCTTCTTCTGCTTAGGAGGATCAAACTTGGTCTTCTCTTTCTTTTGCTTTCCTTTTGTATTCATATTCTTGGGTCCTCCAGCAAAAAAATCTTGATCTTTGGAGGATCTCATGGATCCCATCTGAGCAAGTTTATCATGCTCCTTGGTTAGGGACTCAATGAATGAATCTAAGGTAGGCATCTTCCAATTCATAATTGTGATATTTTCGGTATGGAAGGTAGAGACAAACACAAAATAGTCTTCTCGTAGATTCAAAAGAATAGAAAGAATTAGTTGGTCATATTTATTCTCTACTTTGCATTGCTTCAATCAAAGCACAAGATGTTTGAACTTTGTGAAGAATTCATTTATGGTATCGAAATTGCCTAGATTGAGAGAGACCAGTTCATTCTCCAATGTTGATGTATTTGTAACTTCAGAATGTATTCACTTGTATATCTTATATTGTACCTCGATGTTCCTATCGGGAGAATGATTAGTTGTATTTCATTATACCCCGATGTTCCTATCGGGAGAGTCATTAATATAATAAATTCATGTAAAGTCAATGAGGTTAACTCTCCATTGTAAGTCAGGGAAATAGTCCCCACAATTGAGTTAAGGTTACCCCTCCTTGTTGATCGAAGGGAAAAGTCCCCACAGTTGAGGGGCACTGGGGTTATTAGACTCTCCTGGAGATGTCGGACCTGGTAAGTAATTGTCAAGTCAGAAACTAGCATAAATAGAGATTGAGACTCTCTATTTGACACACACACTCACTCAACTAGGGTGCATGAGTGAGAGAAGAGAAGCTCTCTCAAGTGAGAGAGAGGGAATAGCTGTTGGAGATCATCTTTTCTGTATTTGGGTTTTACTGCTTCCATTGGTGCTCATTCTATCTCTGAGGAAGTTGCGGGGCTTTCTCCTTTATGGCTTCCCCGAGGAAAATTCTTTGTGTCTCTTGTCTCTTGTGATTATTGTTGTGCATGTTATTCTCTCAGATAAGATCCTAAGATCATATTACTTAAATGATAAAAATCTAACATGGTATCAGAGCTAACCTGAGAAGAAGACACTGTGAAGCTGCAGAATCTATGGTTTCTTACTTTTTGGGTCTCTCAACACAATTCATCAGCAAAATAAGGCTAGGCTAACTCTCCATTGAAGGGCGCATCTTTATGTCGAAGCAGAATTTGATTCCGTGCATTTTTCAGTTTTTGTTGCGGGAAATTAGGGCTTTTCACAGAAGTGGAATTTTTTAGTGAGGGCAGCATAGGATTTCTCTCCTCCTCAAAATATAAATTTAGAGACAAAGTTCAAGATTTTTGTTTGGGTAAAATTCTAGGAAAATCAAACCCTAATTTGACCCCGGGCCCAAAAAACTCTAAAATACTAAAACTGGTAGTTTTGGTACATTTTCTATATCTCGGGATTGAAGAAGTCTCAGGGGCCGAAATTTTCACAGGCCGAATATAAATCTTGATGTACCATTTGTAAAAATTGCAGCCTTAGATTCGCTATATTCTGGGAGATATGATTCCTCCAAATCAGGGTTCCAACCTCTTCCAGGATTCATCCCTAAACAGGACACCTAGGGAGAATTCCTGTATCTCAGGCTAGGAAGGTCCAAATGAAAATTTTCAAGATTTCCCAGATAGGGGACGGACTGTACTATCTGTGGTAAAATTTTCATACTACGAAGGTGAAAAAGTGACACATGGAAGTCCATACAAGTTTGTTATGTTGAACAGTCATGAAATAAGTCACCTTGGGAAAACTCTCATAAGTCCCAATTGGTGAAACCAATTCTTGTAACTCCTGTGGTTTTGGAAAGAGGACAGATGAGGTTACCTCAGTATGAAATTTCAGACACATAGGAGCAGTAATTTCAGAGATACCACAGAAATAGTATAAGGAATTTCTGGAGAAGAAATTGGTAAACTAGGCCCTTCCTGTTCCGAGAGCTTCCCTCCACTATTTTCAGAAAATGAGTACATTGGAAAGCTCACCTTGAAGAGGCCTATATTTCTATCCAATCGGACGTTTGAAATTGCAAGTTTTGAAAACTAGGGTTTCTATGACAAACCCTAGATCAACCAGCTTCAGAACCAGGATGGACACCTCAAATTGGTAAGATCTAATATTTTACTATTTACAGTTGAGGTTCTCATTTCAAAATGACTAATCACACCGACTTGATGACAAGCTTGGTGAGACTGACAAATTCCAAGCATGGAAGTATAAGATCTCACTAGTTCTTGAAGGAAATGAATTGGACACCTACATAAGTAGATAGGTTCTAGTTCCATAGGGAGATGAGGCTAAAGCCTTACACAAGAAGAACTTGGTCAAGGCCAAGAGGATCACCTTATACCACAAGTGTCTTCCCTAAAGAAACCTAAAGAGATGTTCGATTCCTTGACCAAGCTATTTGAAGGGAATAACATAACTTAGAATATTACTTTGAGAAACCAGTTGAAGAATGTGAAGATCCAGAATGCAGAGACCATACAGTCATACTTTACAAGGGTCTCTAAAATCAAAGAACAATTTGAAGCAATAGAAGAAGAAGTTGAGAATGTAGAAGTTGTGATAACCACCTTGAATGGCCTCCCAAGATCATGGGATTCATTCATTCGAGGAATCTGTGCCAGAAGGAAGTGATTACTCTCAGTAGACTCTGGGAATAGCACACACATGATGAAGCTCGACCCATAATAAGAGAAGATGAGATAGGAGCAACTGAAGATCAAGCTCTTACCATCCAAACAAGATCCCTCAAGCGATGAGGAATATGAAGGACTCAACTCTTGAAGAACCTCTTATCAATCTTAGCATTTGGATAAGAAATGATGAATGAAGAAGATGATGAAGCTGAAGGCTCAAGAAGGAGTCTACCCACGAAACAAATAAAGATAAGTATTCAATTGTCATTTCATGATATTATTTTGTTATGCATTTGTTTATATTCAATTGATATGTTATGCATGATAGAATGTTTGCATTAATGACAATATACTACTAATATACATGTGATGGGTAAGTATCCCATGGTTCTATACAAATCTCCATTGCTACTTATCTAGAATGGAACCTCTTTGCTAACATATTGGATTAGTGCACAATCTCAATGTTGTCCTGGTAGAGATGGAAAGCATCTAGAAATTTTTCGTAAGATATGGATGAATGTTGTATTGGATAAAATAGTTGCATGATTATATATTTATGCATAAGAATTTTCCATTAATAATATGCCTTATGAAATGTTTCTACCATACAACTGGTGCATTTTACTTGTAGGAAAGATCGCGTACAATCGCCTACAAGAAAAGAAAGATGAGACTTGTTCCGAAGAACAAGTGATGATAGTTCAAGAAAGAATCCAAGATGAAGAATAATATGAAGATAATTTCAAAGAAATAAAGAGGCCTCATAGATAGTGCAGTTATGTGAGACGGTTGAGCAACATCATTGTTGTAGGGCCTTCCAGCTATGAAGAAGTAACCAAGAAGAAAGGGAAGGAGAGTACCAGTTCAAGAAGAATGATGTCTAAGATGCGGTATAGAGACCTGAAGTAATCTAAGAATCCAATACTGAAGTAATCTGAGCCAATTTCTACTTTGATTGCTAAGAGGCATGCATCAGATCCTTCAATTGTTGAGAAACAATTACCTGTGGAAGGTCTTCCATAGGAATTTTTCCTTTACCCCCATCTAGATAAGTTACCACTGATGGAACTTTTGTTTCTTGGGCTTCCTTCTCTTCCATGTCCTTTCTTACCTTTTCAAGGAGGTTAAGTTCCACTGTTCTGTAACCCAGAACCCTAGTTTTTAGCGCATATTGATGTTGTAGAATGTGACCCTGTTCATCTTTGCTCGTAGCCCTAGACAAGACCTCAGAAAAGGTATTCACCCCCTGGTAGATAGAATCATCAAGAACTTCCTCATGCACATAACCACCCTTGATATGGTTTTGCTTGAAGTGAACGTCAAGAAACCCTTTAGGGTCATGTTTTGTTTTGCCAGCAAAACCAAGTTTCAAAGAAGCTATTTGATCTCCTAACACTGTAGCCCAATTTGAAGTTGGGATGAGCAATGACCTGAGATTCAAAGGAAATTTAGGCCAGCCTTTCCTTTTGGGAGGGACAATTTTCTTGTAGAAACCATCAGTGACAGTCTGGAAAAAGACCTCCTCAATGACTAACTTCATAGGAACTATTTTGGGCAGCATATGGACAGTATTTCCACCCCAAATTTTAATATATGAAAAGAACTCCCCAACATACCAGTCACCCATTGTGGCAATGAAGGCTCTAGCTTCTTCTGAAAAAACAAGAGCTTCCCTTTTGCATATTATAAAATAAATACTGCCCATAAAATGTTCACAAATGTCGTAGAACATAGCTACATAATTAGTATCCCATAGTGTTGAATAGTATATAGGTACAGGAGGGGCTGGTAAGGTCCACTTCCATCCCAAATTGGGGTATTGGAACTCGATGCAGAATACATCAATGATAAAGGCCGAAAAAAAGAAATTCAGCTTCTTCCTAGAAGTAGCTTTCTGATAATTTTGGATAGCCATTTTAAGCTCCAATGACAAGATAAACTCCCACGAGAAAGATTCACTGGTTGCTAGGACATGATGGGCTACCGGAGCCTATTCGGCCTTAAAGGAAAAACAATTGGGAAGACCATACAGTCGGCATAACAAGGCTGCCAATAAAGATTAAGGTTCCCTAAATCAGGCGACAGGGTAAAGGTCATTGGCCCTCTACGAAAACTTACTAGGTTCATTCATCCAGGACTTTAGTACTTCATTAAAATTGTACCTGGTTTTAGAGGATTGGGCGAACTCAGCGTTGAGGGGTTGCACAGTCGGTTTAAGAGCATAGGCTCTGGTAAATACCTCACGGCATAAAGTGGCTAACTGTGACCCAACACTATCATTAAAGGACCGGTCTTTAGGGTTTGTGTGGTCCACTATCCATTTGACTGCGTCAATGTAAGGAAGGATAGCGCGTCTGGCAGCAATGATAGCGCGTGGTCCACTATCCATTTGACTAGTAAGACGACTGGTCATTTTGGATGTCAAAGAGGTCATCATTCTAAACAATCAAGTAGATTCTGGGCCAGTCAATTTGGTAAGTTTCAGTGATTCTACCACTGTTGTTTGACCAAACGCCGAAGTTTGGGTCTTTGGTCGGCATGTCCTTCTGAATGTTCTTGCAGCGGGTAATTCGAGCCATTTTTGGAAAATTGAAAAACTCAGTTTAAACGCATAAACAAGAAATCAAGACTAATTGAGAAACAAAGAAACATTAAACAATCAAACACATAAATGATAGAAAACCCACCTGAAATTGACCGAAGCTGTGAAAATAATCTCTGGTAAAAATCGCAGTAAAAACTCGCGCAGCAAAGTAATCTTCGACAGTGAAAATGGCAAAGAAAATACAAAGAACCCGTCTATTTATAGATTTTCTGTGGGTCGAATCTGAGCCATATGATGAAAATAAATGGACAGTCAGGATCAAACCTCGCGAGATGCAGAATGAAGTCACGAAATTTGAATTTTATTCATTTTCCTGCAATCCGCAAATAGCGGGTTGTGGGATACGAGAATACGGGTTGCAGGATGCGGGTTGTGGAAACGCAATTCACAAATTCTTTAACATTATAATTTACCTTTTCCACAATCAGCAAGTTGCGGGATGCGGGTTGCAGAAACGCACAACGCAAATCATAACATGAAACGCTTCCCGCAATCGATAATCCGCAAATTGTGGGATGCGGGTTGCGGGATGACAAACTTCATTTATCGAAAATATTTTTGCACCCGCAATTCGCATTGCGGGTTGTGGGATTGAAACGTGGAAAACATAAAACAAAGCTCCCGCAATCTTCATTGCGGGTTGCGGGTTACGGGACCGAAAAGTGGAAAACATAAAACAAAGCTCCCGCAATACACATTGCGGGTTACGATTTGCGGGACCTAAAAGTGGCAGACACAAAACAAAGCTCCCGCAATCCGCATTGCGGGTTGCGGGTTGCGGGAAAGACATATTTTGGAAAAATTAGTCTTTTCCGCAAGTCACCAAAACACACCAAACATGCATTGTGGGTTGTGGGACCGAAAATTTGCAAATATAAAAAACAAGCTCCCGCAATCCGCATTGCGGGTTGCGAGAAAGACACATTTTTGGGAAAAATTAATCTTTTCCGCAACTCACCAAAAACACACAGGAAATGCGTAAATTTTAAAAATGTTAACTAAGTCAAATCTTGGCAAAGACATAGAAACCATGATAAACTTCATGAGAACCCCTAAAATGACTAAGGAATTTAAATATTACAAATTCAGTTCACGTGTTTTGACAACTAACTGGTAAGTAGTTTGTGTTATATTCTCATTCCATAATTGTTTTCAAACTATCCACCAGTATCCCAAAGGTCCAATGAATTAAACCCAAAGACTCTTATATGATTTTGGATCATCTCATAATGATAATATAGCATTTGGATCATCTCATAGAAAATGATAATATAACATTTGACCCTCCATATTTATATGCAAAATAGTGAACTCAAAGAGCTCATTAACATGGCAATGTTAGGATGTTCATAATTGTTGTTGCTAATGAGGATAAGTATTTCCTCGTGACACGATATGCTTTAGAAATAAAAAACAATTTAAACAAATCATCTAAATATTTTTCATTATAATTGCAAATGCCATTAAGTAGTGTTTCATAGATACACTGCAGCTCTGCAAGTACATACCAACAGCTTATAAATTTTTTTACAAAATTATAGAAAGCACTAAGCAATCAATGATCTAGAATATTAAGATTAAGAACGACATGCTTGTATTTGTTTAGAAAAATACAGTCTCATACTCTATACAAGAACCTCAATAAAAAAATCCTTTAAAGATTGCAAAACCTCCTATTGTCCTGCTTTTAATGACCTCACTATTTCAACTTTCCACATTATTCGACTTTTATAAATTTGTGATTTTCTGCTTTTAATTTTTTTCCTAGTACAAGATACAGTAACAATTTAGACTCTATAGAATAAAATAAAAGAAATTTAAGAGTTGTGATGTAGTGCTATCTCCCGAAAGATGATGTTCAATCTATGCAGGAAAGTTGAACTATAGAGCCCCACTTAAAAGCAAATACAGAGGGTTGAGTAAAGAAGATAGTAGGTGCCTTTTACAAAATGGATCAAGAAAAGTAAATCTACTATAAAATCAACTTAATAAAAGTAAAACATACTAAGCAAAAATTGAAATGATGAACTAATTCTGTAAATTATTTCAAATATTTATGCATTGATAGCCATTTAGGATCCAAATAACTACCCCTCGAAAGATAACTATAAATTAAGTGGGACTTTATTTTTAAAAATAAAATGAAAAACAATAAAGTAGCTTTTTCAAATAACTGGGAGATAATATTGGGAATGTATTTCAGGGAAATAACATACATCAGCTTACACAACAATATTAGGTGCCTTTGCAACTTTTTGAGATATCTGAACTTTGAAGCATAGAAGACATTTTTCAGATATTACAAACATAGAAGACATTTAATTTTTGAAAAAAGAGAAAAACAATTTCCCATATCCATAGTAAGAATAAGGATAGAAAAAAGAGAAAGCATACTAAGGATACCATTTACAAAATTGTCCTTGGAGATGTTTATTGCATATATGAATAGAGATTGTTGGAACTCTTCCAATGGAGATGATTCCCCGTTGGACCAACAAGGTTCAAGGGATTTGCAAAAATATCAGAAAAAATTAAACAACTTGATGTCTATTGCATTGTAAACTGGAAGTTACGTTTGAAGACTTCCATAACCTCTTTTTGACTAGCTGGAAATTGATACATAAATGGTGGGAAAGCATTGATAGTGAGTTATTGAAAACATTGTATTTTTCAATCGAGGCATAAATTCCATTTAACCTGGTTGAGGCATACACGCTATACACATTCGGAATTTATATCTGATTTAACACTTGATTGCATTGAGCTCAAGAAAGTTTTTTTGTCCTCTTGAAAGTGTTATCAATTTATACACATTTTCTAAAATTGTCTTATAAAAAACAACTTGTGTAAGAAGTGTCGTTCTCTTATCTTTGGCAAACTACAACTCATTTTCAATGCTACAACTTATTCCTTTAGTCATGACTATGCTCTTCATGCTCTGATATCCAAGCTTCAAAGCCACCTGAAAAAGATGCAAGGAAATATGGAAATGAGCATAACTTTTATTCATTTTATCTAGAATTACAAACCATAAAAGCATTAAATTATTTGGATAGTGATGGAATTATAAATCATGTATGTTTCAATCTTAAACATTTTAGAATAACCAAATTTTCATATTTGTAATTCTCACCTTCACTTATTTGGATTTCTTTCATTGTCTCATTTGGTAGCTCTATCGAGGACATCATCAAATGTTTGTCTCCTTTTAGTCCCATGTGTTGGGGGAGGAAAGTATGCAGAACTAGATGATGTGTAAGAGCGCTTACGAGTGACCATCCTTTCCAAGAAATATTTTTGACGTTGTACGGTATGCCCAAATCCATCTTCCACTTGTCAGAAATATGGAGTAGTAGGATGGTCCAACCCTAAACTACTTGATACCAATGTTGCTTTAAACTCATTGGAAACATATTCCATGCATTTTTCTAGGAAGTGGAGATGTGATTCTTCACTAGGAAACTGCATAATCGACTCAAAAATGTCTTGAATACGTTGCGATATGCTTCCTTCATCATGACTTCGATTTACATTGTTAGAAGTAGCCATCGAACCATTAACATTATTATATACCTGAAAACAAATAAAGAAAAATTCCCGTCAATAGTAAAAGAGTAATAGAAAACTATAAAATGAACCAAGTTATGAAATGACTACCATGACAGGAATATCCAAGTCATTTGTAATTCCAAAACCATCGTTTTCAGCGATCTAGTAACAAAACATTGCAACATATTAGGCCACAACAACCACTATTTAATATCTAAAACATTGCTAATGATCTAAATATGCATTATGAAATACTTAAATAACCTGATATGAAGTTGTTTCATTGATTCTTATTTCTAGCTCTTCTTGTTCCAACCTATTTTTGTCCTTCATCATGGTAACCTTAATGAAATGTTTGTACAAATGTCCATTTTTTCCTAGTTGCAATCACACATAGAAAAGTTTGGACCTGATTGCCATACCATATACCTTTTCATCTCATCATGTTGGCTTTGCACCCCTTTCATTGAGGATCTGAGTGGTGCAGTGTAACGATATCATCTGGAATAGATTGTGCTCTTAGCTAGGATTGAGCTTCTATTTTCTCCACTCTATAATTTCCGTGGAAACCATGTTCTTTTTTGCATGCACACCACCAATAAAAAATGTGGACCACTGTTATCAATTGATGCACCAACCAATCTACTCGACGATGGGAAGTTGATCGTATTGACCTTAAAAATACCCTTTTCAAGTGTGAATGGTATGACTCGATGGCCCCATTTGTTTCTTGTCTAGCATGCTTTAAAGTACGACAACATTTTTCCCACATTCCTAATAAACATCAAAGAACATAAGCTAATAAATATAGAACATGCTAGTAGCCTAAACACATAGGATAAGACTGAAAGAAATAGCTAGTAAAATTTGACTTTATTGTGAAAACATGAAATTTGAAATCTAAAAGTATGTGAAATATAAAACTATAGAAAATATTGCATAGCAGTTGAGGATTATCCATAGGCTATTCATTAAAGAAAAATATCTAGATATTATAGTATGAACCCAAACCTATTATGTCCAACCATCATGCTCAAAAGTACTCAACAAAGGCATTTTCTTCTTTGAATTCATTCAGAAACCTATCGGCCTCTTCAAGAGCAGAATCTGCATTTTTTTGATTGTGCATAATGTCGCCTAAACACTTAAACATCAAACGCCTTGTAGTGTCATCCTTAACTTTCATGAAAATATTTTTTAGCCATGCCCTTCTGACATGCCAATTGCATAAGTAGACTTCACATTGAAATGTTGCCTTATTGGATAAATATGTTACACATGTTAAAAATATATTCCTATTTTTATGATGTGTCTTTAATTTTGTATGAAACATTTTATTTCGAGAAAAGGGAAAAAAACACCCTACTAGCTATATGTACCTAATTGCACCAATCTCCGCCGATGCATCATCTACCATGAATGCATTCAATTTCCATTCCAACATACCCATGTGTACTTTAAGAAGTAGTGTTTCCATCCATTTGGCAATATCTGAGGTCATAGATCTTGACATGATGACCCATGCCACAGGAACACCATTATGTTGGGGATCAAATGCTAATAATGTATAAAGTTGGAACTTCCCACAAATAAATATGACATCACTACATGATTGAATCATATTATAAATAACAAATGACAGAAGAAAAAGTACATACATGATATATAAACATACCTTAAAACAATTCATTCCAAATGTAGAGTCCATTGCTAATATGCTATCATGACCATATTTCCTCATCTATTCCAGTTGTAATGGTAGTTGGATGCCTACAATGAATGGTGTGTGACTCTCATCATATACGGTTTTGTCAAACTCATAGTAGTAGAACACTTTATTAGGGTTTGCAGCTTTCCATATACGCACACTTTGTGCATCATTCTTGTCAAACATATATTGGGAATGCTTCAATTTTCTCTCTATATTACCAATGTCATCATGTGAAATAAAATCATTTCGATCAAACTCTATTTCAAAAGAGGATACTTTATCATGCACTAATTCATGATGTTTTTTATGTACACATTCATCAGACATCCCCACAAGCAAACACATTTCTACCCATTGACATAGTTCTTTGCTAATATGAGTTGCATGGTATGCCCTTGTGCCTACAAAATCAACAACCTCTTGTCCATGGAAAGGTTTACCTCGATTATCTATATGATTCATCTCACTATAAGTGAGTAGGCAGTGTTTCGGGGCCTTCTTGAGTATGTGGATGCTAAAATGACAAAGACAACCACATCTTAGATGCTTACGACCTGGATGACTATCCTTACCATGTGTAGGCACTTTGGATATATCAAGAGGTTGTTTTTCAATCTCTCGGTGGTCATCTGGCGCATACGTACAGTAAAAGATACAAGCAACAACAAGATATTAACACTTCAGAATTCACAATAGATTAAAGCATCGATTGTTCTTGCTGCAACTAATGCTTTTATCTCAACCAGTTTCCAAGAACCGAGAACAACAAATAAAAAATCACATTGTATATTCTAAGGTGTCGTCAATTCTACAAATTTGATTTCCATCATTTTATTTGTCTTTCTCTGTTTTACTGCTGTAACTTTTTCGAAAGCTTGTTGGATACAATGGGTTTTTTCACTCCCCGGTAACTAGCTCTTTAACTCTGTCTGATTTGATCCATGCAACATAATTACCTCCAACCATATTCCATTTCAAATCAAAAGAAGAAAAGTTTTTTTTTTAGGATCCCGCACCTCAAGAGCTAGAAGTTGGTGTCGTTTCGAACCCATCTAAAAGGTGAAAACAAGGATCTGCAATTAGTGAAAGAGAAATTCATATCAATGCAGTAATAAGTTATTACAAGATTTTAGATAATATAAGGATTACTTCACTTATAAATACAGAATGGGTTCAAGGCCTCAAAGCATATTCAGATGGGTTTCAAAATCTCTTCTACATAATGGGTTTGATCATGAGGCCATGGAAATCTTCAATGGCATGATTCAAAGAACTGTGGTGTCATGGAATGTCATTATTTCAGGATTTACATAGAATGGGCATTGCAAAGAGGTGTTGAAGATTTTTCAAGAAAAGCAATTGGCAGGTGCAATACCAGATTCAAATTTTTTTGCTAGTGTTCTTTCAACATCTACGAACTTGGCAGATTTGGAAGTTGGCATGGGGATCCTTATCAGAAGAAAGGATGGAAAGGCCTTAATTTTCAGTCCCTCATTACCCTTCCCTAGGTCAGGATTGAAGGATCCTTTTTTTTCTAAAAGCATTTGGAAGGCATTGGAAGCTATCAAACACTTCCTCTGTTAGAAGGGGGAGCGCTTCAGAAATGGCCCTTTTGTCAATGTTTTCTCCCTATGGTAACCTTGAATGCCATTCTTGATGTAGGAAAGCTTCTTGCTGAGAGAAGTTGGTTCTCTGCTACACAATTCTTCTGCAATGGAATTAGAACACTCCAAGATACTTTATTGTATGATAGTAGATGTTGAATTCCATGGACCCATCTGACATTGAATTTCCAGCTTAAAAATTCTGGTAAGTTCATTTTTTAGAAGATTTAGAATCTTATTCTTGATTGGCTTTGAA
Organism: Pseudotsuga menziesii; assembly: GCA_001517045.1. Lineage (NCBI taxonomy): Eukaryota > Viridiplantae > Streptophyta > Pinopsida > Pinales > Pinaceae > Pseudotsuga > Pseudotsuga menziesii. The sequence goes on along the minus strand of LPNX010179766.1, from coordinate 69,582 downwards.
CAAGCTTGTTAATTTTGCACAAGGTTATACACTCTTTCGCCCTAGATCTGTAGAAAATTTGGATCAATAGGTAGTTTCCCGATTTTGATTACGGCCGCTGGCCTGCCTCTTGGAGGCAATTCTGATAATTCTAGGACTAATTTCAGGACAGAACGTAAAATTTATTAGTTTTAGTGAGTATTCAATGTTCCCTCTGACGAACCACCAAATTTTTGCAATATGCAACTCGTTACTGGAATTAATTATATTTGTTTTCTTTCCATGAACAATAATTATTATAATTCATTTATACTATAATAGCTGGAGAAACTCGGGCGTTTCATACAACATGCAACCCTAAAAAACATACATTTTACGGAAGAGATGAATCTTTACTCTATTTTCCGAAGACCTAAAATCCCATACCATATACATTTTAGCAATCACATTTGATGGTGTTCATTTCTAGAGTGTTGCTAATGACGACTCTGTTTTGTTTTGGTCTAAGCTTTCCAGGAAATATTTCTTTGTTTTTTAAAAATATTTATTTGTTTTGTTTTGATCTGAGATTTCGATGTATTTGCAGAGAATCCCTGTGTGTTGAATCCAAGGTTGGTACTATTTTGTTACTCAGCTTTGCAACACACCCACATAAATGTTTTCTCAATATCACAAGCATCAATTATAGATAAGTTTTATTTGCAGAATATCTTTAGCTTCAGTCATTTCTATTAGTTTCATACAACATGCAACCCTAGTCCTTCCTTTAGTTCTATTCATTTCTATTATTTTCATTAGCCTTGCAATGAGTGTTGGTTAGGTTCTGTTATTTCCAGGGCTTCCAATGTTCCAGATGATGGAATTAAAAAGTGATTTCAATGGATTTCAAACCATCCTCCCTTTAAGAAAGTGATTTCACTAGATTTCAAACCGTCTTCATTAAGAAAAATGATTTCAATGGATTTCTGTCACTCATCTGTGCAACACCTAGAGAAATGTTCGCTCTCAATAACATAAGATTAAATTATAGGTATTTTAGCTCTTAGTTTAAAATTTAATATTGAAATCATGGAAATGAAATGAATTACTATAGATCTATTGGTCGCGGGTATGATTCTTTCTCCGGTAAAATAGGTAACCGCTTTCATGACAATTGTAATGCTCAGGGTTCAGGCGTTTAAATATTAATAGTACATCAATATCTTAACAGTACGTGAATCAAACTCTTAAAATCAAGATGTATTGAAATAAATGATTGGAAATGGATTGAATCTTTCGTTATAAAAATTCCCTATGCAAGCCTGCTGAACTTATAAGCTTAGCCTACTATTTTTGAAATGGTACCTTACATATTGTGGCATCTGGTCATCAATGTTTGAGCTCTGTCACCAACATATGCAACCCAGATCAGCTTACGAGCATCAACAACCTTCCATAGCAGGTATTTAGGAACAGGTGCAACCCACACCAGCTTAAGAAATCTCAAGCTATCCGTGGAAGGAGACGGTATGCCATGAACAACATTATCGAAATACTACACTTCCCTAACGCGGATCTCATTCAAAATACTTCTCCGCCAAAACTGATGATTGAGCAGGTTTAACGTCGATGTGACGAGACCAAGGAGAGGATTTAAGGGCTTGACCATATTAGCATTGAAGACGTGGATCAATCGATAAGAAAACCTCTTGCCATTGAGGGGAAGATAAGAATTTTTGTCCGCATTTTGGAAAACCTCTGTTGTTTTTGAAATGCAATGTCGAAGCTCCGTCACTAGCATATGCAACCCAAACCAGCTTACAGGTATCAACAACCTCCCACAACAGCAATCTAGGATTAGGTACAACCCACACCAGCTTATGTGATTTGGGGCGCACGATTCGAAGCTTTCCACACCAGGGATCGGAACAGGGAGACGGATCGATGGTGGTTTGAAAATTGATCTAGGAATAGGGAAGTGAGATATGTTGTGGTTTGAAAATGTCGAGGTTGGTGGACAAAAATTAATGCAGAAGTTTACATCATGGGCGATGGGTGGCGGTGGCAACAGGATGATGGATGACAGGTGATGAAGGTTAAACAGAACGACCAACGGAACGAATAGGGCAGCCTGAAGGAGAAAAGTTTAAAAAAATTATGTCAATGGACGACTTCTTGGATTCGAAGGGGCCCATGCCAGGTGGCTTATCCAGCATGAACGTACATGCTATATAAGCTTGGTAGTGTGGGAGTGTGCACATCTTTCAACAAATGATGTTGCAACCTTTCCTTTTGGAACTAGCATCCACAATATTGATGTTTGTGGTGGTGTTGATGTTTGTTCTCCATTTATGAGCTGCTTAGAAGAATGTGTTTTTTTTCAATATTATGAAGCTGCAGTATCTGTGAATATTGTTGAAGCTCTCTCATGGTGCTTATAGGTTGAAGACAACTCCTTAGACTACTCCCTTAAATCTCGTGGATGTGGTATCACCTTGTTGTTGTGTCTCACTTGGTGGATGGTTTCAAGTTTGTACTGGTGGATGAATGGAATTACGTTAATGTTTCCCATTGAAGTGCAATGTGATGTAGCTCTCTTCCTTCAATGACATCAACACCCATATGTTGTGTGAAGACATAGGAACGATCAAAACCCTAATTTTTGGTAACGAAAATCCACTAAAATGAACATTCAATGAATTGAGGTGCCAACTACCTCTCTCCTCATTGGAGAAGCAAGCCCATGTAGACTGCTCTTGAATTTTTCATGTTGTCATTCATTGCTCGTAGACTACTCATTTACTCTTTGTAGACTGCTCATGAACTATGGAGAGAGTCTCCTTTGAAATATATATAGAGCTACCACATTCTCTTTGGATAGCTACGACCACTCATTGTAAAGCATGACCTTTCCTCCCTTGATTGCATGGAGTGAGAAGACTAGCATGACCTCTCGCTTGGAGAAATCATTCAAGAATAAGCAACATGAAGTTGTGTTAATATGTTGATTGTGATGATAAATTCCATCTCGTGGAGTTGTTGTGACATGTGTGTTGTTGCATGGAACACTACTGGAAAGGGTGAATATTTAATATTGTGTAGTATTTTGCACCTATTCATAGTCTATTGTCTATTGAACGAGAGACTATCATTTTTTGCAATAAGGTGGAAGAGATAAGCATCGACAATCTAAATTTAATATTGGATGGAATCATATAGATCCATTTGAATTTTAAATCTATTTCATTGAGAAGTGTTGTATTTCCTTGAGAGAGACTCAGTCCTGCAATAGTGCATGATCCTATTATTTTTATGTAAATTGTAAAGAGTAGAGAATCTATTTTTTTTATTGTATTGAGAAAGGTGACAAGGAATTAGACTTGCACCTTTACCCTTCTCCTTTTTTTCCCAAATCGTTGTCCATTTCCAGGTAAATATTCAAACATTGGCATCCATTGTTGGAATTGTCCTCACTAGCAAGGACAACTATCTTTAGTGGTCCAGAAAAATCAAAGCCACTCTCATTTACAATGATCCATGGAAGGAGATTTGTGAAGGAACCACCCTTAAAACAGATTTGGAACTGATCTTGATATCTGACCCAAAGCCACCCACATCAGAGAAAGAAAGAGAAACATGGGAGACCAAAGACAACAAGGCGTTGGCGATGATCACTGCAACAATGAGTGAACAAGTGAGTCAACACATACTTCCTGCAAAATCATATTTTGAAGCATTGAAGAAATTGGAGGATTTGTATGACTTGCATTTTGAAATGGAGTTGATACAATTAATGTTAAAATTGTTTAGTTTAGAGGTTAAGGATAATGACCTCATGTTGGTTGCATATCCGATTAGAGAAATCATGCATAAAATGAAATCCTCTTGTATGAAACCAAACCTTCCACTTGCAACATTGTGAATCTATTTATCCAACACATTCAAACTATTTAGAATTACTTCAATCTAGTGATAAGTTCAAACATCTCATATTTGACACCTTGGTGGAGAAGATTGTAGGCATAGAGAAAGCCTTTGGAAAGAACACAAGTGATCCTCTTGGAGAATCTCTTTACCTTTCTCAAAAATCAAAGAACCAGTCCAAATACCCTTCGAAGGGAAAAAGAACAACAAAAGAGGACGAGGAAGAAGAAACTTCAGAGGCATAGGATCAGAAACAAATCAAACAAAATATCAGATCTCAAGTGCAAGTTTTGTGGGAAGAATATCCATGAAGCTAATCAATGCGGGTCTCCTTGTGACTCCACCAAAGGAAGGAATAACCATAAAAAAGAAGACAAAAATAAGAGCCAAGAGGATGGTAAAGCACCTAATTTTGCTTAATGTATTGTTGCACATTGTTATCTTGGAATAAACAAATTAACTTCTTTTTCATCTTACAAAAATTGTTGGTTGCTTGATACTGGTGAAAAATCCCACATGACCTTCAGAAAATATTGTTTTGAAGAACTAAATGACATTGTATATGGCATAGGTTACTTTGTAGATAAATATAGCCTCAAACCAAATGGAATTGGTTCCATCATGCTCAAGCTTCCTGGATTCCTTGACTTTGTGTTGAAGAATGTTCTTTATCTTCTAGATTTGCAAAGAAGCTCATTGTCCTTAGTGCATATTCAACAACAATGGCACTCCATCCACATGTTCAATGGAATTGTAGAAATAATAAATTCATTTGACAACTGGTCATCATGATCAGATATGAATATGGAAAGTTGTTGAAGCTGAAAGGCTCATCCGCAAGATTTCAAAACTTTACCCACCTCTCTCAACGTGGACAAGGTAATTTCTCATCCAGTTTGTTATGGCATTCTACATTTGGTCATTTGAATTATAACAATATTCGTTGTTGAGAAAGCATGGTGTATTTGGTTTTCCCACCATTCCTAGGAAGATGAACAAATGTGATGCATGCATACTATGCAAACATAGTAAGCATTCATTCCCAGAGTCAAAATTCAGAGCATGTACAAAGTTAAAGCTAGTTCACTCTAACTAATGTGGCCACGTGCCTATTCCTTATGCCAATGGTAATAGATACCTTGTGACCTTTATTGATGACTACACCAAAATGTGTTGGGTATAATTGTTAAAGACAAAATTTGAAGCATTTTAAACATTCAATAATTTTCGTGCATGGAAAGAAAAGAAAGCACAAACTCATATTGGCACACTTTGTACCAATAATGGAAAATAATACACTTCTAGTGATTTTAAAGACTATCTTCGTCAACTAGCATTGCACATCAAACTTCAGTTCCTTATAATCCTCAAAAAAATGGTGTGGAATGAAGGATGAATATAACCATATGAATATGGTATGCTCAATGATGTTTTTCAAGAATGTAAAACTAATGTTTTGGGGTGATGCAATAGTGTGTGAATCCTATTTGAGAAATAGAATTCCATCACATGCTCTTGAAGACAAGACTCCACATGAAATTTGGTATGGCCACCTTCCTTCGGTGAGGCATCTCGGGGTTTTTGGTTCCACCTGTAGGTTGTTGTGCTTAGATACTGTTATCTCCTAAATAAATTAATTTTCAATAGGTCCACTCAAACAATTTATTTTGCATAGTGATGAAGATTTCAGGGTATATTATGAAAGATGTTTGGGTGACTAACAAAGTTGGAATAGCTGGTGTTCTGTTTTTCAATAAATTTGAAAGTTTTAGCTTTCAGTGGCTTAGGAGAATTTGCCAACAGTTCATTAGCCACCGAAAGGCCCAGCTTTCGGCAGATAACAGTTTCAACGCAGGACCATGTTAACCACTGAAATCCTGTTGATCGTGTTTTTAATAAAATATCGAAAAGGGGGCTTTCAGTGGCTTAGGTGAACGGACCAATGGTTCATTAGCCACTGAAAATCCTAGCTTTCGGTAGCTAAGACCGAAATTTTAAGGCACTCCAAGCCACCGAAATTGGTGTTTTACAACGAAAAGTCATCTTTTTAAAATAACAATTTTGAGTGATTGGAGAATAATTTTGCAAAACGCTCGGAGGTTTTTGTTCCCAACATGTCAGAAAAAAATACCTCTCTCTGTTTTCCTACAGGTATTGTATATTGGGAGAATCGAATCCATCTCTGAGCCCTAATTTTTGGATCTCAGAATTTCCCTATTTTACACATGTTTTTGAAAATAGATCTCGGGAAAATGAAAACGAATTTCAAAAAACTGAGAGAGGTTTTTGCTCACAAAAAACCAATATACAAAAATATCTTTCAGTTTATACACAGGTGTCACAAATTTGAAGGACAAAATCCATCTCTGAGCCCCAGTTTTCAACAGTTTGGCCAAATTTTTAGGGCAAAAGATGACCTGCCAGTCCTCTAGGTGACATTTTCGACCTCATCTATCAGTCCATGAAGATTTTCCGTAGATGTAGAAGAAGTTTCAGCACCAGATAGAAACATACTCAACCTACCTTACTCAGACTTTGAAGATCAAGAAGAACAGGAAGCTGGAAACCCTAACAGAAGTGGCAATAAGCATCTTTAGCCCAGAAGAAGCATGTGAGACTGCTGCCAATCCAAACCCTAGGAAGGCTACAGAGATATCAAAGGGACAACACCAAAACCTCTAAAACAGCAAGGCAAAGAATCCAAACCCTAAATCTCAAGTACACCTTGTGCTTGAAACCCTAGCAAAGGCAGCAACAAGTTTTCAAGATCTTGACGCAGCTCATTATGCTGCTGCTCTGTCAAACCCTATGCAAATGGAAGAAATACTGGAAGGACAGAGATAAAAGCTATAAAAGGTTTATTTAAAGGCTAATAAAAATTTTGCAGAAAACAGAGCTTTCGGTGGCTTAGGCGAATGCAGCAGCTGTTCATTAGCCACCGAAAGCAGAAAAGGGTGCAGAAAGATGTTTTGGGCACGCAGTACCCATTTTGGCGAATAAAACTATCTCAGGGATAAAAAATAAAAGCTAAAATTTGTTGAAAAACACCATTGAAAGAGGTCTGTTCCAGTTTTGAGGATACAATCAAGGAGAAAAGGGCCACAAACCCTACCTGTTGTTTTACCAGCAGTGGTTTATCTATCAGATGACAGGTGACATCTCTACTTTAGTACTCACTGCAGTCATCAAGGAGTTCAATGAGTGAACAAGTGTTAGAGTTAGATAGACTAGTACTTAAATTAGGGTTTTTGACCTACTTTTGCAAAAAACATTTATTTAATCTATTTTTAGTAAATCAGATCCACCTTTTTAGGATCTGGATATTTTTGTAAAGGCTATAAATCCTAAGACTTATTTTGAAGTAAGGTTTCGACCTCGGGGACCTTTAGACCATTATTATCATCAAGCTTCTCATCATCTAATATAAGCTCTTTTGTTATTATATGTTCAGCTTCCATATCTTTTCTACTCTGTGCTTGTGCTTGAATGTCTAATTCCGGTTTATTCATGTTATTTAATATCTGATAGTTGTTACCCTATCTGTATGTTAATGAGTTGAATTTCAAGCACTTTTCCTTGTTATGTCCAGCCATTTATATGTAATTGCTTTATATATGAATCTGCCAGCATAGTAAGTTTTCCATCTGTCCACCCTATTATCAAACCTATGAACATTGGGAGTTAAAAGCTTTATCTTTTGATTGTGTTTTATGCATGTCTTGACCATGTGAGGTCCTTTAGGTCATCTGACTTGATCCATTTAGGAAAACCATAAAAACAGTTAAGTTACCAGGCATCCTCAAGATACAACCTAGAGGAGTTTCCTGGAGTGATAACAAATTGGCGTTGTTTCCGAGGAGAGGAGATTGAAACTTAGCTTCCTTGGGAGACGACATAGATCCTACTTTGATGATAGACAAAGTTTGGACACTGTTCTGGTTGTAATCATCTATCTGGCGACTCCATTAGAATAAGGTGGCTTCAAGAAGACCAAGTACCAAAGCAAACCCTCAAGGGCCACCAGTAACACCTGTTTCAGATCCAGAAGAGATTCTAAGAAGAGCTAGGGCTTCACTCAGACAGACCTCCAGAGTTGGAAGGGAAGCCACATCAAGGTTGAGGAATATTCAAGCACTGCTGCTTGTGAATATCTCATCCCCGACAACTCCATGAAAGACGAATTCAATGGTGATTCCACAATATTCAGATGTCAAAAGCATTTGCTGCTCTTTTGGCTTGGAGGTTTGCACCTCTTGACTTCTCTTTAGTTCCTGGTTTCCCACATCCGGTACCTGATATGTTCGAATGGGGAGATTTTCTACCTTTCTTCAAAGAGGAGAAAGAAGACAATCCTACAAAACACCTTCTCAAGTTTCACAAATGCATGGATCTATTAGATCAACAGCATGAAGATGTTCATGTATACATTGTATGGTGATGCACGTCAGTGGTATTTTTCTTTACCTCCTTCCAGCATTTAATCATTGAAGGATTTTCACCGAGCATTCACTGAGCACTGCAAAGGTATTTTTCAGATGAGCTTGTATTTGGTAATTACTGTGATGAATATGAATTACATCATAAGGCTGAAGATGTAAATAGAGATGGATCTCTCCCTCAAAATATGCAGAACCCCTTTAAGAATCTTCAAAATGATGCACTTTTTAATCAACGTGAACTAGAAATGGATTATAAAGGAGTTGAATGTTTTCCTACCATCATTAAATCTGATTGTTGTAAATCTGAAGAATTGATTTCTTTAACTACACATGGAAATGATCAGCTTTCTGCTGGTTAAATGACCATTGAAATAAGTAAGGCTAGCTCACAGTTTCCATATTTGTAAATCAATCCTGAAGTTGTAGTAACCATGAGGAACAAAATTTTCAGGGACTGTCTAATCTCCAGCTAGAACATCTGGAAGATCTTCCTTCTCATTATGAATATGTTGCTTCAAATTATGACAAGGAACTAGATGCTTGTTACAAATCTGCTGCTCAAAAGTCCAAAAAAGATCTTTTTAGTTTTGAGATATCCTACAAAGACATTATTGTGGAAGAGGAGATTGTTAGCTGTGATAAGCCAACATATCATCATGATGAATTCAGATTAGGTGAAGGGGAGCAGAAACATTTAGATCAATTGTTGAGCTTGCATTTTTATCAGACAAAGGTTGAGCACTCCACATTCAACATTGACATCAGTGGAGGAAAAGATCAACAACATAAAAAGGTATTTCCTGTTGGTTTTTATGACCCTGTTGCTGACTATCTGAAACTTATGAGCAGCATAGATATTAAAATATTTTTGTCAGATTATAGCTGGTTCTGTCACCCTTTGAAACTACATTGCTGCATGCTAGGGTTTCATTTATTTTTTGGGTCAAGATCAAGGATAAGTTCAACAGATTAGCTTCTGACATGGCTTCATTGGAAGCATGATGTCACTTGATAAGAAGACTTTACTGATTAGAATTAGGAGTAGGAATAGGTAGGAAAATAAGCTCTTAATATGAGCAGCTAGGTCATTTTCAGTTGTTTTCATGAATAAGCAAAGCGAGCTACAGGCAGATTGAAGGGGATCAGTTATAAAGGGAAAATGACTCCATGCCCAATGGAACACTAGAAGATAGCTTTAATCTTTGTTTTTTAAGAAAGGCATCTGGTCTAGGGTTCTTGGGACCTTACAGGGAGGTTCCCATCCCCGAGTAGGATCCATATGTTATCTCCTAAATAAATTAATTTTCAATAGGTCCACTCAGACAATTTATTTTTTGCATAGTGATGAAGATTTCAGGGCATATTATGAAAGATGTTTGGGTGACTAACAAAGTTGGAATAACTAGTGTTTTGTTTTTCAAGAAATTTGAAATTTTTAGCTTTCGGTGGCTTAGGATAATTTTCCAACAATTCATTAGCCACCGAAAAGCCCAGCTTTCGCCAGCTAACAGTTTCAACGCAGGACCACGTTAACCACCGAAAGCCTATTGGTCACGTTTTTAATAAAATCTTGGAAAGGAGGATTTCGGTGGCTTAGGCGAACGGACCAATGGTTCATTAACCACCAAAAATCCTAGCTTTCGGCAGCTAAGACCGAAATTTCAGGGCGCTCCAAGCCACCGAAATTGGCGTTTTAATACGAAAAGTCATATGTTTAAAATAACGATTCTGAGCTACTAGAGAATAATTTTGCACAACACTTAGAGTTTTTTGTTCCTAAAATGTCATAGAACAATAACCTCTCTCAGTTTTCCTACAGGTATTGCATATTGGGAGAATCGAATCCATCTCTAAGCCCTAATTTTTGAATCTCAGAATTTCCCTGTTTTACACATGTTTTTGAAATACATATCTCGGGAAAATGAAAATGAATTTTAAAAAACTGAGAGAGGTGTTTTCTCACAACAAACCAATCTACAAAAAACTATTTAAATTTATACACAGGTGTCACAGATTTGAAGGACCAAATCCATCTCTAAGCCCCAGTTTTCAGTAGTTTGGCCAAATTTTTAGGGTAAAAGATGACATGTCAGTCCTCTAGGTGGAATTTTTGACCTCATCTATCAGTCCATGAATATTTACTGCAGATGTAGAATAATTTTCAGCACCAGACAGAAACATACTCAACCTACCTTGCTCAGACTCTAAACATCATGAAGAACAGGAAGCTAGAAACCCTAACAGCAGTGGCAATAAGCATCTTTAGCCTAGAAGCAGTATGTGAGACTTCTACCAATCCAAAACCTAGGAAGGCTACAAAGACATCGAAGGGACAACACCAAAACCTCTAAAATAGTAAGGCAAAGAATCCAAACCCTAAATCTCAAGCACACCTTGCGCTTCAAACCCTAGCAGAGGCAGCAGCAAGTTTTTAGGATCTTGAGGCAGCTCATGATGCTGCTACTCTGTCAAACCCTATGCAAATGGAAGAAATACCGGAAGGATAGAGGTAAAAGCTGTAAAAGGTTGATTTAAATGCTAATAAAAATTTTGTAGAAAATAGAGCTTTCGGTGGCTTAGGCGAATGCAACAGTTGTTCATTAGCCACCGAAAGCAGAGATTTTGGTAGCTAACAGACCCAGGATTTTGCTTCCTTAACCACTGAAAGCAGAAAAGGGTGCAGAAAGATGTTTTGGGCACGCAGAACCAGTTTTGGTGAATATAACTATCTCAGGGATAAAAAATAAAGCTAAAATATGCTGAAAAACACCATTGAAAGAGGTTTGTTCCATTTTTGAGGATACAATCAAGGAGAAAAAGGTCACAAACCCTACTTGTTTTTTTACCAGCATTAGTTTATCTATCAAATGACAGGTTACAGCTCTACTTCAGTACTCACTGTAGTCATCAAGGAGTTCAATGAGTGAACAAGTGTTAGAGTAAGATAGACTAGAACTTAAATTATGGTTTTTGACCTAATTTTGCAAAAAACATTTATTTGATCTATTTTTAGTAAATCAGATCCAACTTTCTAGGATATGGATATTTTTGTAAAGGCTATAAAGCCTAAGACTTATTTTGAAGTAAGGGTTCGACTTCGGAGACCTTTAGACCATTATTATTATCAAGCTTCTCATGTTATTCATCATCTAATATAAGCTCTTTTGCTATTATATGTTCAGCTTCCATATCTTTTAGGCTCTGTGCTTGTGCTTGAATGTCTAATTCAGGTTTATTCATGGTATTTAATATATGATAGTTGTCACCCTATCTGTATGTTAATGAGTTGAATTGCAAGCACTTTTCCTTGTTATGTCCAACCATTTATATGTAATTTCTTTATATATGAATCTGTTAGCATAGTAAGTTCTCCATCTGTCCACCCTATTATCAAACCTCTGAACATTGGTAGTTAGAAGCCTTATCTTTTGATTGAGTTTTATTCATGTCTTGAACTGTTTTAGGAAAACCATAAAAACAGTTAAGTTACTAGGCATCCTCGAGCTACAACCTAGAGGAGATTCCTGGAGTTATAACAAATTGGCACCATTTCCAGGGAGAGGAGATTGAAGCTCAGCTTCCCTAGGAGACGACATATATCCTACTTTGATGATAGACAAAGTCTAGACACTATTCTGGTTGTAATCATCAATCTGGCGACTCCATTGGAATAAGGTTGCTTCAAGAAGACCAAGTACCAGAGAAAACCCTCAAGGGCCACCAGTAACACCTGTTTCAGATCCAGGAGAGATTCTAAGAAGATTTAGGGCTTCACTCAGATAGACCTCCAAAGCTGCAAGGGAAGCCACATCAAGGTTGAGGAATCTTCAAGCACTGCTACTTGTGAAGATCTCATCCCTGGAAAATCCATGAAATACGAATTCAGTGGTGACTCCACAATATTCAGATGTCAAAAGCATTTGCTGCTCTTTTGGCTTGGAGGTTTGCACCTCTTGAATTCTCTTCAATTCCTGGTTTCCCACATCCAGTACCTGATATGTCCGAATGGGGAGATTTTCTACCTGTCTTCAAAGAGGAGAAAGAAGACAATCTTGCATAACACCTCCTCAAATTTTACGAATGCATGGATCTATTAGATCAGCAGCATGAAGATGTTCATGTATTCATTGTATGGTGATGCACATCAGTGCTATTTTTCTTTGCCTCCTTCCAGCATTTCATCATTGAAGGATTTTCACCAAGCATTAACTGAGCACTGCAAAAGGTATTTTTCAGATGAGCTTGTATTTGGTAATTGCTGTGATGAATATGAATTACATCATAAGGTTGAAGATGTAAATAGAGACGGATCTCTCCCTCACAATAAGCAGTAGCCCTTCAAGAATGTTCAAGATGATGCACTTTTTAATCAACATGAACTAGAAATGGATTATAAAGGAGTTGAATGTTTTCCTACTATCATTAAATCTGATTGTTGTGAATCTGAAGAATTGATTTCTTTAACTACACATGGAAATGATCAGGTTTATGTTGGTCAAATGACCGTTGAAATCAGTAAGGCTAGCTCACAGTTTCCAAATTTGCAAATCAACGGAAGTCACAGTAACCATGAGGAACAAGATTTTCAAGGACTGTCTAATCTCCAGCTAGAACATCAGGAATATCTTCCTTCTCGTTATGAATATGTTGCTTCAAATTATGACAAGGAACTAGATGCTTGTTACGAATTTGCTGCTCAAAAGTCCAATAAAGATCTTTTTAGTTTTGATATATCCTGCAAAGACATTATTGTGGAAGAGGAAATTGTTAGCTGTGATAAGCCAGCATATCATCGTGATAAATTCAGATTACGTGAAGGGGAGTAGAAATATTGAGATCAATTGTTGAGCTTGCATTTTTATCAGACAAAGGTTGAGCAGTCCACATTCAACATTGACATCAGTGGAGGAAAAGATCAACAGCATAAAAATGTATTTCATGTTGGATTTTATGACCTTGTTGCTGACTATCTGGAACTTATGAGCAGCATAGATATTAAAATATTTTTGTTAGATTATAGTTGGTTCTGTCACCCTTTGAAACTACATTGTTGCATGCTAGGGTTTCATTTATTTTTCGGGTCAAGATCAAGGATAAGTTCAACAGATCAGCTTCTGACATGGCTTCATTGGAAGCATGATGTCACTTGATAAGAAGACTCTATTGATTAGAATTAGGAGTAAGAATAGGTAGGAAAATAATCTCTTAATATGAGCAGCTAGGTCATTTTCAGTTGTTTTCATGAATAAGCAAAGCGGGCTACAAGCAGATTGCAGGGGATCAGTTATAAAGGATTAATGACTCCATGCCCAATGGAACACTAGAATATAGCTTTAATCTTTGTTTTTTAGGAAAGGAATTTGTTCTGGGGTTCTTGGGACCTTACAGGGAGGTTCCCATCCTCGAGTAGGAGCCAGATGTTATCTCCTAAATAAATTAATTTTCAATAGGTCCACTCAGACAATTTATTTTTTGCATAGTGATGAAGATTTAAGAGCATATTATGAAAGATGTTTGGGTGACTAACAAAGTTGGAATAGCTGGTGTTCTATTTTTCAAGAAATTTGAAATTCTTAGCTTTCGGTCACTTAGGCTAATTTGCCAACAGTTCATTAGCCACCGAAAAGACCAGCTTTCGGCAGCTAACCGTTTCAACGCAGGACCATGTTAACCACCGAAAGCCTGTTGATCACGTTTTTAATAAAATATTGGAAAGGGGGATTTCAATGGCTTAAGATAATGGACCAACGGTTCATCAGCCACCGAAAATCCTAGTTTTTAGTATCTAAGACTGAAATTTCAGGGCGCTCCAAGCCACCGAAATTGGCGTTTTACTACGAAAAGTCATCTTTTTAAAATAACAATTCTAAGCGACTGGAGAATAAATTTGCAAAATGCTCAGAGGTTTTTGTTCCTAACATGTGATAGAACAATAACCTCTCTTAGTTTTCCTACAGGTATTGCATATTGAGAGAATAAAATCCATCTCTGAGCCCTAATTTTCGGATCTCAGAATTTCCCTGTTTTACACATGTTTTTGAAATACAGATCTCGGGAAAATGAAAACGAATTTCAAAAAACTGAGAGAGGGTTTTCCTCAAAAAAACCAATATACAAAAACCTATTTCTGTTTATACACATGTGTCACATATTTGAAGGACCAAATCCATCTCTGAGCCCCAGTTTTCAGCAGTTTTGCCAAATTTTTAGGGCAAAAGATGACCTGTCAGTCGTCCAGGTGGCATTTTCAACCTCATCTATCAGTCCATGAAGATTTAATACAGATGTAGAAGAAGTTTCAGCACCAGAAAGAAACATACTCAACCTACCTTACTCAGACTCTGAAGATCAAGAAGAATAGGAAGCTGGAAACCCTAACAGAAGTGGCAATAAGCATATTTAGCCCAGAAGCAGCATGTGAGACTGCTGCCAATCCAAGCCCTAGAAAGGATACCAAGACATCCAAGGGACAGCACCAAAACCTCTAAACCAGTAAGGAAAAGAATCCAAACCCTAAATCTCAAGCACACCTTGCGCTTGAAACCCTAACAGAGGCAGCAGCAAGTTTTCAGGATCCTAAGGCAGGTCATGATGTTGTTGCTTTGTCAAACCCTATTCAAATGGAAGAAATACCAGAAGGACAGAGGTAAAAGCTATAAAAGGTTGATTTAAAGGCTAATAAAAAATTTGTAGAAAACAGAGCTTTTGGTGGCTTAGGCAAATGCAACAGCTTTTCATTAGTCACCGAAAGCAGAGCTTTCGGTAGCTAATATACCCAGGATTATGCTTCCTTAACCACCGAAAGCAGAAAAGGGTGCAGAAAGATGTTTTGGGCATGAAGAACCAGTTTTGGTGAATACAACTATCTCAAGGATAAAAAATAAATCTAAAATTTGCTGAAAAACACCATTGAAAGAGGTCTGTTCCAGTTTTGAGGATACAATCAAGGAGAAAAGGGTCACAAACCCTACCTGTTTTTTTACCAGTAGTGGTGAGTCTATCAGATGACAGGTTACAGCTCTACTTCAGTACTCACTGCAGTCATCAAGGAGTTCAATGAGTGAACAAGTGTTAGAGTTAGATAGACTAGTACTTGAATTAGGGTTTTTGACCTAATTTTGCAAAAAGCATTTATTTAATCTATTTTTAGTAAATCAGATCCAACTTTTTAGGATCTGGATATTTTTGTAAAGGATATAAATCCTAAGACTTATTTTGAAGTAAGGGT
The DNA here is from genome assembly GCA_001517045.1 of Pseudotsuga menziesii. Lineage (NCBI taxonomy): Eukaryota > Viridiplantae > Streptophyta > Pinopsida > Pinales > Pinaceae > Pseudotsuga > Pseudotsuga menziesii. The sequence goes on along the minus strand of LPNX010179766.1, from coordinate 54,033 downwards.
TCGACTTCGGGGACCTTTACACCATTATTATCATCAAGCTTCTCATGTTATTCATCATCTAAGATAAGCTCTTTTGCTATTATATGTTCAGCTTCCATATCTTTTCTGCTCTGTGCTTGTGCTTGAATGTCTAATTCAGGTTTATTCATGTTATTTAATATATGATAGAATTCACCCTATCTGTATGTTACTGAGTTGAATTGCAAGCACTTTTCCTTGTTATGCCCAGCCATTTATATGTAATTGCTTTATATATGAATCTGCCGACATAGTAAGTTCTCCATATGTCCACCCTATTATCAAACCTCTGAACATTGATAGTTAGAAGCCTTATCTTTTGATTGAGTTTTATGCATGTCTTGAGCATGTGAGGTCCTTTAGGTCATCTGACTTGATCCATTTAGGAAAACCATAAAAACAGTTAAGTTACCAGGCATCCTTGAGCTACAACCTAGAGGAGTTTCCTGGAGTGATAACCAATATTAATGGAGAAAAGAGACAATATTGGTGCTAGAAGTCAAAAGTACATTTTCTTGGGGTATTCAGACACCTCCCATACATATCACTTTTATGATGAGGTAAACAAAAAAAAAATTATTTCCGGAGATGACATTTTTCTTGAAACTAATAAAAGTGATGAGTATATTGATAGACAACTTGATCGTCTAGAGAATTTTCCCATCCAAATACATATTATGAATTTGATAATGAAATTCCACATCTTGAAGGGGGGATCCCTATCTTGGATCATGATCAATCTGTGGAATTTTCTTTTGAATCATCTACACCCCCTCATGAAGAAACTCATGAAGAAGAAGTTATGGCCACTACACCTGGACAGGAGATTCAATTGGATGATGCGATTCAAAGGATTGGAATATTGAATCTTGAAGATAATGAAGCACCACCAACTGATCAACATGGGCCATCAAGGAAGATTCTAAAATGGGACACAAAGACACTTGAAAGTTTCCATTGAGATGAAGTTGGAAAGACAGGAACATGAAGCTCAACCAAAAAATAATATAAAGGAGAAGCAGATAACTTGGGCGATGCCATGGATGTCTCATTTGATTGTGAATTGAATTTATATGCTAATTTTGAACCAAATTCCTTTCAAGTGTCTACTACGAGTGATGAGTGGAAAGAATCCATGCAGAATGAGTATGATGCATTCATGAAGAATGGAACTTGGAATTTGGTTGACTCTCCATTTGGAACGAAACCAATTGGATGCAAGTGGGTATACCAGAACAAATACAGATAAGATGGATCAATTGATAAGCACAAAGAGAGGCTTGTGGCGAAAGGCTATTCATAGAAACAAGGAATTGAATATGAAGAGATGTTCTCCCCCACAACAAAATGGGATACCATCCGCACATTATTGTCTTTGGTGGAACAAAATATGTGGAAATTCCACCAGATGGATGTAGAAACAACTTTCTTGAATGGAGACTTGAAAGAAAATGTCTTCATTTCTCAACCGAAAGGATTTTTTGTGAAGGGACAAGAACACAAGGTAAGTAATCTCGTCAAGTCCTTGTATGGCCTAAAATAAGCACCCCGCGCCTGATATGAAAAGCGAACTGAGCATCTTATGAAGCTACATTTCAAACATTATAATATTGATGATGCAACATTGTTCGTAAAGAAATTTAGAATATTTGTTGTGTTTCTTATGGTGTATGTAGATGACCTTTTAATGACAGGGAATAATGAAAGTTATATTGCATCCATAAAGCAAGATTTGAAGAAGGGATTTGAAATGACAGATCTAGGACACCTTCATTGCTACTTGGGAATTGAACTCACTCAACATCTTCATATTCATATTCATCTCCCATAAGCCTAATATGTTGGAGAATTGTTGAATAAATTTTGTATGACAGAATGCAGCCCTCTCTCAACTCCAATGGAACAAAAGTTGAATCTCACATCAATTGAAGGAAAAGAATTCAAGGATGCCACAAAGTATTGGAAAATAGTAGGAAACCTTATCTACCTCACAATCACTAGACCCGAAATTTCATATGTTGTTGGTATCCTTTCAAGGTTCACGCACAAAACTTGTGAAGGACATTGGTCTATTGCTAAAAGAGTTCTAAGGTACTTGAAGGGGACTCAATACTTTGGACTCAAGTACTCTAGGGTATATGACTTCAAACTCATTGGGTATTCTGATTTAGACTTTGATGGAAACAAAGAGACAAGAGTATCTACTTCTGGATACACAATGAGTATTGGATCAACAACTCTCTCCTAGAGATCATGCAAACAATTGGTTCTAGTAAATTCGCATCAAAGGCAAAATATGTGGTTTTTGTAGAAGCAATGAAAGAGATTGTGTGGCTTAGGAAGATACTTGAATATTTGCAAGAGAAGCAAGATAAATACACTACCTTATTGACCGACAACACTTTTGCAATCAAATTGGCCAAGAATCCCATATTCCATGATCGAACCAAGCACATCAACACAAAGTACCATTTGATTCAACATCATGTAGATGCCAAGATAGTTCATCTACAGCATTGTTCCATGAATGACCAAATTGTAGACATATTTACCAAATCTCTCGGACAAGAGAAATTTGAAAGGTTTAGAAACATGCTCAGACTTACAAACACCCCTTCATATTAAGGGAGGGAATGTTGGAAACATAATCCTCAAAGATTCTGGTTCCATTGTAAATCATCTAACCAAAAAATGGAGATGAAGAATCTCTATAGGAAATTAAAGAGCCATTTGGAAGATGAAGTCCACCGACCACTCCAAATGTATAAATAAAGGATTCTCTCAATTAATAAAAAGAAATTCAATATTTATTTACTTGTCAATGATGACAATGACAATGATGATGTTGATAATGATGTCAGTTATGATCATGATGATGGTGACGATTATGATGGGGATGGCGACGATGATGACGATGATGTTATTGTATCTAAATAAGATTATGATGATAATGATGATGATCATCTCTATGACAACGATGATTTAGTTATCAACATCGCCGTCCCTAAAATTTTCATTCTCATCACCACTGACATCGTCATTGTCACCAATGTCGCCATCGTCATCATTGATTATGTGATTAAGAACATTAATTGTGTCTTAATTATCTTTTAATCCTTTTCTTATTTAGGATACGTTTTGGGGTGAGTAATTTCTTATGTAGTATGATGATGATGATGATGACGACGATGATGACGATGATGTTGGTGACAATGATGATGATAATGATGATGGTGATGATGACAACGATTATGTTGGGGATGGTGATGATGATGATGACTACGATGTTGCTGACGATGATGATTTTGATGATGATGTCAGTGATGATGATGATGATGATGTTACCAATGATGATGATGTTGTTTATGAAGAAGAAGATGATGATGATGATGATAATCATCTCTATGATGATGATATTGACCATGATGATAACAATGACGAAGATGATTTAGTTATCACCATCATCACTGAAATTGTCATTGACATCACCATCATCATCGATGCCGTCGTCGTTGTCATCATTGACATAGTCATTAAATTCCTTATTTAAATTTTTTTTATCAAAACTATTTTTTAAATTATTATATATATATATAAAAACGTTACACACATATATCAAAAATAGTAAATAAAAATTTAAAAAATTACATGTATAAAAATTATAAATAATAAATAAAAATTACAAAACTTAAATACATAAAAATTACAAATAATGAAAAACAAATAAAATAAAAAGGGCCAAAATATAGTTACCTCTCCCACTTGCGCTCGACTTCATTTGTGCATTTCACTACTAGCCTTCATGATGCTTTGTGAGCATTGAGTAGAGAAAATAGTTGAGTACTGGTCCTAATCCATTATGAGTCGTGAGAAGAGCAAGTGCTGGGAGAGTTCGGTGTGAGCCGTGAGGAGAGCAAGTGCTGGGAGAATTCGTTGGCGGTCGCGGGGAGAGTGAGTAAATCGGTTTGTGAATAAGCATCTTTGAAAATTAGTTTAGTTTAGTTTTGGAGTAATCTAATCCCTTTTATTACTTATTACTTATAAAAACGTTGGGACAGAATTTGGATAGCCACTAGGGACTGTATTTTGTCCCTTATCGTGGAACTGGAAAGAGGCGACTCCCTCACCATTGACTTTAAGTCTTCAATGGTGTGAGATCCCATTTCCTCTTTCACAACACCTTCAGCTTCAAAGCTCCAATTCACTACATAATCATCGGTTTTAACTCCTCATTTTCACTACAGAAACCCATCATACCAAGTCATAACTCTCGACACCTCAATTTACAGAAAATCATTTAAAGAAACACAATTAATATACAATGGAAAACGTTGATACACAAAACCTTTGCATGCACCCATACTTGACGTCGTTAAACTTCATCCATTTCTGTGAGATCCCGTTTCCTCTTCCCTTTGATTAAGTTGCCATTATAGTCTCCATTGATATATTTAGGCTGAAGATAAAAAATGAAGGGCTTGATTATTAAAATTATGATAATTTTGGACAACCATGTTTCTAATATTTTGGCCAATAGATTTCAATTTTTCTTGTGAAATGGATTCTTTTGAAGATAACTTGGGTTATCCATCCTCCACTTAGTAAAGGTATGGTTTTATGAGGAAGGACCCTTAAACTCATTGATGGTTTCTTTTGGGAGGAGAAGGTGTTATACTTCTTAAGCAATAAGCAAAGATGTCATAGGTTGTAATCCCACAAAGGCGTGCTTGAGGAAATGGAATCAATTGTGTGATATTTGTGAGCAGCAATGACATTTCATAGATATTGCAACAACTTCCAATTTTTCTCAAAGTGAAATTTTAGAATATGACAAATTTTGTTAGGATTAGAGGATCAACTACCACCAAAAATACTTACATTTTGGATTGTTGACCTCCCCTCCCAATGATAAAAATAAGCATATATGGCTCATATCTATTTGGGGTTACAATCAAGGGTCCTTCAAGAAGCATGGTTTCATTAATAATTTGAAAGTAATAAATAAACTTGAACCCCGTACAGTTTTGATGGAGATCACTCAATCCAATCTTGCTCACTTGAATTTATTGTTTAGACCAAAGTGAATGATACATATCTCAAGTTCATAAAACATGAAAAACTATCAAATTTTAGGCATGCAACTTTAACCTTTTACAATTTGCAATTGACAAAACTTGAACTACGTGAATTATATACACTACTTTAATTGTAAGAAGGCATCCTAAATTTATGAAGCGGAATTCACCATGAAATACTTTGCAATTATTAGCACAAAACCCTCAAGAAAAATATGTGTTTAATAAGCATTAAGGATCATATTTATTTATGTTCTATTTTCTATTAGAAATTATGTGCAAAACATAAAAAAAAACTATGGAGATCAAGCCCTAGAAATGATGCAAAGAGAGTGAAAAATACATTGTCTTGATAGTTTAGAAATTTAGAAAATATGGAAGCATTAGAAGATTCAAATTTATGGCTTAAAGAAGGGTGAAAATTGAAAGTTATTTTATATGCTTGATGAGATTAAAAAGAAACAAGTGCCTTGAATCCTTGTTCTCATGGGGTCATAGAAATAGTTCTCCTTGAGCTTAGTTTGAAGACAATTGAGGTTGGAATACCTAAAAAAACACATGACAATCCCATTCCAATCCTTTGGGGTTTGATCCAAAATCCTTCCAAGAAAAAGTCACCCTTTAGGCATACAATTTTCAGCAAATAGATCTAGTATATAATTTTTTGTATACGCATTTAAACCTACAAAACTTACAAATATGCCACCTACAAGCAAGCTAACCAATACATAGCATATAACAAGGTGTAGAGATTTTCTTTTAATGTATTTCATTAATGGAGAAAATTTACTCATCTATGAACTTGATATAATAGCTTGGCAATGGAATAATAAACACGTTACATCATGATTAAGCATGTAATACCTTACTTGAAAAGTACAATTATCAACACTTCAAAACTTAGAGAGACCCTAAGTTGATGCGTTCCCATTCCATTAAATACTTAAGTGTTAACACTTGCAATCCTCCCTTTACGGAACTTGTATTGTGCTCTATGACCTTGTTCATTCCTAGAAGTATGATTTAGGGTAAAAGATGTTGTTTTCAATGTCAATTTATGGCCAAGGTATTCTAACCCTTCCTTAGTTTGCAAGAACTCATAACTGAATTCATATGATACACATTATATTGTGCAAATATCCATAATATAGGACCTTATTTCATCATTTATGACCCCTCATCCTACAAATTTACCCCTCATAGGATATTGGAAAGTTTATGCATACTTAAGAGATTTATGATCAACATTGAACTCATATGAGAGCCCTAAGAATGTATTCATTTAATTTGAGCTCCTATACAAGTATGTAGTAACCATTTTGAGCTCATAAATAAGTCCAAGATTCATAATTAATTGATTTATACCCTTTCAACCAAATTGAATTCATAGTAAAACTTAAATTAGAAACTAATACCTTAACAATGTTCATAAGATTCCTATAATGAGTGATCCGAATTTCATGGGGCATATGGTCTAAATTCGAATGTATAAGTCATAAAGGAATTAAATGGAGAGGTCTTCCTCTCCCATTCATCATAAAAGCATTAAATGGAGAGACTACCCTCTCCCATCCATGGTATTCGACAACCTATGGTTTTGTTCGATGGTATGGCTTAAAGCCACATTGTACCTCTCACATCCATGGTGTTTGACAACCCATGGTTTTGGCCCATGGTATGGCCCCGAGGAACATTGTAATAATGTTATAAAAAGGCTCTATGCCTTCTCAATAATGCATTCAATGATTTTTGGCATCCAAACTTTCTCTAATTCTATTAAGTTATTTTTGAGTTATTGGTTCCGAGTGTATTTCTTAGTATAGTTTTAGAGGTGAGGCTCAAAGTAACCTCTTTGAGACGCAACCCTCCATGTGGCCTATTCACTCTATGTTTCTCTATGTTACTCTATGGATAAACTATTAACAATTTTGTACCTTCAATATCCTCCTCTTTCAGCATTCAATCCTCCTGGATATCATCCCCCAAGATTTGGATCAGTGGTATAAGAGCAGGTAACCATTTCATGGGAATGAGGCATTAGAGGAAATTTGGGGTCTAGAATGGGCCTTATAAGAAAACGCACCAACAATAAATTTTGTGAGTTGGAATTCAAGAACCAATAGAATTTCAATACAATGAGTCAACCATAATGGTTGAATTGACATATTTGTCATAAACGAAAACTACTTTTTTCGTTCGTATTTTTGACATATCTCCCTGTGTTTTTACTCAAATTCCGAGTGGGAGAGCTCGTTGGATGCGTAATTTAATTCCGAATCCAACGAGTACCCATGCTGCATACTTTTGATAGACTCCTCTACCCCAAAAATAAGAAATACCTGGGAAAAAAACGTGATGATGACATCATCATCACTTTTTTTCAGGTATTTCTTGTTTTTGGGGTAGCGGGGTCTATCAAAAGTATGCAATCTGAGTACTCGTTGGATGCGGAGTTAAATTCCGCATCAAACAAACTCTCCCGCTTGGAATTTGAGTAAAAAAATAGGGAGATATGTCGAAAATATGAACAAAAAAAGTAGTTTTTTTCATTCTTCCTCCAAAATTAATAACTATTATTTTATTATTTTAACTATTATTTTAATATTTTCCTTAGGAGGCTCATTTTAGACCTCAAATTTCCTCTAATGGTTTGAGCATAGTTTGGATTCAAAGATCTGTAGGAATTTCCAACCTCATTTTGACACTCTCAGAGTCTATTTGTTGTTCCATACACTGGCTTCTATGTTGCATATGGAGATTCCATGATCTCTACAATAGTATATGTTTCTCTACGAACCATTGGAAACCTACACTCATCAATCTATGCAGGATGACCCACTTCTGCAAACTTTTGAGAGATGTTGTGATCTCTAAAAGATGTTTCAAGGGATCTCCCATACCTCATTTGAAATGTTTTTTCATCATCTAAAATGGGTATGTTAGTATTGGAACTGTACTCTATACTTTTACTTTCCTTTTCAATTTGTTTCCTTTCGAATCCCTTAAATGTTTGATTTGAGTCTTCTAAAGTAAGCTTGAATCCATATTATCTCATACCCCTTAAGGTTTGTTTTAATATGTTTCTTTTTATTAATGAGTTATCTTGGCTCTTATATTTAAGGTAAAATCTTCTGATGGTGTAATATCACAAGTTCAAATCCAGAGGGGGGTAGTGTATGTACACCTCTGTAGACTTTAGCAGTTAAATCACTGCGCAGAGGGGGGTCCCTTGTCCCACAAACAAGGGGGTCTCATACACCAAATTGGTGTCTCTCTTGGCGGCGACCTTAAAAATAGATTATTATTATTACTATTATTATTATTAAACTTCTTATGGATTTGAACTTTATTTTATGAGAGTTGTCCAAAGTTTGATGATTTTTTCAAACTTAAAGATGTTGTATATGTTTACGCTGTCGAGATGTCTTAATTATTTGTTTTAGTCATTGCAATCAGACATAGATTACAAGAAGATAGAAGTGAATTTAAGAAAACCCAAATACGTTTTTGTCAATCACGGGCTCATTCACAAAAACCTTCCTCATTTTTTCAACATATGTCATGGTTTGGAAGATTCGAATGGCTCTTTATGGCCTATTTTTCCAGGTTTAAACATTTAATGTTTTCATATTTTAGTCATTATCTTTGGGCATGTATTATGATCAATTGGAGAGGAATGTTCAAAAACCAAAAGAGTTTTTTGTTCATAATGGACCTATCCACAAAAACCTCTCTCTGTGTTTTCACAGGTATCCCAAATCGAGAGATATGTAAGGATATTTGAGACCCATTTTTCAGAATTTCGCCAAGCTATTTTTGCAAAAATGCGTGATCAATCTTATCTCCTATTTTTTGGGGATCTTGAAATCAAGTGTTTGGATACTTTGAGAATTTGTTGCATAATATTTATGAAGAGATAGGATTATTATTCCTTATTCAAGCACATGTGGTGATTTTTTATGCCTATTTTCATGACCCAAATTGTAGTAGCATATTTGGCATAGATTTGTCCCAAATTTGGAGTTCCAGTTGCAAATTTTCATGAGGATAATCAACAATTCGAATTATATTCCTTGATTTCTCGATATTATGGATAGATTTCACTCATAAAGGCTTGCAATAGCTAGTTTATTGAAAAAACTATATATTTTATCATTAGAAATGTAAAAGGGTGAGTTGTTGGTTTTTGGTGAGGGTTGAGAGAGTGAATGTTGGAGCTAAAACAAGAACTCTTTGTATCTTTGTAAGATATGTGTTAAAGACAATTTTGAAGATGATTTATATGCATACTATGAGCCAGGTTAGCCATTAATAAATTGTGAATGCATTATTAATCTTTTTATTTATGTCAATTTATGAATTTATTTATGTTGAAGTTTTTATCATGAATGCTTGTAACTTGTCATTGTGTTCATAATTCATTCTTCCGAGAATATGTTTATGTTTAGAATATTTTAAATATTAATATATTAATATAGTTTGTACTTTGTGTATTTAGAAGCATTACCCTGGTTCATCTATGTGTATGTATATTTCTTCTAGTCTTTAAATCTATTTCCTTGGAATATCAAAGCCCTGATGTGGTATACCTTTTATGAGATCTTAGATATTGACCCTTTGTCTTTCTCCAAACTTGAAATGAAATGCAATTACTCTTTAAATATGAATTTTTCAACTTGAGATGTCTGGGATTCGCACTTCTGCAATCTAAGTACAAACTTTGGTGCAAACATCTTTTGGCACCGTTGTCAGGGATGGAAGAATGAAGTCATCTTCCTCGGGGTTTCGATATTAAGTAGATCCTCTTCTTGACGGTGAACAAGAATTGGGAACTAGTCTGACTGCAAAATATTTCACCGGGAAGCTCCACGATCAGAAGACTCCACTAGAGGAAAGATCCTTGCTAACATAAAGAAATGAAGAAGTCAGATGGAAAGATCATGTATCAGTTTGTTAGTTTCCTCCATGAACTTGTGTTTGTATTTATCATCTCTTTCCTATATTTCCCGTTGCATGTCAAAAGAATCATTCTTTGTTTTGTTTACTATGATGATCATAAACCTTCATTTACATATCCCTCTTTGGAAGAAGAAGGTCTACATTATTCCTGCATTGTAGATGTTGATCCTATTCCTTCAGCTCAAATCCATGAGAAAAATGATGTACGTATACTCATATCTCGCAATCTTGATTATTCGTCATCTTGTAGGTAATAAAGTTGATACATTACCTTCCATGATTGTTGCTAAAACTTGCAATCACCCTGTTGAACTTGACTTTCATCCCACTGATTTTGAGTCTATAATTAGAGAAAGAAGTTTTAAACCCTTAAGACTGTCATCTACTTTTCATCCTTACCCTCCCAATTTTTTTAAATAGTTTCCTCTATTTACTGGAGAAGATCATGTCACAGTAGAAAAGCACTTGGAATCCCTTCACAGTTTCATTGACAATTTTGAGATTGTACATGAGGATATTTTCCAAATATTTAGTTGGAGGTGCTCGGTTATGGTTTCGAAGTTTAAAGGCTAATTTAATTGGATCGTGGGGAGATTTACACGATATATTATTGAGTTATTTGGGTAAGAATAAGTCTTCTGATCAATTTCTTTCTGAATTTTATGGTCTGAAAAGGGAGAATGATGAGCCTATTACTAAGTGTAATTGGAGGTTTCAAAGCTTTTATGTCAGCATGCCTATGGAGAGCAGGACTTCAGAAAAAGTGGCCATGTTATATTATGCATAGGCTCATCAACATCTCAATTTAGTCCTCCATCTCAGAGAGAGGAAGTTGTCTTCCATGCAACATATGTTTCCAGTCACCAAATATGTTGAAGACAACCTACGAGTTTGTGGAAATCTTGTAGATCAAAGCAGAGATGAATATTTAGAACAAGAACAAGTCTATGGACAACCAAAAGCATATTTGGATATAGAAGAATTTGAAGAAGGATATGGACAACGAAAATTAGATCTCGGATTTCAATTGCTTCAGTATGCTAATGCATCACTTTTTGAGTTGTATTCTTCCTCGAATTTTGAATTAACCTACCAGATTTTTTGTTCTTAAAGTTGATAATTGTCAGAGAAGGATTTTGCAGAGGATGACAATATTTTTGTCTTATATGAAGTTTCTTCTCCTTAGTGTCTCATTGTTGACATAAAAATCCAGTTTCCATTTTTTACTTATGATGACTTTCAGAGTTTTATTTTCTCAAGTTTTGGTCAAGGAACTTATTTGTAGTCAAAGAATAAATTTGAGGATGTTAGTACCGATCAGATGCATGAAGAAACTTTCTACCAAAGACAAGATATTATTGCTCATGATGTTTCTATTTTTTAAATTGATGGAAGTAATTTGCAGCCATCTGTTTCTCATGATTACCTTGATATTTTAAATGTTGTTCAAAAAATCATCAAAAAGTTCAAGGTGATCTTGTTGCTCTTGATTGTTCCAAGGAAGATTTTGTTTATGATGCATATTTGATTCCTTTTTAGCAGATAGAAACTATTATTCAAGAGGCCTCTTTTGACTTTCATTATGAGGAGGATTTTAGTTTTCTTCATGATATTCGGAGATTTCGTGTGAGATTGGAATAGAGCATGATAAATAGGATCCTAAGCTTGTGCATGTTCAAAGTTTACTTATTTATGATAAATTTGAAAATGTACATATTGTAGAAGATCATGAAGACAAGTTTCATTTTCACCTTTCACTTGAAATTTTTGACAACAATGGAAACATATTGCAACAGTTCTTTGTTTCTCAAAATATGAGAGATCATGGAATTGATTTAGTATGGTGGAAACCTTGTCCTTTAGATAAGTTGCAAATGTCTTATCATCGGTTTCATGATCCGATAGAATATTGGATGGAGTCTTCTCTTTTGAGGGTCACAAAGGGTACATGTTTTGGCATGCTTTCAGTTTCTAATTATAGGTATCAGCTTCCCATTGAATCTTCATCATACCTACTTTATTTCTTTAATATTTTCAGCAGTATACATCAGGGCAGGTCAAGCAATCAATTGCTTGAAACATTCTTTTAGAAATTTGTATATATTTGAGCAAAGCAGTTCCAGTTGGTTAATGTAGGTGTTTGTATATAAATAAGCTCAATGTATGGGAATTTGGGTTTGGGTTTGTTTCAATTTGCATAGTGTGGACATAATGTTTTCAGCAGTGTGCTTTATGTTTGTTTTCAGTAGTTATAAGAGTAGGGTTGCAAGATTTGGAAATAGTTTTGAATAAGATGAAAGAATCCATAAACCCAATGGAAAGCAAGGCACTAGTTTGGTATTTTTCAGCTGGAAGGAACAGCTTGATTACGATATGTGTTCGGTTCAGATGATGGCCATAATGAGCAACTTGCATGCTTTTGACAATTTGGATAAATGCACTTAGTCTACATGTTCTTGGAGCCTCATAAGGAGAATTCCATCCCCAATTGGAGCCACATGTTAGTACTATAACTGTACTCTAGACTTTTCCTTTCATTTTCATTTTGTTTCTTTTTTAATCCCTTGAATGTTTGATTTGAGTCTTCTAAAGTATGCTTGATTCCATATTACCTCATACCCCTTAGGTTTGTTTTAATGTGTTTCCTTTTATTAATGAGTTTAACTTGAATCTTATACTTTAAGTAAACTCTTCTAATGGTCTAATATCATTAAACTTCTCATGGATTTGAACTTTATTTTATGAGATTTGTCCAAATATTGATGAAATTTTCAAACTTAAAAATGTTGTATATGTTTACGCTATCGGAATGCCTTAATTCTGTTTTAGTCATTGTAATTGGACACAAATTACGAGGGTATGGAAGTGAATTTCAGAAAACCCAAAGATTTTTTTTTCAATCACGGGCTCATTCACAAAAGCCTCCCTTTTTTTCAACAGGTATCATGGTTTGGAATATTCAAATGGATCTTTATGGCCTATTTTTCCAGGTTTAAACATTTTATGATTTCCTGTTTTAGTCATTATCTTTGGGCGCGTATTCCAATCAATTGGAGAAAAAAATTTAAAAAGAGAAAGAGGGTTTTGTTCATCAAGGTCCCATACACAAAACCCTCTCTCATTGTTTGTACAGGTATCCCGGATCAAGAGATATGGAAGGATATTTGAGACCCATTTTTCAGAATTTCACCAAGCTATTTTTGCAACAATGTCTGATCAATCTTATCTCCTATTTTCTGGGGATCTTGAAATCAAGTGTTTGGATACTTTGAGGATTTGTTGCATAATATCTATGAAGATATAGGATTATTATTCCTTATTCAAGCATAGGTGTTGATTTTTATACCTATTTTCATGACTCGGGCTGTAGCAACATATTTGACATATATTTGTCCCAACTTTGGAGTTTCAGTTGCCAATTTTCATGAGGATAATCAACAATTCGAATTAGATTCCTTGATTTCTTGATATTATGGATAGATTTCACTCCTAAAGGATTGCAATAGCTAGTTTATTGAAAAATCTATATATTTTATCATTAGCAATGTAAAAGGGGGAGTTGTTGGTTTTTGGTGAGGGTCAAGAGAGTGAGTGTTGGAGCTACAGCAAGAACTCTTTGTATCTATGTAAGCTATGTGTTAAATACCATTTTGAATATGATTTATATACACAATATGAGCCATCTTAGCCATTAATAAATTGTGAATGCATTTTTAATATTTTTTTTTTTATGTCAGTTTCTGAATTCATTTATAATGAAGATTTTTTCATGAAAGTTTGTAACCTGTCATTGTGTTCATAATTCATTCTTCCCATAAAGTGTTTATGTTTAGAATATTTTAAATCTTAATATATAAATACAATTTGTACTTTATGTATTTAGAAGGATTACCCTGGTTCATCTATGTGTATGTATATTTCTTCTTGTCTTTAAATATGTTTCATTGGAATATCAAAGCCCTGATAAGCACCAACCTTAGATAAGAGGGATCTAGAGGTAGAGTTCATGGTGCAAGGGAAATCATTCAACCTTGACTTACTTAACAAACAACAAACAAACTATTTTTTAGATTTTCTTTTAATTAACAAAACAAATGCAACTATTCACGCCTTTGTAAATGGGCCACTGCAGTCGTTTGAGGATTTGTTCCAATGGCTTCCACGATCCAGTTCTCGAATTTTTCTCCAACTAGGCTTGTCAATGGGAATGGAATCAAGGATTGTATGGAGTAAAATCAACATACAATGTGATGTGGAAATATGTGGCAAAACTATGGCGGACAAAAAGTGTGTAGTAAAAGTGTTTGTGGGAGACCTTCGCAATATATTTATAGAATGATCCAAGATTTTGTTGCCCATGGTATTGGTCCATGGTTTTATGTAGTGCATGGTATTGGTCCATGGTTTAGGAAAGTTTGACCAAAAGGAAGCAAGTGGATTCCAACTAGCTAGTGTAGGACCTAGGAATTTAACCAAAATGATTAAATTTTATATCCTGCATATGGGAATGGGTTTATGAACCATTCTTATTTTAGAGTTTTTTGGTCTTTTTGAGAGAATGGGGGGTTTTGTTGCAATAAATGCACATCTTCCTTGTATTTATGAGGGAATGAATAATGATTACTTTGACCAATTTGGAGGGAATTTAATTGTGAAGGTCAAAATGGAGGGAATAATGATGAGATTGTGATGTATAAGTATGGTGTGTTGACCATAGAGAGTTATGTAGACAATTTTTTGTGTTAACACCCTTTGTCTTTCTCCAAACTGGAAATGAAATGCAATTACTCTTTAAATTTGAATTTTTCAACTTGAGATCTCTAGGATTTGCACTTTCACAGTCTAAGTATAAACTCCAGTGCAAATAGGGTATTTTGTGGTTTTTCATTTGGCTTCCTAGTTTGTGAGATATGCTTGTTTGAAGCAACACATGTTTATACACAATGCATCATCATGTACATAAACTTTAAAGTACCACGAAATCCACATAACATCTCAAAGGCTCTACTATATCTCACTGGAAAGGTATTTCTATCAGCTAAAATGGGTATTTTACGTTTTTTCATTTAGATTTTTTGGTTTGAGAGATATCATCGATTGAAACAACATATCTATGCAAAAACAGTGCACGCATGTCCCCTGAGCTTCAACAAACATTTTTGCATTCCTTCGGCCACCACAGAGAAAATATGTTATATGAATGGAAAGGTCTCTTCAATATCTTCAATGGGTCTTCAACAGAATTCAATTTCATCATCTACATCAGAAGCTATGCATAGATTTGCAGCAAGACATCAATTGCACCAAAGATCATGATTTTTTTTAATTTTCAGACTTTCATTAAATCCTATTGTAATCACGGTTATGGATCATCCACACAAAACCCACGATTATGGTTATGGGTCAGCCACTCAAAACCCATGGTTAATGGTCAACCACACAAAACCCACAGTTATGGTAATGGGTCAACCACACAAAACCCACAGTTATGGTTATGGGTCAACCACACAAAACCCATGTTTATGTATTGTAATCATGGTTAGGGGTCAGCCACACAATAGCCATAGTTAGGGGTCAACCACACAAAACCCATGTTTATGTATTGTAATCATGGTTAGGGATCAGCCACACAATACCCACGATTAGGGGTCAACCACACAAAACCCACGGTTATGGGTTAGCCACACAAAACCCTCGGTTATGGTTCAACCACACAAAACCCACAGTTATGGGCTAACTTCACAAAACCCTTCTCTTCATTGGAATATAGCACATTGTAATCATGGGTCTATTTTTAGCATCAAATGATGGGGACCATCATTTTCTAAGGGGGCAAGAATGATCTGAATTTCAAGGGCATATGGTCTAAATTCTAATGAACAAGTCATAAAAGCATTAAATGGAGAGGCCACCCTCTCGCATTCATCATAAAAACATTAAATGGAGAGGCCACCCTCTCTCATCCATGGTATTTGACAACCCATGGTATGGCCTCAAGACACATTGTACCTCTCCCATCCATGGTATGGCTCCAATGCACATTGTAATAATGTTATAAAAATACTCTATGCCTTCTCAATAAAGAATTCAAGGATTTTTGGTATCCTACCTTTCTCTTATTCTATTAAGTTATTTTTGAGTTATTGGTTATGAGTGTATTTCTTAGTATAGTTTGAGAGGTGAGGGTCAAAGAACCCTCTTTGAGCCTCACCCCTCCATGTGGCCTATTTACTCTATGTTTCTCTATGTTACTCCATGGATCAATTGTTAACAGTTTTGCATCTTTAATCTCCTCCTCTTTCGACATTCAAGCCTCTCGGGTCTCAGCCCCCAAGATCCGGATCAATGAGTAAGAAAACCTAACTCATATTTGAGAAAACATACATACAACCAAAAAAGGCCCAAATCTGGTGGAAATGTTGTTGGGTTTATAAATAGTTGTCCTTGAAGCAAAAAAAACTATCCAATTGTAAGTTTGTTGAGTGTGAGGATAACAAAGTTGTGGTCACTACAATAAAATCAACGTCTGTGGGGAAGGAGTTGTTGGTCAATTCTCATTTGAAAAGGATCTAGAAATCAAGTAAGTATGGTTTAGCACTTATGTCCATCATTTACTAAAAAAAACATGCATATTGCATATTCATTATTTTTCATTACATATACTTTATGTCATAATGTTGAGGAAGGGAGTTTAGAACTTCCACCCATATTTGGATATATATGTTTAACAAATTATCATTTATGTTATAGGTTGGTTGAGAGAAAGGCATCGACCATGGGAAGGTGAGACAATAAATATATCCACATTTATATTTTCATTATTATATTCCATGTTATAATCTTTTACCCCAGCACAAAGCTACTTGTTACTTGTTTATCGAACTTATATGATATGATTATGTGTAGGCTCCCATGTCAATGCCTCATCCTGATCAGTATAACATAAACATCTCAAGTTCTACTGACCCTCTTACACCTATTATAAAAAACGTTAGTAAATTATCTGAAGAACTACTAGAATTGGTGAGCACTAAAGATACAGTTGAAACTAAAAGAAGAAGCCAATTCTTGATGGAACGCATCTCGAAGTACAACACATTTTTTTAAAATTATATTTCATTAATTATTTTAAAGAATATGACATATTTCTTTTAAGAAATACAAGAAATTGACTTGATGAATTCTATTTTCACAAACATTCCTGAGATAGGAAGAACTCAATGTTGGGAGTAGTAGACATGCATCTATGGTTGCAACCTCTATCATGTTCACATGCTACAGGTTCCTGCTACCGGTGCCTCAACTCTTGGTATTGGTTTCTATGCCCTTGATTTTACACCTAGTGTTGGTGGGGGGTATTCCATGGCCTCAACTATACCTATGAACCCCGGTTCTAGTACCCTTGTGCCTCAGTCATAAGAGGTTGATACAAGTTTCATGATGCCATAATTATTCATCAAGAGAACCTGACATTTATCACCGTCTTTATAGATGGACCATGATTTGGTGTCGGTAAAGGAATGAAGACTCCATGGTAATTATGTCAAATCCAATGAAATATTTTTATTTTATACAAAGAAGAATATTTTATATTCATTTTATCTATCTAATTGAAATATTTTATTGCAATGTAGGAAATAACATGTTCTACCAATAGTTGTATGAAAATACATTTTCTCTAATTGCACCTACAATCATAACAAGTTTTAAATATCAGAGCAACGAATTGAAGGAGTTGATGAAACACATGACCACATTATTTGGTCCTATATTCAACCAAAATTTGGCTCAAACCATGGCAGAGAAATACATGAAATCAGTCTGGGAAAATTACCATGTTAATATCAATCGATACCCCGATTATGAGCGTCCTAGACTAGCCTATAAGTGTAACAGAAACACCAAGGTAGATAAAATAGTGTACCGAACAATGAAATTATAATTTGTATATTGCATTTGACCACGATTTTTAAATCACGTAAACATCTACTTGACCATTTTCGTAGGTTCAAAGACAGCTCAAAGGCTACATAGGATAGACTTGAGAAGGTTGACCAACATAAGCTTATTAAGTTAAAATGAGTGTTATGTTTATGTAGATGTGTTTCTTTTAAGTATTTTATAGTAAATAGATTGGGTATGGAGAATTGAGAATGATGTGAAGGGTGGGAGAGACCAAATGATTTTTCCCCTTCAGGTGGTGGCCCTGCTCAATAGAGAATAAATTATTCTCGAAACATAAAAAAGATCATTATAGTGGGGATTTCTCTCTAACTGCATGCAAAAGCACCAACCCTAGATAATGCATATCATAGGGTAGAGTTCAACAATAATAACAGAAAATAAAAACAACGAGAACAATATTTTTAGGTTTTTTAAACATATAATACTAACTAATGCAAGAAATAACAATCAACACACCTTTCTTTGGAAGTTGGACCACCGTAGCCGTCCTAGGAAATTGTCTCGCAGCTCCACGATTTTGGTCTCTAATCTCTTCCACGGGTAGTTGTCGGATGGGGAATGGATCCAAATGGGTATGAAGCAAGATCAACATACACCATGGGGAATGGCATGGAAAAAAGTTTATGATGTGACTGAAACCAAATGGAAAAAAGTGTTTTGGAGGAGTCCTTCACAATGTATTTATAGGGTGGTCCAAGGGTTTTTGACCCGTGATATTTTATTTTCCATGGTATTTTGACCCATTCTCATTTTTATGATTTTTTGGTCCTTTTGGAGAGAGTGGAGATAAATCATAATAAATGCTCAACTTCCTTTCATTTATGAGGAAGGAATAATGATGTTTTGGGCCATATTTAGTGGAAATACAATTGTGAAGGTCAAAATGAAGGACACAATGGTGGGAATATGATATATGAGTATGGTTTAGACCATAGAGAGCTACATGAACAATATTAATTAGTGTTAGCAATCATACAAATATTCTCCTTTGGGTTTTATAAAATATGATACATGTATTAGTTTGCATATTTATTTATCATTTTGTTATATGTGTGTGTGTATTATTCCATCATGATTTCTAGAGGCATTCACATGCAACATAAATGAAACTAATAACTATCAGTAAATCCTGTGAATTTGGTGAGTTAAAGATATCTACATTTTCTTTATGCTTATGGTTTTTTAATGAATGTTTTGTTGGTTTTTTTATCAGTTAATGTTGTATTTAGCAAATTATGTAATATATGATCTAATGTTATTTTTTCTCTTTGTGTGTAGGTATGATTCCTAGACAGACACTTCATCCACCTTGCATGCTCGTGACTGCGGGTAAGGTAACTTGTACTTGCAATTAGTGGCATTTCTCTTACAGTGATTATGGTCATTTTGGAAGTTGCAATGATGTCACACATTGCATAGAACACATGGGGCCAAAACATGTATGTCATGCACTAGGATATGCTCAATCAATTTTAGGGATCTACCTTCTTGTCACCAAAATACATAAAGAAACACTCAAAGGGATCACTTTCGTGTACTAGGAAATAAGTTAGTGCAATAAAGGGTATAGTCTATCATGCTTAGTCAAAGTTGTGAATATTTGATGAAGTACTATTGTTGAAAATACTAGCCTCTAAAAAATGGGAAACTAAGAAAGAATAAAGAAAAACTCATTGGAATATCAAGAATCTATGAAATGCGTCAGGAAATAATACTTAGACATGAGTAATGCTCCTATAAAAGTACCCCCTAATAAAATTTAGGGATTTTGAGTATCATCATGGGAAGAACATCTAAATAGACCCCTTGCGCAATGTTAATAACATAAATATAGTTTTCAAGTAACCTTTCCATGAATCCAACCATACTATTGTGGATTCCTGATCTCAACAACTTCGTTGCATGACACTAATTGCATTTGCATAATTCTTAAAGATCCATTTTGGTGGATCCAATAAACTTGGAAACCACTAGAAATACCACCATGGATAAAATTATCAACACCATGCAAAACATAGTCACCTAGTTGAAAACCAATGTTGAATAGATCGTTAGCTTGTACATCAGGGACACTAGCCTCAAAGTTGTTAGTTTTTTAAAAGTTTTATGCCAAAATCAAAAGGATCACTGAAAGAATGACAAGCACAGTAGCACAAATAGAACACAAAGATTTATCCTGGGAAACCCTTGTGGGGGAGAAAACCCAACAAAGCTTCCTCAATATAGAATCCAACCAAGTACAACATAAGACCCCAAGAATAAGACTGACTGCTTCCTCTCTCTCAAATGGATTGCTCCTTCTTTCTCTAGTGAAATTGCTTGAGTTGTGAGTGTTTCCAAATGAGGGAGGCGCCTCATCTTATTATACTCATCAAGTGAGTAGTCTAATAACCTAACATGGCCTACTTACCTAAGGAGACTCAAAAAAACATTTAAATAATGCTTTTGTGCGTATTATTGACCCGACTTACAACGAAGGTTTTAACTCAAGAATTTTACATGACCAAGTGCATCAATGACATATCCTAACATAGGAATAACATCTCTGAAAGGAGGATTAATAATAATACAATAAACATACAATAGAATATCTTCTAAAGTTACATTTATTTCAACACTGCCTCTTAACAAGGAAGGTATTCTACAAAATCAACAACAACAACAACTGTACAATTGACTGGTGGATCTATATGTCATAGGAAGTTTTTGAATATAAACATCATAAGTCTAGAACATCAACATCATCATGGATCATCATAATCGCAGAGCATCATCATAGAAATTCATCATCACCGTGGAACACCATCATCACGGAACATCATCATCATCATCATGGAACATCATCATCGTGGAACATCATCATCACGGAACATCATAATCATCATGGAACATCATCATCACAGAACATAATCACCGTGGAACATCATCATCATGGAACATCATCAACATGAGCATAATCATCAATATGTGAATACCTGTACATCATCATCATCGGTATGTGAATAATGGAACAACAACATTAGCAGCATGTTAGTGCTAAAACAACATCATCAACATGTAATGCTAGAACATCATCCGCATCATCAACATAGAAATGTTGAAACAACATAATCATCAATAACATAGAAATGTTGGAACAACACCATCAATAGCGTAGAAATGTCAGAACGTCATCGTCATCATCTAAAGCAACATCACAGTGGGAATTATGGTAGATCCAACGGGCCTTGTTTGGATTACTAATCCTTTTGGACCAAACAAGCCTATCCAAACAGACCAATCTTCCCTAGGATTAAATAGGCATTGTCTAGCTTACTAATCCTTTCAGACCAACCAAACCTATCTAGACATACCAATCCCCTTAGGATCAACTAGGCCTTATCAGCACGGATATACCAATCCCAATGGGATCAACCAAGCCTTATTAGGCCAACATACAAATTATAGACAAAGATGACACACTGGTGCAACAAGAAACCACATCATCAGCATCACTGCCTCTTACGAAGGGGTCATTTCAGACTGCACCAAGATTGTCTCGAAAGTATTCAAAATTTACACAAGATAGAGGCTAAGTCAATATATCAACTTGTTCCTCTATAGGAATATACTAGAGTTGTAAAAATCCCCTCTACGACATATCCTAGATGTAGTGGTACTTGATTTCTATATGCTTTGACTTGTCATGGAACACCAGGTTTTCTAATATCTTGATGCAACTCTGGTTATCACAGTAGATATCCGTCACATCCATCTTGGCATCAAACAATCCTTTTAACAACTTTTGAATCCATGTTGCTTCGGTACAAAACGAACATGTTGCAATATATTCATCCTCTGTCATGTTGAGTGCAACATTGGTCTGCTTTATGTTAATCCATGAGCTCGCACTTGATCCCAAACTGAAACAACATCCTAAAGTGCTCTTCATATCTTCAGTACATCCTTCCCAATCTAAATCTGTCTATCCATGTAATATGATCTCACTATCGGTTGTATGTCTGAGGCCATAATCTAATGTACCCTTTAGGCACCTCATCACATGTTTTGCTGCAACTAGTTGAACATGTCAGGGCTCCACCATATATTGACTTAGGGTGTTCACACCAAAACATATATATGGTCATGTATTTGTTAGATACATCAATGAGCCAATAATTTGTCTGTATAGTGTAACATCTACCATCTCTAAGGAATCATCATTCAAGAGATTCAAGTTTTTCGCCATCATAGTATTCGTTGCTTTGCAATCCATGATCCCAAATATATTTAGGATCTCAACAATATATTTTACTTGATTTAGGAAAATCTCATCTAGGAACTTCCATACTTCGAAGCCTAGAAAATAATGCATCATACCAAGGTCTTTCATTTCGAATTATGTTGCAATATTCTTCTTACAATCATTTATGAGCTTCTCTTCCCCTATCAAAAATAGATCATCCACATATAGCAATAATATCATGATCCCATCATCTACAACCTTATAGTAAAGGTCGGAATCTGCTTTACTTTTAGTAAATCCCAAACTCATCAGGAAGCCATAAATTCTTCCATACCACGCCCTAGGTGCTTGCTTCAACCCATACAATGCTTTATTCAATATTCATACATGAGTATTTCTATCATGTGTTTCAAATCCTTGTGGTTGTTCAATGTATACTTCCTCTTTTATCACATCGTTGAAAAAATTCGTATCTATGTCCATTTGGTGTAACTTCCATTTCATCTTGGTTTCCAAGGAAAGGATAGTTCTGATCGTAGTGTATCTTGTTACAGGGGTGGAGGTCTCTTCATAATCAATTCCTTCCTTATGAGAGAATCCTCGAGCTACAAATCTTGCCATGTATTTGTCAATACTGCCATATGTTGAATGCTTTGTCTTGAATATCCACTTCAAAGATACTACAACTTTATCTTTTGGTTTGGGCACCACATCCCAAACACCATTTTTTACAATAGACTGGTATTCTTTGACCATGGAATCCATCTATTCCTTATTATTTGTTTCTTCTTCAAAACAGGGAGGTTCTTCATCAACAAGGTTGCACATCAAGGCCACATAGTTGGAGTATTTCCTTGGTCTTTTGCTTTCTCTGGGAGTTCCTTCTGGAGCACCACATTTTTCTGCATCTTGAATTACTTCACGATCCCAAGTTGATCTTATTTTTCATGATATCATCTCATGAGGTGACTCCATATTTCTTTGAGGCTCTGCTATGTCATGGTCTTCTGGTGTATTCTCTTCTTCAACTTCTCAAACTGGTAATCTACTGGTCTCTGCAACTCTAGGAGCTTCATGCTCCTCATTTGCATAGATCGTTTTGTATTTGTTGAAATTTGCATCCTCATAAAATGTAACATCTTTGTTGATCTCGATCTGGCAATAACCTAGGATGTAAACTCTATAAGCTTTTGAATTATAACTACAACCAACAAATATCCCCTTCTTTCCTGAAGGGTCCAACTTTGATATTTTCTCCTTGGGAACATGTATATGTATAGGACAACCAAATATCTTCAGCTAGATGACTTCAGGCTTCTCACTGGTAAACATTTCTTCTAGATTTTTGTTCCCAAGAGCACTGTGGGAGATTTTATTATGCACATAAACTGTCGTCCTAACTGCTTCAGCCCATAAGTGCATAGATAGATCCTGATCATGGATAATGGATTTTATTGCTTCCATGATGGATCTATTCTTTCTTTCTTCCACTCCATTATGTTGAGGATTATAGGGGGTGGTAAGCTCCCTCTTAATCCCATATTCTTTACAAAAATCTTTGAATTCATTTGAAGTGAATTTTCCTCTATTGTCTTATCTCAAGGTCATAATATTCTTTTTAGAGAGATTCTCTACAAGGGCCTTGAACTCCTTGAACCTTTCAAATACTTCATCTTTTATTTTCAAGAAGTAAATCCAAGTTTTGCGGGAATAATCATCAATAAATGAGACATAGTAAATATACCCACTTAGAGAAGCTATGACATTGGACCACATCAATATGAGTGAACAATGTCCAAGATTCCTTTTGCTTTATTGTTGTTGCTTGGAAATGTGTTCTTGGTATTCTTTCCTTGTGCACATCCCTTTAAAACTCCTTCATGATCAATCTGGATCTCTGGTAGAACTGTTATTACCTTTCCCATGATTGGAAATGCTTTGTAGTTCACATGAGCAAGTCTTCTATGCCATAGCTCACATGGGATAATTCTATTAGTTGTTAGGGTTGAATATGAATGTCCCTTTACTTTGTAGAGTCCTCCTTCAATTCCAATCACAACTACGTCATCTATTTTCTTTCCTTTTTGCCACGTGAGGACTTCTCCATCTATAAGAGAGACTCAACAATCTTTCTTATCTAAGGCTGAGATCAGAAAGGAGATTCTTTGTCAAACCTGGGACATATAAGACTTTCTTCATCTTCATGGACTTTATGGAGTCCAACTTATAATAGGATTCTCTCGTTCCTTCAATAGGATATTGATAATCATCTCCAAGATTCAATGTGTAGTGAATATTTATGAATACGATATGAGAGAGAGTCTTTGTAACCTATCTTATGTTTGGAGGCACCACTATCTATGAGCCAAATGTCACTTCCATGTGATATTGAACCTGTGAGAATTGGTATTAAGACATATTCTTCAATGGAGTCTTCATTTTCATTTGTCTTCTCTTCAACTTGGTCATCATCTTCGACTACATGGGCATGAAACTTCTTATTTCTCTTCTTGAATTGCTCTGCTTTAAGAGGACAATTTCTTGAGATGTGTCCCATATTGTGATAGGTGAAGCATTCAAAGGATGAGAAATCTCTTTTGGGCCTTGTGTTCCTTTTAAACCTTTGAGTTATTATAGGAGATTGATCACGATCCTTTCTCTTGTTCTTCCCTTTCTTTGCATGAGCTGCCAAAGCTTGATCTTCATCGACATTTAGTTTCTCTTCTCTATTTTCTATCCTTCCTTCTTCTTGAACACAATTCTTTCCATGATCCATTGACCTTGGTCAACTTTCTTCTAGCACATATTCTTCTAATGAAATATTCACAATCCCCTGGGAGGCCATTCAAGGTGGTGATTACAACTTCCACTTCTTCTACCATGTCACCAATAGATTCCAATTGTTCTTTGATCTAAGATACTCTTGTGAAGTATGATTGCATAGTTTCTTCCTTTTGAATCTTCACACCCTTGAATTGATTTCTCAAGGCCATTCTTATATTAATGTTATTTCCATCAAATAGATTGTATAGTGCATTGAAAATTTGCTTTGGAGTCTTCTTTGAAGATACTTGAGGGATCAAATTATTCTTAATATAATCAATTATGATCCTCTTAGCCTTGACCATATCCTTCTTGTGCTTTGTTTTTTCCTTCATCTCCTTCAGGTTCTTGAACCTCTTCTTTGATGAATCATTTTAGGTCACGTTGGTCAAAAATGAACATGACATGATACTTCCATGCTCTAAAATTATCTTTACTTCAATATTTTTATCAAGCTTGGTATTGTTTCTCATCTTTAATGAATGGGAACATTAGAGGAAATTTGGGCTCTAAAATGGGCCTTATAAGAAAACATGTCAAAATAAGTTCTTGTGAGTTGGAATTCAAGAACCAATAGAGTTTCAATAAAATGAGTCAACCATAATGGTTGAATTGACATATTTGTCATAAAAAAACTACTTTTGTGTTAGTATTTTCAACATATATTCTTGTGTTTTTACTCAAATTTCGATCGGGAGAGCTCGTTGGATGCGGAATTTGATTATGCATCTAACGAGTACCCACATTACATACTTTTAAAGGATCCCTCTCCCCTAAAAACAAGAAATACTTGAAAAAATGTGATGATGATGTCATCATCATGTTTTTTTTAGGTATTTCTTGTTTTTGGGGTAGCAGGATCTGTCAAAAGTATGCAGTGTGGGTACTCGTTGGATTCAGAATCAAATTCTGCATCCAACGAGCTCTCCCAATAAAAATTTGAGTAAAAACATAGGGAGATATGTCGAAAATACGAACACAAAAAGTAGTTTTTTCCTTTCTTCCTCCAAAATTAATAAATATTATTTTATTATTTTAACTATTATTTTATTATTTTCCTTAGGAGGCCCATTTTAGACCCCAAAATTCCTCTAATGAACTCAAACATAAATATAAAAAGTAGAACTTACCAATTTAAAGACTACTTTTGGAACCTTCTTCAAGTTGACCTAGGGTTTGATAGGGAAACCCTAACTTTTCAATGTGGTCACTTGCAAATATGATTAGAGGAAAATATGCACCTCCTCAAGGTGAGCTGACTACTATCCTCCTTTTCTCAAATCTGTGGACAAACCTTTGAAAAATATGATGCCCTAGTTTCTCCCAGCAGCAGTGGTAGGTCAAAAATTGAAAATCCACAGAACTGAAAACTATTTAGACATAAATATGCACCCTCCTAGGGTGAGTTAGTTGGTCCTTATTTTTCAATTAATTTGTGGAGATATTTGCTCAGAATAGAAAAACCTAAATGGTTGAACTTGTTAGGATATTTAGACACTCAAGAGTTAGTTAAGATCAACTTATGTAATATATATGTTAGGTAAAGTGTGTTTCTTTAGTATCCATTAGTATGCATTTGTAAATATTGTAATCCGACGGTCACGATATGTTCTAGACATAAAGTGATCTGACGGTTCAACTTCTCTTAAATCGTACCTACCATTGATCTGTGACTTAACACCCGATTGGTCCATGATCTCTATTTAAAGAGCATGGAGGGTCATTGGCTAGTTGATCGATTATGAGAAGCTCATTTGTAACTTTCTTTCTTTTGCATAATAAATTGCTCCAAGTAGCTATTTCGCTGGGGCCGTGGAATGTTTCCCTCTCGAGGGTTTTAACCACATGACAAACATCAGTGTATTGATTTATAATCTGTTTATGTGAAGTGGTTGCTCTAGGTGTTCAGTCTTTTGAGAGTACCCTATGTACCTGAACATGGTATCAAAGCGTTTATGAAGAGCCGCTTTCGGTTTTGATCAAGATCTGGAACCGGTGTTGCCGAAACTTTGAAAGGGTTTCTGGTTCTTGAATTTATGTGCATTTGTGGGATGTGGGAGCTATTCCATTGCATCTGAAGCATTGTTTCCATTGAGAAATAGTTTTTGTTTAATAAAAAATCATTTCCGTTTGATCCAGAAACACTCATTTCTGCAAATCTGAAGGTATAATGTTACAGTGATGGATTTGTTTTTTTTTTTTTAATCTCTCATATTTTATCAATTTTATTATTAGATCTTTATTGTTTTAGTCTCGGACTTTTGCCTTCCTTGCATGTGTATGCTCTTTGTCGTGCACTTTGCGTGATCACGGCGAATCAGAAACTGAAAGGGAAAGTTTTTTTCTTGTCTTCTTGGCTACATATGTTCTTTGTCGTGCACCTTGTGCGATTACAGCGAATCAGAAACAATGAGAAAACTTGAAAACATAGACTTTCCAGGTAATCCAACCAAAATCTAACCCCATAAAGTGGGAAAGTTTTTTTTGTTTTTGTTTTTCATTTTTTTAGTGATTTGTAGGAAAAAAAAAAGGCAAGCACGAAGAACGAGAGAGAAGAGTAAAAAAAAAAAATCTTCATCTTTCCATTCTTTTACATACATTTTAAACTTAGTTCACTTGGTTCGAATTGCTTTATTCCTTAATAGGTCTTGAGTTCAAGTTTTATTAAGTTACTTTTTAGTGCATGCAATTTCTATTTTCAAATTACTTTATTGTAAAAGTGCATCTCACTTAAATAAAATAAAATAAAAAGTGAGTCACTTAAATCTTTAATTTATTGCGGCACTATTTAAAAGTAACATTATTGTAAAAGTGAACATCACTTATTTTACAAAAGTGATTCACTTAAAAGCAACTTTCTTGTAAGTGATTGTCAAAGGTTCATCCTGGGAAGAAAATGGTTCTTTTTTTTAGTTCAACTTTTTCTTTGATCAAGAATAACTTCATCATCCAGAATCAGTTTTCAGTGCTTTTTTTTTTAAACAGCCTAATTTTTCGAGCTCTTTGCATCCAGACAATTAGTTTTTATTCTTTCAACCATTATTTTACAGTATGGCCACCTCTTGTGATATTATACTTACCAGTTCTAACTATTTCTCATGGAAATCTCGTATGGAGGATGTTCTACGAAGCAGGGGACTTTTCAGAATTACCTCAGGGAAAGAAACAGAACCCACTGATGATGATAAGAAAATAAAATGGGAAAATAGATGTGATGAAGCTCGTGGATTGATTGGGATGTCAATCTCTACTGATTTGCGATTCCACATATCTGGAATTGATAAACCTGATAAAGCGTGGGAAAAGTTGGAATCTTTGTTTGGTAAACACAATGAAATTCGAGGTCATCAATTTGAGAATGAGTTGATTTCTTTAAATCCAAGTGATTTTTCATGCATTTAAGACTATTTATCTAAGTATAAAACTCTTAGACTCTTATGTGAAGAATGCAAGATTAACAAAGAAGACAAACAATGTATTTATCAAATTCTTTCCAAACTTGGACCTACATATTCTATTTTTGTATCTACATTTTACTCCATGAAAGAATCATTGACTGCAACTAGCTATCAAGAGCTTAGTCTTGAATGCTTTTGTGATTCCTTAATTATGGCGTAAGATAAGCTCATTCATCTTTGAATAATTAACAATGCAGATACATCTAGGAAAGCCTTATTGTCCCAACAGAAAGAAAAGTCCAAGCCTCCCAAGAAACAAAATTTTCTCAATAATAAGTCAAACAAGGGTTCCAAACCCTCTCAGTCAGCTCCTTCTTTAAAAAATGACAAAGGATCCAAGCCAAAAAGAAAGAAGACTGAGCGTCAATGCAATTTTTGTGGGAAAGTTAATCATGATGAATCTAAGTGTTTCAAGAAGATGGCAGCCTTGGAAGCAGCAATGAAGAAGCACCACATCAACCTAGATTCGTCTTCAAAATCTACCTCTCATGGACATGCACTTTGTGCTTCTGGTTACTCTTATACTGCATCTTCTTCTTCTACTTCAAATGAATGGCTCATTGATTCTGGAGCATATTATCATATGGCTAAGGATCAAGCCATCTTTTCTCATATGCATGAATGTAACACCAAACAAATATTTGTTGATGAGGATAGATCTCTAAGTGTTGTAGGATCTGGAACAGTTCCAATAGAAAATGGTCATTTCAGTGATGTACTATGTGTTCCAAAACTTTCTTGCAATTTGTTATCAGTATATCAAATTACTCATTCGGGTGAAAGTAAAACTATGACGTTTACATCTCACCAAGTTGTAATCAAGGATTTTAAAAATCCTCAAAATGTCCTTGTTACTGGAACTGTTGATGATATTACCAGGTTGTACAAATTTAACAACTTTGGGTCATCACATTTTCTTTCAATTTTTTTTGCTTATAGTGATAACTTGAGCAAACTTTGGCATGAGCGATTTGGTCCCTTAAATTATCGCTCATTGCAACAACTATGTAAATACAATATGGTGACTGGTCTTCCGATGGTATCTTGCAAGGATGGTGTTTATTCTGGTTGTGTACTTGGAAAACATCATCGAGACAGTTTTGAAAAACGTGCCTCTTGGCACGTCTCGGTTCCCTTAGAGCTTGTGCATAGTGACTTGTGTGGTCATCTTCCATCTGCATCATTTTATGGTTTCAAATATTTCTTAACTTTCATTGATGACTACTATAGACTCACTTGGGTTTACTTCCTAAAAATTAAGAGCGAAGTATTCAACATGTTCTTGGCCTACAAGGCTCTTGTTGAAAAACAATCTGGTCATCAAATTATTAAGTTAAGATCTGACAATGGAGGAGAATATGTTAACAAAAAGTTCACTACTTTCTGCACTGAACAAGGAATCCAACAACAACACACTATTCCATATACACCACAACAAAATGGTGTAGCTAAACAGAAGAACCGCACTTTAAAAGAAATGGCTAATTGTATGATCCAATCTAAGGGACTAAGTCTTCAATATTGGGCTGAGGCCATAAATTGTGCAAATTACATAGTTAATCGCACACCCACTAAAGTTTTACAAGGTATAACAACGAAAGAAGCATGGAGTAAAATTAAACCAGATGTAAGTCACTTCCGTGTGTTTGGTTGTGAAGCATGGGCTCACATTCCAGATGAAAAACAGAAAGCATTGCAGCCTAAAAGTGAAAAGTGCATATTTGTTGGATATTCAAAAGTTGTAAAAGATTATAGACTTCTTCAGCCACATTCTCATTATATAACCATTAGAAGAGATGTTAAATTTGATGAAAATCTCTTGGCCTGCAAGCCTACCTTAGCAGGTGTGCCATCTTTGGCCTGCGAGCCTGATTCGGAGATTGTGCCTTCTTCTTCTTCCAACTTCCTTGACAGGTTTCCACCTCCAATTTTTTATGATAACAGTGAGGATGAAAATACACCTCCGTATGCTCACGTTCCTTTAGTTGCACCAGCACCAATGCTTCCTCGATGGGTCCGTTCAACATGTGAAGCAGCTGGTGATCTTGTCGGTGATCCTAGAGATCAATGTCAAACACGTTCTCAGTTTCAGCGAGCCTCTTCTCTTTTGGCTCAAGTTTCTGAGAATCATGATCCAGAAACTTTTGCAGAAGCTTCAGGAAATCCAGATTGGGATGCAGCTATGGATGAAGAATATCGTTCCTTAATGGTGAACGATACTTGGGATCTTGTTCCTCTTCCAAAAGGAAGAAAACTTGTCAGATGTAAATGGGTCTACAGAACTAAGTATGCCTTAGATGGAAGTGTTGAAATACTTAAGGCAAGGTTAGTTGCCAAAGGTTTTTCCCAAGTTGAAGGGATTCACTACAATGAAACCTTTGCTCCTGTCGCAAAAATGAACTCCATCTGCCTTGTTCTTTCCCTTGCGGCCTTACATAACTGGGAAGTCCATCAAATGGATGTCAAGTCTGCCTTCTTACATGGTGATTTACAGGAGGAAATTTACATGGAACAACCTCCTGGATATGTTCAGAATAACTATAGCCTTGTTTGTCGCCTTAAGAAATCCTTATATGGTCTTCAGCAAGATCCTAGAGCTTGGTATGCCAAAATGGATAGATTTCTCCTTGACACTGGTTTTTCTAGATGCCATTCTGACCCCAATGTCTATACCAAGAAAGTAGGAAACCATCTCATCATACTTGTTCTTTATGTTGATGATCTTATCCTTACTGGTAGTGACCCTAAACTTTTAACCCATGTGAAATCCAGTCTTAAACAAAATTTTGAAATGTCAGACTTAGGAAATTTGCATTATTTTCTTAGTCTCCAAGTCTTGCAAACCAAAGAATGAATCTTTCTTTCCCAATCTAAGTATGCTTTTGACCTTCTTCGTCGCTTTCACATGGAAGATTGTAAACCAACCCCTTCTCTCTTTCAGTCTGGAGTCAAACTTTTTGCCACTTGTGCTTCACCTAAAGCAGATGCCACTTTGTATCATCAGCTTGTTGGTAGTCTCTTATACTTGACTCATTCTCGTCCTGACCTTTCCTTTGCCATTGGTCGTGTTTCCCGTTATATGCAAACACCTCATGAAAGTCACTGGAAAACAGCAAAAAGAATACTTCAATATATTCAAGATACAATTCAATTTGGAATTCATTACAATACAAGGGGGAAACCTTTGTTGGTTGGTTTCACTGATTCAGATTGGGCCGGCGATTCTAATGATCGAAATTCTAATGCAGGTTATGTTTTCGGTCTGGGATCTGGACCTGTCACTTGGGCTTGTAAGAAACAACAAGCTCTTTCTCTTTCTTCAGCAGAAGCATAATATCGAGCTGCAGTTAATGCCAGTCGGGAAACTTTATGGCTTCGACAGATCCTTTCAGAGTTTGGATTCGAGCAGCAACAGCCTACTCCACTTTGGTGCGACAATCAAAGTGCCATCAAGCTTTCCAAAGATCCAGTTCTACATCAACGCAGCAAACACATTGAGCTACACATGCACTTGATGCTTACAAATGCATACTAATGCAATCAAGAATAAGACTGATTGCTTCCTCTCTCTCAAATGTACTTCTCCTTCTCTCTCTAGCGAACTTGCTTGAGTTGTGAGTGTGTCCAATTAAGGGAGGTTCCTCGTCTATTTATACCCATCAAGTGAATAGTATAGTAATCCAACCAACCAAGACCGCCTTTCCTAGGAAGACTCAAAACAACATTTAAATAATAATTTGTGGGTACTATTGACCCAATTTACAATGGAGGCTTTACCTCAAAACTTTTACATGACCAAGTGCATCAATGGCATCTCCTAATGGACGAATAAAATCTCTGAAAGGGGGAATAATAATAATACAATAAATGTACAATAGAATATCTTCTGAAGTTACATTTCTTTCAACAAAAGCTACGCTCAACTTTGAGTTTCAGGATATCAAAACATAGGTATTACACTTATCAGAGAAAGAGAACCTTATCAAGATTTGTTAGTGCAACCGAAAAGGGGTGACTCTTCCAATGGGAGAGGGTATAGCCTACGATCACACTTTTAGAATAATGAACACAATATATGGCATAGATTTGATAAACTAGATATAAACAAGTTTGATGGTTAAGTCCAATAGGTTGGGTTACTAAGATGGAGCGCACTTCTCTCTTCAAGCTATTACTATTACCTCATGAAACTTTGAGAGTATGTGTTATACATGGATATAGATTATTGGTAATGGTGGTAATGTCATAAGAATTCCTATGGGATTACATTACTTAGACCCACTTTGTAAACACCATTTATGCTCTCTTTGAAATTTGATACTCATTATTTCATAATTTTTACCAAGTTGATACACAAAATCACAATCAAATACTTTATAATGGCCTTCAATCACTTGAAATAGCACAAAAGGGGCATGGTCGATTTCTTTTTCAAAGAATTTTTTTTCAGTGGTATAAATGAGGAGATTCAAGCATAAATTTTCATGGCTCACCCTTCTACTTTTTTGGAGGCATTTGAGAGAGATAGAGAATCACAAATAGTGGCACCAACCTCTTGGAATAATTAATCACTTCAAAATTGCATCAAAGCATTCTCTTCAAATATTCCTTCGTAAGGGTGCTAAAGCAGTCCAAAAAATCAACCTCTAAACTTGCCCAAGCATTCCTCAAACTTATGTTCATAATGTTGCTCCAAGTCTATCCAAGACACTGAAATTTGATCCACAAAAACACCTTCAAAACTGTCCCAAACAACACTTCACATCTACCTTGGGATATGTGTCAAAGCTTCCCACATAATCACGTCAATATTGTCCTCTAACATCCTTTAAAACCACTCACAATATGGAACTCTAAATCAACCTTGGAAAGTGTGCCACAACTGCCTTCACATTGTCTACCAAAATGCTCTCAAAATATGTTCTCAACTCTGACCAAAATCTGCAATACTTTTATTGGTAACTGTGTTAAAGTATTCCTTCAAATTAGTCCTCTTACATGTCCTAAAACACCTTAAAAATAATTCCCTTAGACATGTCCACAAACTCTATAAACTCTAAAAGTGCATTACAATAACCATGGTACTACATGCAATGTAGAGATATTGAACCTCTGGGTACTTTCATCCAATGATGATTTTAAAGTAGGGTGTGTCATATTGTTCATGAGATATGTTATCTATTGTCAGCTAAGTCAAACATTTAAACATTGTTGAATTCACTAATTCATCATAGATATCTGCATTTTTTTAATGCCTATATCCTAGTTGAAGTCTATATACATTAATCAACTTGGGTCTTAAAATACCACAAGCTAATTACTATGGCTATCCAACTCCCCTTAACACTTGTAAACACAATGTGATTTTCACTAACATATAGAGGTTGAAGCCTTTATATTAACTCTTCATTCCTTTCTTTCTAGACAATTTGGTTTTCCTAATCCTTTTCTTACATTTTTCTATATCTAAAGTTTATATACCTTTCTTCCGTAGCTTCTTTTGGTTAGAGATTTCACTCTTGGTTAGACATGGTTCTTTAGTTTTCTATTTTCGATATTGATTTAGGAGTTGCTTTCGTATTGCAACGTTGTACTTACTATGGATCTACTTTTTATTCTCATTGATTTACTCTTATAGCGATTTTATTTTTGGACATTAATATAATAATCTTATCTTATCATTTTTTTTGGATATTAATATAATGATCTTATCTTATAATAATTATTGTGCTCCATTTTTCTTTTTATAAAATTTAAAAATATCATAATATTATCTTATATTATAAGAATGATTATGTTAAAAACTAAAATTCGATCATAGTCCAATCTTATCATGATCCCATATAAGACTCCCATCACTTAGAGTATCATCATTGTACTTACATAATAACATTACATAGTGACTCGTGGCATTGGAACCTTGTATTATACTTTTCTCAAGAGAAATAGCTTTGCAACTCTCACAAATAGGTTAAAAACTTTTTGAGCCATGGTTGACACTTGGTCGCTCTAGCGGCCATGGAACCTATAGCTCCCAACCCACCAAAAGTGTTGGATTCTTCTTATCAACTAAACGCAACACAAACATAATTGACTTGTTTTGTCAAGAGGGTCACAACTCCCAAAATCAAGATTGCCTCGGCATCAACTAAAAGGAAGGCACAATGCTTGACCGAGAGAGGACTAGTTGGAATTTTTACAGGACTCTGTTCCTCCTCAAGGGATATGGATGTATGGTTGAATAAGAACTGGAGACCGCTTCTGACAAGCAAGATGCACCATCACTTTTGAAGACATGGATATTATGTTGTTTTTCACGCATAAAGCAGACCGATATTTGATCTTCCAAAATGGGCCCTATTTCATGGGTCCCAAAGGTATGTACCTAAATAGTCGGAATATGTATTTGATCATGAAAATGATTACCCTTTTGTTTTTCCAGTTTGGGTAAAGTTACCAAATCTCCCTTTACATTGTTGGTCAAATGAAGGTTTGGTAGACACCTAGTTTGAAATATCAGAAAAAATGGAATCGGTTTCGATCGAGCCACTGATTTATTGGTTGACCAATTCAATGAAATCCTAGACTATGCATTGGTGCAACTATGCAAAGTTGGAAAGAACCTCGAGTGGATTGTTGAAAGTTGGAACCCATGCAAGCAACGGTTGGAACTCGTGCAAGTAGCAAGACTGGAATCTAAGAGAGAGACCGAGAGTTGGAATTTGGGACCTGGTTGGGTTGTATCCTATGCTGTTGTGGGAGTGGCCCGTGGAGATTCTGAGATTGGGTTCCTAGAGGCTAGAACCCGGGTTGTAGCCTGTGACTCGTGATTGTGGATAGTTTGACTCTAATGCTTTGGAATCAGGATTATAATCTTGAAAATGTTGGTTTCCTTTAAAATTTAAATATTTTATGTATGTTTTAGCAAACTAATTCATTAAATTCAAATCAACCGATTTATGACCGAATCATTACCGATTTTGATTCTGATTTGAAGTTGACCCTCGTCCGATTCTGATTTTTCAAACTATGGGTAGACATGAAATTTTTTAGGGAAATATATTGATAAATCAGAGCCAAAACACCCCATGTTTTCATGCACTTGAATTTGTGTTGAAGTGGACATCGAGAGAGGTTTACTAAAATCCATACACCTTGTCATGGATAGCCAGATGCACACTGAAAAGGTAGATTATGATCAATTTCCCTTAAGTGTAAATCATGTCACGAGTATGAACATTTCACTTGAAATTGCTCAAAGGATTTTTGGAAGGAAGCTGAGAAAGAATGAATGAAAGAAAAAGTAAAAAAGAAAGGAAAATATATACATAATAGATTAGAGCAAATTCACGGAGGGGAACCCTCACAAACTAATCGATTTTAAGTCCTAAAAAACATTGAGGAAAGAGAGGCACAAGATGACCTAGATGAAATGTGAATTCCAAAAGCAAACTCCTAACCATCAATCCCTCAATTAATATTGGAATAAATTGGAATGGAAGAATACACCTCCATACTTCCACCAAAGCCAATTCAAGAAATCAATTCTCACCTGAGTAGTGGAAAAGGAGAGAAAATTGGGGATACCCTCCCCCTACAACCAATACTTGAAATAAACTCACATATGAACAATGAGCAAGGCGAATCAATAGGGGTGACAACTAGACAGCAATCAAAACAATCGCGAAATGAATCTTCAGAAGGCTTGGAATATAATAGAGTATACCATAAAAAATCAAGGTGAAAGTGTCATAAGGAGCTCAGAGAATATGAAGCAAACCGATAAATACAGTTGGGCAACTTGTAGGTCTCTCTTGATATACTCATAAAGGGTACAACATCGAGTAAAAAAGGGAAAAACTGGAAGCCGAAAATAAATCTGAATCACTCCAAAAAATAATGAATATTGTCTCTTGGAATTGTAGAGGTTTGGGAGGAAAACATAAAGTAGAAGTAATTCAAAACATGGTCCACAAAGAACGACTCTACCTTCTTTTAGTCCAAGAGACAAAAATGGAGGTTAATAAAATAATCTAGAAAAACAACGTTGGTGTTGCCATGAGTTCACTAGGGACCTCTAGAGGCTTAACAATATATTGGGATACGAAGAAGTTTACACTCGGGCATAAAAAAGAAACTAGTAAATTATGACTTTCGATGATATGCTCTACCTTGAATAAGTCAATATTTCAATGCTACAATAGCCCAAATATCCATCCATGCCATGATCTTAATAAAATCCGATGAGTCTCACATATATTCCTATCCTTCCATAAGTCAGAATCTAACATGCCATTTCTCTGTTTCAGTTTGAAATGTCAATTTGGTCCTCGCCTTATTTTTACCCAAAACCAAATATTAAAAATTATTATTTTAAAATCATTTTATAAATGATTTTATTTTTATTATTTTTTGGTTAGTTTATTATCCATTAAGTTTTGGGCAAATAAAAAATTGGGTTGTGTACCCAAGCTCTAGTACCAAGACCTAAGTCGAATTCAAACTCCAAGTTTCATGGCACATTGGACATGTCAAGCGTCCAAATGTAAGTTCCAAGTGTACCCAAGTGAATACCAAAGGAGCACCCACAGATTCAATATATTGTGCACAATGCGTCGACCTTGATACAACATTGTTTATGTATCAATCTCATCTGCTAAGAAATTAGAAAGATTGTTGTGGAAATTCGAGGTCTACTATGACCATCCAATATGAAGCATCAGAACACATAATGATACGATGGAGTTCATGCAACAGTTGTTGTCCATCCTTGAAACCAACAAAGTAGATTTGTATGTCTGATGGCATCATTCCAAGTCTATAGAAGCTTCATAAATTATGATGTCTTAATCCAGATCTCATGGTGCTCATCCATTTTGGATCAAGAAAGCGCATGTAGGATAATTTAAGTTTCATGATCTGAAATTTTGAACCATGGTTTTGATTGAAAACATGTGCCAGTTATTTGTTGATCTGGATTTATGTGAGAATGAAATGAAATAACAAATAGATAATCATAAACACAATCATATTGCAAAGATAATAGAGATACAATAAACACATATTCTATTAAATAGTGGAAATAAAACAGATTGTAAATACAACAACTAGAATGGTGGTAGTTATCTCTGAGAAGAGATGTGGCTGCTGCACTCATATGTGCCAAGTTGAATACAAAATGAAGCCCAAATGGCCTATTTATAATAAGCATGAGGGCGAGAACCCCAAAATTCCAAAACATAACTCTAGAAGATGAACCATCATAAAGTTTATGGCCCCAAGGTGGTTAGTTGAACAATCAACTTCCTAGGGTCATAACTTTTGCATGTGATTCTAATTTAGGCGCTCGATAGCCCGTTGGAAAGGTCTATACAAGATTTACATCTTACGAGTGGGGCCAAAAGTCTATCGTTGGCAATTAACTAGCCCCCTGAATCGCTAAATAATGTTGTTGAGGGCCTCAAAACGACCCCGAAAGCTTGGGACTCGAAAAACCGTAAAAAAATAACTAAGAAACTGCCACAATGGACAATTGTTTTGAGCCAGTGGAATAGGTGGGTGGCCACCGATCTCCATTTGGATCATTTGTTCATTTTGGATTGGAAATTGGTTGAATTAAACCACTACCTCCACAATCTAAAACCATAGACCGAGTCAAATCTAA
Organism: Pseudotsuga menziesii; assembly: GCA_001517045.1. Classification (NCBI taxonomy): domain Eukaryota; kingdom Viridiplantae; phylum Streptophyta; class Pinopsida; order Pinales; family Pinaceae; genus Pseudotsuga; species Pseudotsuga menziesii. The sequence goes on along the minus strand of LPNX010179766.1, from coordinate 15,846 downwards.
TTAAAGCCAAACAATATGACGAACAAGTGGCAAGACAAATTGTTGCTTACTAGGATGTGTGGATGGTTAGATGTCATACACTCTACTTTGAACCACAACCCAAATTTCAACCTGAATTCAGTTCTAATTAATTGGCTTGAGAGCCATATTTTAGAGCAAATTTCTTTCAATAACTAGACGATGATGACGATTTCAATTTTGTTGGTTAAGAAAAAATTTGTGGCTACAAGGCATAATTTCCAGCAAGAGTAATAAACAAAGTATGTGGTATATTATGGGCAATAAAGGTTTCTAGAAGGATAAAAGTTGGAGGACAATGCTAATAAGTGGCAATTTACCATCAAATGAAACATCTAGTGACAATAGGTGGAAAACTACAATGGAAAAGTCAATACCAGATTTAGTAGTAGAATAATTGGAAAAAATGTGACAACAAGACATTAAGGTTTTGAATGCCTGCAAAGTCGTCCTCATCTATATTTATATTATTAGCAACCTGTTATAGATAGATTTGTTTCAAGGAGAACTAGAGGATCACAGTTTTATAAATGAAACAAAATCATAATAAGGCAATGAAGGGAATGATGATGAGCTGGAAAATTTAGAATAGTTGAAGTTGATGATGAGTTACAAGATCAATCAATAATGTCTTCTTTACCAAAAATGTTGACCAACAATTTCCATAAAGCAATGAACCTATATTTGGCATTCGTGTACAGAAAATAGAAGAAGATTGTTCTCTCAGTAGTAAAGTGAAGAATGTTTTTTCTAAAATTGAGATTCAAAATGATTGTATTGTATTAGAGGAGATCTTCGTTCAAGAGTTGTTTCTCGACAAGTTTCGAACCTTCAAGCAAGCTCATCTTAAGGAGGCTCAATAAGCTCATGATTTATTGCTAGGTAGATCTGGGAAATAAATAATAATTTTCACCCTAATAATTATAAACAATGGTTGGGTCAACCCAATCAATACGAATAAAGTTAGGGTTAGACTTATTATTTAGTTATTTTCTTTAAAAGGTGGACAACAAGTTTCCAGGCTTCTTTTATAACTAAACCATCATCTCGGTTGAGTTTATTCTCACATTTTTCAATTTCTAGGGCTTCTCGTATTTTTCTCTTGTAGTAGTGTGGGATTGTTGCAACAACTTTTGAATTTTCAAGACATATATGGTGATTGGTGGCGTGAGAGTTTTCAACAATGGCAGAACTCTTAATTCTTCCATATCGACATATCTGCATTGTGCTTCTCTAACCTTGTCTCAATTGAGTGACCAATCTCACCAATATATGTTCTGCCACACGAACATGGTATTGCATAGACACATTTTCGGAGCTTTGGATAAATAAGGTCTTTAGCTGAGTTGAGCATATTTCTAAGAGAATTCAGAGCAGAGAAGGAGACCTTTATATTATTCTTTCTTAAGATATTGGCAATCTTGTTTGTAGTTCCATTGATATATGGAAGAGTGATATGAGGTGGATCATTGTCCATGATATGGACCTTGTTTTTGGTGTTTCATATTTTACGAATAACACTATTGATTTGTTCTTCTTTGTATCCATTTTTCATTAAGGATGTTCTAATATTATCAAATTCTTTTTCTGAGGCGGATCATCGTCCATGTTATGGACCTTATTTTTGTTGTTTCATATTTTACGAATAACACTGTTGATTTGTTCTTCTTTGTATCCATTTTTCATTAAGGATGTTCTAAGATTATCAAATTCTTTTTCTAGATGTTCCATGTCAGAGACTCTCCAAGCTTGGGTAGCTAAAGTGTTGATTATTCCGATCTTTTGGGCAAAATGATGATGAGATTCAACATGTAGATACCTATCTTTGTGAGTTCTCTTTCTATATACTTGGTGAGCCAAAGATCCATCATTTTTCTTTGCGATAAATTTGGTTTATGAGGGGATAAATCAATTGCCTTTTTCTCAAAATATTCCATGTAGAGGTTGGCTATAATTGGCGAGAGCAGCGAACCCATTGCAACTCCTTTTTGCTCATATATTTCATTGTGGAAGAAAAATAAAGTTGACCTAAGGCATAACTCCACAAGGTGAGCAATTTCATCCTTTGAAACCTTTTTAACAACCTTGATGGCTTCATCTATTGGTATCTTTGTTAAAAGGGATACAACATCAAAATTGGTTAATGAATCAAGAAGAATTACCCACCAAAGGCTTAAGGTCTTTTTCCAAATGCTTCACCGAAGCATATGTAGGGTACCCTATTGTGTTAACAATGGGTCTTATGGGAATTCCATTTTAATGGACTTTTGGCAAACCATATATTCTTGGAATTATTGAATTCTTAAGAATGAGTTTCTTGAGTCAAGTCTTCATCTAGAGATGAAGACTCAATCACTATGGAGACATTTCTCATCACTTTTTTCATGGAATCTTTATGCACTTTTATTTAGCTTTCATTGGCTAGATGCTCAGGAATTTTACAGTTGTAGTCCTCAATTTTAATGACAATTGTTGCATTTCCCTTATCTTCCTTAAGGATCGTGATATCCTTCATTTCTGATACCATATAGTTTTTTCCGAAGGTCTCCACTCGCTCTAGGAAGTTCATATCTCAACCCAACCACAATATTCACTAATCCTAGATAAAATACTCTTCTATCAAAATCAGAATAACATGAAATCCTACGACTCATAAACAACCATGCAATCACACATATGACTCGAAAATTTATCCTGGAAACCCCAATGGGAAAAACTAGCTAGAGTAGGCTTTCTTCTTTCTCGAGCACAGAGAAAATATAATATAGAAGAAGTACAATATGAGTTATAGAAACAACTAGCGAACCTAAAGGGATAAAGCCCTAAATTTGCATCATTTGCAGCTGTTGGTCTTGGATAATGCGCCCCTAGCAATACACCCTCACACTGAAACTCTCAACTAAATTTGCATCATTTGCAGATGTTGGTCTTGGATAGTCTTCCAGATTTGATGGAAGACTATTAGCACTAAATCTTTTCTAAATTTTAAAGGAGCATCTTCAACAAGCAATTCGAGACTTTTAGGCAGAGATCAATCATTTGAAAAGCATAAAAGCAAGGATCGAAGACTGTAAGGGGGTTCTTTTGGAAGGAAGAGGGGAAAGCTTTTCCTCAAGAATACAGAAACTCTGTCTAAATCTGTATGAGGATTTGATAAGACTTGTTGTAATGTTTTCGTTATCAGAGATTCATGAGCTCTGTTACCAGTTTGTAAATCTCATGGTTTTCCATTTGTCTTTTTCCTCTCATGTGAATGAAATACCAATTGTTGAGCCTCAAAGATTATTCTTGATTTTTGGATTCTAATGCAGTGAAGCCTCATTGTATTTGTCTACGATTCATGAGTTCATTTAAATGTTTCTTATTCATTTCCATAAAGCATTTATGTTTATTGAGTATTCAATCTTTAAATATGCAATGTTAATCTAGCATATTTCATCTTCGTTTTTCATATTTGTTTCCCTATATTATTCTACCTTTCATAATGCCAATCAAGTCTGTCTAGTAACTGGTTTAATTTCCTGTGATCCATGTAATGTTCCAGTAAGTATGAAACCTTTTTCCTAATCCTTAAAAGTGAGTCAAAGTATTATGAAGCCACCAACCCACAAAAGCATTATCAGTTTTCTTCAAGATGTGCTTGGCATGTTCTTTTTGTAGTCAAGAATATATCAAAAATGGCTTCTGAGTCTCCGGAGTCATACTCTCTTCTTTGATGGATCTCTGAAAGGTAAGCGAGGGGAGGCAAGCGCAAGGGGGGATCTTTTTATCCCGAAGGGAAAGTAGTGTTAACCTTTTTTGTGGTATAGGGAATGCTACTAACAATCAAGACTTCCAACATCTAGATTTATGAAGCTTCTTGAGGAATCTAGGCTCACAAATATAAGATTAATTCCTGGACACGTGGAGGTACCCAATGGCAGTTTTTCCATAAGATTGTTTTGTATTTTGGAAATAACCCTTTCCATTGTTATCGCTGAGGGGAGGAGGTCTAATTTTTGCTGCGACTTGGGGATGGTGTTGCATATCGTGAGGGATATTGATGCCTTCCCCTATAAACCAAGGTAGCGGTTTCCTATTGATATTAGTGTTGAGTGTGAGGTGAACATTTCGCAAGCCATCATCTGTAGATTTAGCTTAGAATCAATTCTTTTATTGACCTGGAAGGTTTGGGATTCAAGAAGGTTGGAGGAGAAGATTGTCCTCCTTTGTTCCCTAGGGGAGTGGTCATTAGGTATAGAATTTGCAGGGAAAACTGAGGATATTTATCAAGGAATTTGCAATAGACTGAGTGCAAGGTCTGCTAGCAAGCAAACCCTACACGGGTGGCTGCCCTAGGACATATGCAGAGAGGGTCGAGCACTAAACAGACTTCCTGTGAGGAAAAAATGGAGCAACCGTGAAGAAGAGGGGGTTGTTGAAGTAGATCTGGAGGCTGCTGAGAAAAAGGTAAGACTACCAAAGATGCTGAGAATAATTCTACTGATGAAAACCCTAGATGAGGGTTTGCTGAGAGATATGGGTACCCAACTGGAAAAACATAAGACAGTCTTCAATGGAACCTTCAACAACAGTAGCTTCACCTGTGAGAGAAAACTTGAATGTAATAATGAGAAGACTTGATCTTTTATAATTGTCATTCACCTGTAAGTGGACCAAAATTAGAAAAGATAAAATAATAATATTTTATTCTTTTTCTAATTTCACTTTTACCTTCTTACCAAAAAGGTCTTTTTATTTATCTTTGACTTTTACCAAAAAGCCCTTATTTATTTTTTACTTTCACTTGTGATCCTTTTCCTGTGGTTCAAAAGTCCTTATTTATTTTTGACTTTTGACTTTGGCCTTTTTCCAAGTGCCCCTGTGGTCCTTTTTTGTTCCAAAAGTACATCATCATAAACCAAGAGAGTTACTAATGCTTTTATCTCACACTCTGTGTGACACCTAGATCTGGTACTAGGGTAACTTAACCAAGGGTAGCTAATCCTTGAAGAAGTACACAAAGCCCATAGATAAAGGGCCAGAGTGCCACACATGCCTAGACCCAGTCTAGGGCTTATAGTGCCTTTGCTGGTAACAGACCAGGTGCCTCCATTCTCCAAGAGAATGGCTACTCAGAACTAGGCTGAGTCTATCAGTACTAGACTGGTTAACATCGTGGTCCCGGACCAGATTTCTACCATTCAACAGAATGGTCACTCAACACTGGGTTGAGTCTACTCAGGGCAGAACTGGGTCTATATCATGGTCTTAGACCATATATCTACCATTCAACAGAATGGTCACTCAACACTGGGTTGAGTCTTCACCGTGGTCTTGGACTAGGCGGTCCCATTTTCCTAAGAGAAGGGCTCTCGATGCTGCTCAGAAAAATCAACATATACATTCTCTTTTTTGGACTGATTTAAAGTAACTTTTTGCTGCTGATTTACTTCAGCATTTTATAAATATCAGCTACCTATTTTTGTTAAAAAATACAATGATTATGTTACATTTTACAAAATTATAAACTATTACTGATATAGCATATTTGTACTTTAGAAATTAAAGAGAAAATATCTTAGATATTAAAAACATATCTAAGATATTTAACAAACATCAACACATATCTTAGTTTAAACTATTTAGTAAACAATAACCATGGAGCATAATCCTATTTTTTGCACTTCTTTTTTGCACAATACATCAACCAACTAGACAATATGAACATTCTGAGCGATTAATAGTCTACAATCTTGATAACTCGATTGAGTCTGTGGATCATCATAGAAGTTATTATTGTTTCGACTGTTAAATGACTCTAGGCAAGGCAGAAATTAAACCCTACCAAATCATAAACAATTCAGAACAGTGGAATTTTACATGAAGCTATACAACTTAGAAATACAATGACTGGAGTCCTCAGAATAGTGGAATTTTGCACTTCATGAGCATGGAGAGCTAGATAGTTAAGTGAGAAAGAAGGGGAAAAATAAATTCAACCTTAGCACGATTAAAAACCATGCAAAAAGGCCTGCCTTCCTTGCAGTCTTAATTCAAAAAGATTAGTGACATAAGAACACATATAATAATCCAATTATTACGCAATTTTTAACAAAATGCTTGCTTCTCTAAAATTGATTGTAATTGTTTACTGGATAGCATCGTAAGTCAGATATTTTACTTGAAAGAGATCTTCTACATCTTCTATACTTGAGTACATACCAACCTATTCTCTCATGTGGACTCTACAGAGTCACAGATTACTTCATGCCTAACAGCTTGAGATGGGTTTGAGTTTCATCTAATTCTTACTGTGTTTGTCAACCATCTCTTTCAGATGCTAACTCTGGTGTAAGGAGTCCGAGGTTTCTCCGCTTCTTGCCATGTTCGTTTTTGCAGTTCTGACATGTATAGTTAAAATTTGTCAAACGTACTGCATCACCAACAATTAAAACATTTTCTCAAATTCAGTGTCACTTTCACAAATGAACAATATCAGTTTCAGATACCTTACGAGTAAAGAAGGTGCAAACCTTTATCTAAACCCTTTCTCTCCAAGTTCAAACAGGTATCATACAATAGCTGCTCACATATAACACATTTGACCTGCATGAAAAACACAATCAGGTTTGTGAATTGGTTGTGGCTGCATCACTGATTGTGTTGCAAGCAATAGTGAAAATCATGTTAGAACTTCCTCAAACTTATATTCTGTAGAATCCGAGTTAGTTGAGATACCATATCACGATATGAAGAATCCTTAGAGCTGCACTTAGTCGGTAATGGGCTTACTTTGGACGTTGGTGAATTATCATCACAATTCTCTTGTACATATCGAGATGATTCAGTAATGTCGGTTTCAATACCATTAAAATTGCAGTTAAATTTCTTCTCAGCAGTGAAGCTGTTGTCCATTTCAGTGGAGCACTGTATTTTCACTTCTACTGCAGGTAATGAAGTCAAATGCATACAAACAAGTGGAAAAGTCACCCTTTCCTGCATGCTATCTGGGACAATACCTGCATATCATTTACTATATTTTACATTCGGAATAATTGAAATGCCCAAGAAATAAGCAAGAGATCAATACAAAGTGCAGATAGTAAGTGAGTCATGACATGGCATGTATAGTAAGTACATAGTCTACAGGTACGGGCATATTAGCTCATTAGCAATGGCAGTTATGCATTGAAAATGTGATCCAGGCAAACATATCATATATATTATAGATGCCAACTGGAAAAGGGTGCTTTCGGTAGGACATACCATAAAAGCATCTTCTACATGCCATATCAGAAACGGTCAGTTTGAAGCAAAGTATTTTTTTAGTTGTTAGAAGATGAATCAATTACTTGTTTTGTAAGGCTGTGCTAGTACAGATTACTAATAGATAGAATTCCTATGCAGATTAAGAAAAGATCATGATTCAAGAAGCTCACACATACTTATCATTATTACCATGATTCATAAATCTGGAACGTTTTGCTTCATTGCAAAAGGCAGTTGAATATGCTGAATCAAATACTTGGTCATTTTCCTCTCTAAAATTGCCATGGTTTATTTGATTATGAACTCCAATCTGATCCACTGAGTCCAGTATTTCCTTGTTTTCCTCTGTTGAATTTTCTGTGTTTGATCCATTTTGATAAGCAGAGTCCAGTGCCTGTTGAGATTCTTCCAGACCATTTGTCTTATTTTTTTCATCGAACAACGCAGTATGATTTGCCAAATCCAGTGCCTGCTCTCGTCTTTCCGTTACACTGGCCACTTTCGGAAATGGTGTCCAACATGCTAAGTCCATTACTGTTTTGTTTTCCTCTATGCCATTGGCTCCATTTATTGCATACTCAAATGCAGCCTGATTCACTGAGTCCACTTCTTGCTTGCTTCCCTTTGTTACAGTGTCCTTTCTATTGGCATTTTTAGATGCAATCTGATATTCTGCATCAGTGACTTTTTTGTTTTCCTCTGTTATGTTTGTTGCAGTTTCATATGATGAGTTCAGTTGCTGTTCTCTTTCCTCTTTTACATTGGTTTTGCTTGAAACTTCACCAATCAATGTTGAAGCTGGACCATTTGTATTGAGGGATGGTGATGATGATGATGAAGAATGGGATGATGTACAATGATCTAAAGCGTAAGGGTATAAATCAGTCTTTTCAGAGGCTGCTGAGGAGAAACCTGATTGGTCTGACTTCAGGAATACAGAATCTATGTTGTTGGCCTTAACCTGACAACAGATTGATTTTGCAATATTTCTATGAGTCCTAACAGTTTGTCCATGAGTCACTTCGGGTATAGGTGAACTCCGCACATTAGCTTGTAAAGCTTGCAATATGGATTCATTTTTTGATGCTGCCAATTCTACTGAATCCTGCAGTTGAAGTCCAGATAAAAAACTATCTTCCAAAACTGCAACGTTCAACTAAATAGAAGATTCATGCTTGAAATAGAAAAGCAGGCTGCAGCCAATGAGTCAAGAATCAAGGTTCATACCTTAGACAGTGTAAATGTTTGACCACACTGAGATTTCCCCCCTCGAGTACCCAAACAAACCTGCACTGATTACAAAAATCAATAAATTCAGTTACAGAAGGTTGCAAAAAATATCATTGGTATGACAAGAATATGCAAGAAATATTGAATATTGATATATTATTGATGAAGAGCACCAGATATGAGTAGTCAAGAGACTTCCATATATAGAATATAAGGGTAGGGTCATGAATAGATACAACCCTAAACCATATCATAATATATTTTTAATAATTAGATATACGTCATTTAATTATAAAATAATGTTGACTCCGACAAATACTGTCAGCACATACAGATAAGGAGCTAGGGAGCAGCTCTGATGAATGGGCTGATGCAGCCCTGAGATGATAAATAGCCACTTTGCTGATGATCCTCTTCTTTTCGTCAGTACTGAATGGGGCTCAGTTGATGGAGCCTTTGCTTGCTTGGACACATTTTGTTCAGCTTTAGGTTCTGTGGTCAGCGACCACAAAACTATTTGCCAGTTGGGTTCGATGTGCCGCCGGATTAGGTTCCTGCTACTTGGATCCATATCCAACTTGGGGTTATTGTGAGGTACCTGTGTATCCCCTTTGGGATTGGTCTATCGACAATACCCATGTGGGATTGGTGTCTACAAAGGCTTCAAAGCAAGCTTCTCATCTAGCATAATAAGGACCTTCCTTTTGCTGGGAAGCTGATCATTTTTGGATGCATTCTTCAGGCTTCCCATGCTCTTGAGCCTCTTGTTAGTTTCCTAGTAGTACCCAGTTTCAGCAATTCCAGCAGATTTTACAGTCATACCTGTGGTCTAAGTGTTATAGCTGATTTTACCACACTTGGTAGATCATCATTTTATGGCCGTCCCTGTCCCTATGCAAATTCTTTGGACCCCCTTTTCTCAGTATAACTTTGATGATCCAAAAAATCCCTTAAAAAAGTCTTATTTATTGGTATATACGGGTCTCCAGCTTACAGACCGTGTGTACACGCAGCTTGATCCACTATGACCTGCGTACATCGCGAAATGTGCTCAAAAATAAAATATTTGGAGTTTTCCTCATCAAGTAACGAATAACTTGACTATTGGCCTTCCATATCCCTGGAAACGCTCTGACTCTACCGTTCACCTCCTATTGAAGGGCTATATATTGAGCTACTTGAATGCATTAGAGGAGGAAAAGTTGTGAGAGCAAAGGAACTATAGTGGATTTGTGCACCATTTTTTCATACTTGAGTCTGCATACCTTTGTCCCTTGAGCAGCCATTGATGCTCTTCCCAAGCTTGTCATTGTCTTGTGAGCTTGCCATTGATATGGAGGATTGAAGTGGTGGAGGCCCAGGTGGAGGACTCGGTTTCTCGATTTCGACGAGGTGTCGATAGAGTTTGTCACTTATATCTCTGTTCATATTTAATAGAAATATCCATTTCTTGTCCATTACATTTGTAACTATGAATATTTTTATCTATGGATGTAGTTGCTTTGATTATATATTGGATTTATATATGCTAGAGTAGGTTCTAACACTTAATATCTATCATGCTTGCGTATTTCGTTGTTGTTGAGAATGAAATGTAGGTGCAAGTGTGGTTGAAAGCTCAACGGGGATCTACTACAAACGTCAAAAACAAGGTATGCTTCTAATCCCTTAGTGTTAGACTTGTTTATCTCTTTAGCATATTGGAAGTGGATTGATTTCTGGTGTCATAATGTCTGTTGTGGTCCACCCCAAGCCATGGGAAGTTTTCTCCGTAACACTAAGTATGGTGGCCAAAGGGGTATCTATTGGTGCCTTGGGATCTCTGCACTATGCCCAACAACGAGAAGGGTCTTGATCTGATTGATGTCATGAGTTAGATGACTCAGGGGGATTTACATGCGGCCAAGTGGGTGGTGTGATGTTTGGACATTGGAGTGTTCTATGCATTGGGAGATTATATTTCTACAATAGGTGAAGTTGGCTAAGCGCTCTGTTGGGACAAAGGAGATTTTGGGTTATGTGACATTAAATCTACTCCCCACTTGTTTCAGAGCTCTGACTCCTTCATTTTTCGGAGTATTTGGTCAACGCACAAGGTTACTGCAAGCTTGCTTCATTGGAATTGGGAAGGAAGTCGAGCAAGGTGGGATCTAGCTAGTTCACCCATTTGGAGTTGGTGTGTTCAGGGGGTTATTTGATACAGAGATGCCTTCTTTTCAGGCTCACAAATTGAACAAGAAAGGCATTTTCTTTTGGAGAAATGTGTGGGATTCTCCCTCCCAGAACTGGAAGGATTGGCTGTGAAACAAGAGACAGTGGACAAGGTCAAGCATCTGTCTTGAAAGTTATATATTAGCAATACAAATTTAAAGAAAAAGTTCCAAGAGAGTTCAAGCATTGTCCACTGAGTATAATGTCAAACAATGAATCAGCTTGGCAATCACACATTCCATCGTTAAGTGAGTAGATATGCACTGTATATTAACCCCATTAATATTTCTTCTGTTTGTGCTTGTGTTTCACGTAACAGAGTATTGAGAGTCGAGACTATGCTATATGAGAAAAAATATTAAAAAGCTTTAACCTATGAAGTTTGAACCCCTTCATTTTAAAAGCTCATACTTGTCCCCTTTGAACAACTTGTGACATTGATAACATAAAGTTGAAACTTATTTATAGTGTAATCTAAATATCCTATGATTTGGACTTTTTCCAGTCATTTTTTCTGATAAATTTTCCCTGAAATCTGTCTGAAAATTTAGAAAAATTGCTGGACAGATAGAAGTTGTTGAGATTGCACAATCCAGGTGCAACAGGGGTCTTTGAAGGTGCGGGGATCCATTTTTGCAGTTTAAAATTAAATTTCAACAATGACAAATTACTATTTCACCAAAGATTATATCGCTGGATTACGGACCTACGGTTATGGTAACCAGAAAAAGTCCAAAACGTAGAACATTTAAACTTTAGACTACTTCCTAATTTATAGAGAAACTTAAGGATTTTGGATAGAATACTTCTTTCAAATAATGAAGATGCTATGAAAAGTAAAGAAAATCTGTCTTTCTTAGAAAAGTAAAATAAAATGAAATAGAAATGATTATCCATTGATGATGAGTTCTTTAACATTGATAAACATTATAATGATTTTCAAAGCATTAACTATGTTTCTTGGTCTCCCGAGGATTTTCTTACTTTTTTGCTTCTCATCTGCATTTCATTTGTGCTGTAAGAGTCCCTTTGATACTGATTCAAATTATCTCCGTGTGTCGGGTATGGAGAGCTTCCTCTGTCGCAATACTGTGTCGTAAGTGTCAAATTCATCAACATTGATACTGGCAGTTTGTTTGGAAAGGTGATGAATGATGCATTTATGATGCAAAAAGAAATCATTTCCATATGAAGGAATCATCAACTATATCATCTGCAATAATGCAAATGGAGGATGAAATGTCTAATACCCATATGTTTACATGCAGAGAATACTTCATTGCTGTGAAGTCATACAAGAAAAATATGATGTTCTTATTGCTGAGCCCAATGTTTCTCTCTTGATCATAAGGCTATCTACCTTAGTATTGTTATCTGTCAAATCATGAATTTGAGGTAGAAGTTCCGATCTCTCATTCTCTGAATTATTATTTTCTTTTTCATCCCTGACAAATACAAGTAAACTAGAATTTTACAATTGGATCATGCAAAGAAATGAACTAAAAGCTTGAATAGATATTGTATCTCATAGACTGGATTTAGTTCAACTCATTAAATAACTTATATTTAATGCTATAGAAGAGCGATTTGACTATTCTTCAATTTGAATGATAATTGACTTGATTGCATATTTACCTCTTACATTCCTCATGGTTCTGTTGGATAGGTGTTTCTTCAGCCTACAAAATAGCATGGATCGATTTAAATTTGATAAAAGATATTTACCTAAAATTCTAATACACAAAAGGTGTAAAATTCTCTCTACAATTAAAATTAGTACATATATTATCTTGCTTCCACATTGGATATATGCATTGTCATTCTTTGACCCAAAAACATATCACCAATATACTATTACCCGAACATCTAAAATGGATTCTATGAAGTGAAAACCTACTACTTTTGGTATCTGCTTTTGGAGGGCATAATCCACTTCTTGTGATTCCAATAACCTTTTTGGAGATGTTTCCATTTGTAGATCCTGGAACTTGGACAAAACTAATTCTAAACTTTGTACCTCTGACAATAGTGCCTGTTGATTTGCAAGGTTCGAAGTCCTTAAAAATGAGAAAAATTTGGGTGAGAATATTGTGTAATTCAAGACCAGAAATGGAATATTACCTCTTTTTCCAAAATAAGATTTTGTATAGCGTCTTCTTTAACTTCAACAAGCTTCTGAAGGTAATTTCAGTAAAGTTAAGTGCTTCATTCTGTAGAAATATGGGGGGAAAAACAATTAAAGAAAAAAGTAGTGGACCATTCCATTTTTTATCTATTTTGAATGCAAGTTTCCCTGAATGTCCAATTGATATTTCTCCAATTTGTAGTTCAAGCTTACGATCATTCATCATGTATTCCAATCTATCTTTCAGGTCTGCAATAACTGTATCCTTTTTTGAGGATTCAATCTGTTTCTCCTCCATTTGATTTTCCAACAGATGATTTTTTTCTGCCAACATCACAAAAGAATGTTCAAAATATGCACAAACTAAGTGCATGAGAAAAACAGTTAAATCAATCATCAATGATTCAAAAATGTGTTTTTAATAGATGAGGTAAGAAAACAATGTAAAAAGAAACACATAGAATGTATACCTGCAGTGTATGTGCTGAGCTTCTTATGAGAGGAATTATTTGAGTATATATTCCAACATTGGCAAAATGCAAAGATCACGAAGCACTTTAGAAGTTAATCATAAACATATGGGAACTGAAAGCAACTTTAGCTCCCTATTGCAGTACAAGCCCAGATAGAATTCACACATGGGGATAGGGCCTATGGTTGTAACTTGTGAGCAAATGATATGGAGACATGTATCAGTTAAATGCTAAGTCACCTAACACAAGGACACAGGACATGAAGGACACTAAAATACGAGTTTCCAATACGGACACGGTGACCCCCAGAATCAGTACACAGAGGACACATTATATATATATATATATATATATATATATATAGATAACTGATAATTGATTATCCAATACAGACATGGTGACCCCCGAAATCAGGACACGGAGGACACATTTTATATTAATATATATATTAAAAAATTATATATATATGTATATATATATATACTATGTCACATGGTTCGGGTTCGAATTGTTGTTCGACGATCTTAAAATTCGGTTCGAATTCGATTTTTTTTATGAGGTTCGACATTAGGTTCGCCAATATACATATTTTCAAATTTTAAATATTTTATCAAACTAACCTATGTAATATATTTTTATATTCTATAAATAATAAATATATTTGATAAATACAATTAATACATTTATATTTTAAAAAACATTTGTTATTAACTATACATACATTAAAACAATAAGTATTTAATATAATAATTTTAATTTATATATTAAAACATTTAATATTTAATATAATAACTTATGAAATATAATTTATTTTTATATAATAGTTAACGCATAATATAGAAAACACTTACCATTTATTTTAACACTATAATAATCTATAAATTTAATATACACATTACAACTTTATATCCATTTAACGAATTCCATGAGGCACATTGGCGCAAACCCTCGGCAGCCATTTAACGAATTCCGTGAGGCACATTGGCGCAAACCCTCGGCAGGGTTGTCCAAATCCACTCAATCACAATCGCTGCTCCAAGTGGGAAGACCCGTCCGCACCCGTCTGCACAATGGCTGCTCCAAGTGGAAACACCCGTCCGCACATGTCTGGACTCTGCACAATGGCACAATCTAAGAGTCGGAACAGTTGAGGCCAGTGGGATATTTTGCCGACATATACAAAGCGAAGCACCATCCAGACAGAGGACTACTCGCCTCCATTGCCTACCAGCAGACTCACAATTTTTGTGGCCGAATCCCAACCTGAACATCAACGAATTTACCTGCCACCTCGACATACCTGCAGACCCGTAAATTTCATGATCGAACCTAAACCCGAACTTCAACGAATTTTGGTTTTTCCTTGAGGTTCGCCGAATTTCGAACTTCAAGATTCAAAATCGGCGAACCTTGTGACATAGTATATATATATATATATTAAAAATATAGACATATAGATAATTGATAATTGATGATGATAATTGATTAAGATGCTATTATTTGGAAATGAATGTGATGGCATATCATCCCAGTGCAGATCCGACATTGCATGAGTTGTAAAAACAAACACAACTTTGATCTTTCAAATTTGTTTACAGAGTTTGGATTGCAACATAGAAGAGAAATGCCAACATAGAACAAATAGAAACTATGTTTTGTTGATGCAATGACTTCATTTCATTATCTTCAGCTCCTAGAGACCTTTGATACATATTTTCTGTACAATCCAAATTCTCAAATATTGTTGGGCATATCTCTCCATTTACTGGATGTATGTAATGTTTGCTGGTTCGAAATTGCAAATCAGTTTCCAGTTTCCACATGTTTCAAATGCAAGTGTCATTTCATGATACACAACAAACTTAAGACATAAAGTTATGTACTATTTTAGAAACTAAGTGGTCATTTTTGAGAAATCAAATCTGATGTGCTTTCTAATTTTCCCTCATTAGCATTAAATTCAGATATAAATGGGCATCCTGCGCAGACATAAACACCAGTAAAATAAATGGCTAAACACAAACAAAACATCATTAAACCTGACCAAAAGCAACTTGTTTGGAATTGGGACACAACTTGATAGTAGCGGGACACGACTTCAACACGTGTTTTTTCGTGTCCTGATTTCCGGACACGAAAAAACACGCGTTCGACACGTGTTGAGGCCGTGTTCGTGTCATACATGACCCCATGGGACAGGAAGGCCAAAATGGACGTGTCTAGTGACTTAGGTTAAAGGTTGGCTAGGGAAACAATAAGGGGTTGCTGAACAAGGTGTTGCGTCTAAAAGAGATAATGATGCATTGTTTGTCAGAGTTCTTTTTGGTACTAATTGGTACTAACCATGGCCCATCAAGTATCTGGGCTCAACAAAAAACGTGATTCATAAGTAGCCAGAAAGTAATTACGTAATTACAATTGAAGGATAGTGATTCAAGCAAGGTTACTTGGGAGCGGGAGCGGGAAGCGAAATTTTTAGAAGCTTCCGGTTAGGAAGCGTTTTTTATATAATATATATTTTTAATATATTTTGATGCA
>LPNX010179712.1:33874-257636 GCA_001517045.1 Pseudotsuga menziesii | reverse complement strand
TCTTTTATCATTATCCTCAAATTTTTGCATTTAATGGATATCGAATTCATTATTACTAGGAATTCTATTACTTATTTAGAAATCAGTTCTAGGAAAGCAGTTGCAATTTAATAATAAAATCAGTTATCTATAGATCATTTATGCTATCTTACTTGTAAAGAGTTTCCTATTACGTTCCCCCATTATAAACATGCAAATCTCTTGTAGATGAGCACTTAAATGTTGAGTATGAAACCTTCTTTAAACTTATTAGCTTGGGATATAAGCCGTTGGGTAGAATGGGTTAAAAGACGTACCCTTTCGAGGCTATGGATGCCTGCGGGTAGGAGGGCTCCGTCTGTGGTATACTTGGATTCCAAATCCTAAATTGTTATATATACAAAAATCTATAAGAATCCGAGGTCATCCCACACTCGTGAAGAGGTTCCAATGCAGCTTACCCATTAATAAATTGAGAAGTTCTAAATATTCATGTTTTATCTTATCTTGGGACTAGAATGGTAGGATGTATGGTTAAAAGTCAACCCTTTCGAAGCTATGGACGCTTCCGGGGAGGGTCATGACTGTAGTATTGGGTTCATATCTTAAAAAACTGGTCAAATTTCAAAATTGCGTTTTATTTCCCAGGACTAATTTCTTTTGGACTCTTATGTTTTTTGAAAAAACTTAAAATTCGTATCATTTTTGAAGGTAATCTCTGTATAATGATAAAAGAATTGAATCTGGTATTAGTTTGAAATCCAGTCTTATCACAAGGCACAGTTCTTTTATCTTCAGGAAAATGCTAATCTGAGTTAAAGAAAAAATTTCTTATCTTGCTACAAACACAAGTCAGATTTCATTTTTTGGCAGAGATAACTGTTTCACCCAGTCAGTCGCCATCTGTTGTGCCCCTACTCAACAGCCTTAAAAAACATTATTTCATCAAACAAAATTGTATTTTGTTTTGATGAAATGTTTGAATTTCATATAGCATGACTAAAGAATTGACAGTTACTGAAATGGTGACAGTCCAGAAGCTACTGAAACAATGAAATTAAATGTTTTTTTAAGAAAACCTTTGTGAACTATGGATTAGTTGACAAAATCACTACTTTGAAATTATTATTTTGAGTGGATTTGCATTGAAAATCAAAGGATAAGTGTTAATAATTTATCATAACCTACTCTTGAAATCTTATCCTAATATTTATCATTTGATGTGATTTTATCGTAAATATTGCTAAGGTTTTGAAATTGGAAGGTTGATTATTGTATTTTTGGCATCTTATCAAAGATCATTCGAATTATATTTCCAAGGCTTTTGTTCAATCTAAGAATTACGCATAACACAACCTTATTATTTAATCTTGATCTTTATAATGGTCCTCATATGTCATCTTTATTATTGAATGTAGAGGTCGAGTTTAATACTACGGGTTATGGGATTTGTATTTCGCATAGCATGTCTCCCATTTCTGAAGGTTGAAACTATTATACAGTAAGGTTGATATGTTATTGCTCGAGGATGCCCCTAGTGTCCAAGCCGATATGTCCGCAACTTTTCTCAATTCCAAACCTTTATAACTTTATCGATCACGTGATCATATTGACAAAATTAGATTAATTATCTAAATACTCAATTTGTTATACATCTTAAAAGATACAAGTGAAGGTTTAAGAATGAGCATACTTTTCCTTTTTATTGAAGATTATTGTCTGATTTATCCACCAGTTATTTGAATAACGCCACGTTGTGGTTATCAATGAAGGTTAAAAGGGTTAGCATTTCAATGGAAAGATTTGTGGATTTTGTTTTATCCACAACGGGATCCTCATATTAAACCAAACATCTATTCTTCGATATTGTAGAGATTTGAAAAATGCCAACACATCTGGATAACAAAAGGAGATTGACAGTCATGCTTCTTGGTTTAGTTGCACTTTTGTTGGCTTTCTAATCTGAACTTTCGGATTTAATTTATTTATTTTTGTAGGTTGTTTTGCCGGTTGGGAGCCGAAAATTTGAAATTCAGAAGACATCGCGATCACAACCTAAGAATGATCCCACCAGATCGCCATGATACCGAGTTTTTTGGAAATGTTCCATTAATTTGCAGGTTTTACTGAGGGCGTGATATTATCCTGGATTGTTGAAAAGAGATTTGTTACCAAAGGGGAGATTATTTGTGGGTGTGTTTTTTAGATTATTTACGGCATTGTTTTCATCTAGTGAAGATAAATGGGATAAAATAACGTCCAGACATAACTGCAATCAGTCACGGAAGTGAAGAAGAATTTTCTAGAACTGAGTGAATATTGTGATAGAGGAATGGGAGATCATATTATTTTACTACTTCAAACAAAAATATAAATTCCCAGGATTGAAGCATTTTACGTCATCACATGGCATGGAGAGATAAATTAAGTTAATTAAACGAAGGGTACCAGACCATAGATTTACCATGACTTCGCCAGAACAGAGGGGAAGATCTGTTGTCTATCTTTTCGTTTTCTTCTTCTTTTTCCAGATAAATTTATGATTGTTCTTTTTCCAGAGAAATTTATGATTGCCTTTCTAATTTACATATGTAATATTTTGATTGATTGACATTAAGAAGATTTTTTAATCCTTATTTGTTTATTGTAGGGCTGTTGGTTCTACGGAGTAAAGCGTGGTTGATTTTACCTTGATCTGAGCACACATCATCCTAACTAGCCGACGGAAATGTAGAATTTCTGATGCAATTGGAGAAAATAATGGATATCGAGGAGAGACCAGAATCATGGAAAGAGTAATAGAGAGTTCATTGAAGAAGAGGAACGCCGGGAATAAGGAGATGGACGAAATCATGTTTTCAACTGACAGGCGTTTTTCTGGGCTACATTGTGAGCAAATGGAGATAGATCTAAAAACTATGCCACATGGGTTTTCTCCAGAATGGGCCCACTTATTTTTACTCAGGTGGATTTCGCCAGAAAGTGAAGGATTTTAGGATATTTCTGGGATCCTCTGAACGCAATTTTTGCAGTTGCGACCGGCAGATATATTTATATTTCCAGAAATTCGCCAGTGCTAAGCTCAATTTGGTTTCCATTGCTTCTGACTTTTCGTTTTGTTTAAGTAGAAGAAGAATTTGATTGAGAGGGGGGGGGGGGCTCAACTGAGATATTGCTCTTTCAGATCAAAACGCTGCTGCCAGGAATTAGTTTGGGAATGCTCAACAGGATTGAAGAATTTCTTTTTCACTGTTCAAAGAGCAGACCAAGAGCTGGAGCTGGGGGGGTCGATAGTTTGGGAGAAATAGAAGACAAGACTACTATTTGATTTCCCTGTGACTCAAGACAGTTTGCTGTCAGCCGTTACAGATTGTTAAACTGGTCATACATATATATGTTTACAGTATTTTTACTTTGTATATGTGTGTATTGTATCGCTTGGTCTTGCTGTTTATTTTTTCCATATTATTAATGTTTGCTATGATCTCTTTTAATAATTATGCAAATGTATGTTATATAATTGTCGACTTATACTGATTTCGATTTACTGATGTTTGACATCATATCATATGTGGTATATGCGCCTACTATATGATCTTGTTAATTTCCGAATTTCTTTTGAATACTTTCAGGATTATTAATGCAATAGTTTCATTGGTAGATTTGATATCAGGTTAAATATTATCTTCGCTCCCGATCGGGATAAGACCAAGACCAGATTAATAGTTGTTTCTTGTAAATTATTTTATGAAAAGCAGCCATTGAATCAGATGTTTATATTCATATCAAATTCAAGTTATTTTCTTATTTTTGTAATTAATGTATATTTGTTAATAATGCAATTTTGTAACTCATTTAACATGTTAATATTTGATTAACTTTTGATTATTATATTATAAGTTAAGTTAATTGAATAGATTTAGTTCATAGATTAATTTAATTATATTACTAATTCATTAGTAATCAGATTAACTAGTTTAATTTGTACATTCATAGGTATTTGGTAGATTTAATTAACCAGAACAATAGCTTTAGTTTTATTTATAGACTTTCAGGCTAACAGAGCCTTTAAACCTATCGGGAACAACCATCCCAAATAGCTTGGAATCTTCTTTAAGGATCCCGGTCTGGGTTGTCTTCCCCCCATTATGCGCATAGTCACTTATGCCCGTCAACATAGTCGTAATCCCTTAATGTTAGTTATTGGCGCATTTAACACTTTTTTTTGAGTCATTGCAGGTCCATAGAAGAACAATAGCGATAAAGTTTTGGGAGTTTGTTTTTGACTTTTTTGTACTACCATAAAATGAAAAAAAGTCATTGAGCGTTTATTACGACACTTTGTTCACGCTCTCTAAACTCAGTATCAAAGGTCCGAGTCTGTTTCTGATTCTTTTCAGGCCCGTAAAATCTCTCATTGTGAAAAGATACCTAATAGAGTCTTCTTTAAACTCTTTTTTGGTTCCTTAAATACGAAAATATTATCGATTGATCTTGTCTTCTTCTAGCTCATTAAAACATTTGAAGAGTCATCTCTCCGACTATAGGTTATCTCTTTTTCAGTTCGGATAGACTATTTACAAAAAAGGAATACTCCAGTGAATCATGAATAGAAGAGTTCTCCAAGGTATAATTTTATACTTTTTCAGGCCTTAGAGACTAAATCATACAAAAAAGGACCCTTTGGAGTCTTCTTTCGTGGTCATTCAGACTCTCTAAACATGAATGATACCAAGTTTTCTTTCATTGGACTCATTAAATTAAACATTTAAAGACCCATTTTTGGGAACGAACCTGTCCTCTCTCAGGTTCGTAAAACATATGAGTTTGGACTTGTCTTCAGATGAGCTATACCCGAAGTGTTTGTTACCCTCTTTTAACTTGTAAAACTGAAAAGAGGCACAAATCCACCATGATGGGGGAAATAGGTAGGAAATCATTTTGCAAATAATGACAGTAGTTTGTCATTACCTTTGGACATGGCACTTGTCTGCATATCATTTCAGTCAATTGGGTATTTATCTAATCTTCATGACAATCCACTATCAAGAGTCATGCCACTCCTTTGAGTCTTTCAAAATAATGCATTGTCCACTATCGCACTGTGTGTTTGTATGGTTTAGTCATGCTTCCAAGTCTCTTGTCGTGCCGCCCGATGTTCAAAGGGAAGCTGAAGAAGTTTACCTATGCAGTTGAAATAGTCTCTGTGTCAGTACTTTTGAGTCAGTCTTATGGTTACTACATTCACATCATTCCAAAACTATGTTCTTATTTTCATGTCATTGATGTGGGACTCATCATGGCCCTCCTTCGATGAGACCATTCCCATCGATATCAGCTCATTATCCGGGAAATAGTCTTAGAAAAAAAACTTAGTACCTTGAGATATGTATGCATTAAGGACAGATTCTCTCACTCTTGACATAGGTTCACATCATTGACCTTTGAACAATAGAATCCACTCAGTGTTCGACATTAAGACATATATTCACACTCAGTAGATTGTACTAGGGTACCTTGGGAATCATTGACATCAATGGTGATCTCCCTCGCACTTATTAATAGTTCACATCATTGGCTGGTAATCAAGTGGTTTCTACCATGTTTGACTTCAGATCATTGTAATCACATGGATAGAATCATACATTGTGGAAGATGAGATGAAGACCCTAGGTATTTGTTTAGTGTTCATTGCTTTCCCCAGGTTGCACTAGAGTTTTGTATATCTAGCATGGATCCACATTTGTATGGTCATGGCTATTCTCAAATTTGCTTCTGTATGACATAGATCTACGTTGTATATATGGTAGCTATGTCCAAGTTTGATTCCTCTATCACATGGATCTATGCTATATTCTAATATCCATGCTTGTTTATTCCTCTCATGGATCTACCTTGTATTGGTCTGCAACCATGAGTTGGTTACACGTGTCTATGATTCAAAAATATTGATGTACTAAAGATGCCTACTATATGACATTCTTTGATTGAGCTGACATTTTCAACTCGAAGTGACAAGTTGTTCTCTGAAAGCTATCGCTTATCATATCCCTCTAAGTCTCATGCTTTGGGGGACATTCCGTTATACACAAATCCTGTCACCATCATGTGATAAGACCATTAACTTCCATGTTTTCCCTTAATCCCAATAGTTAGAGTGGAAACCTACTATGTTTATCAATTCTACATGAAAAAACTCAGCACCACATTTTCCCTGTGGTCCATGAGCAGTACCTTCCTTAGCACTGCTTGTATCCTATTTTCCATAAGCGCTACCACTGCCTATGGTCTTTGGTCCATAAGAGTTTCTCATCTAAACCGCTCTGTAATAAGAGAGAAAAAGTGGTACCCTGGGTAAAACGGGAAAAAGAGAAGTTTCTCAAGGATTCTAGATCATAAGCCTCGTGTCCTCCCTTATCCCTATCATTGCAGGTCAATTGAGCTCTAGATCCCCCATGGTAGAATCTTAGAGCCACCTCACCCACAATTATTTCCACTATTCCTATCCATTGATCCTTATAAATACAAGCTCATGTCCATAGTTGAGGGGAAGAACTATAGAGATATTGTTATGTTGTTGGACTGACCACTTAGCCCAAGCCATTGGAGAGCATAGAGAGAAAATTTGGAGCTTATGGGGATGAAGTATTTGTCTCATGGAGATGCTTTTTGACACTAAGGAAACGGTTGTAAGCTTCTCCATACATCTTTAATGAAAAGATGATTTCCGTCCCACATTACTGTTGTTTTTATTTCACATGTACATGTTGTTAGATTCCTTAGTCACTAACATAGATAAGTAGATGATTTTTTGGTAGCTTTGATGTGTTTGCATGTTTGATCTGTTTGCAGGTTCATAGGTTCACTATTGAAGCAACGTTCCAGGAGTCTACGAAATTCAGGGAAGGTATTCATCCCTTGTCATTTATTCATTTGTTCTGGATCTGAACCATTTAGACCAAAGGAACAACTTCTGTCTGCAGAAGGTGCAATATTCCTGATTACAGGATTAAGGCATCCCCCATCATCCAACACGAGGTACTCAGCAAAGCTATATAATGTGGATGGAATCAATCATAATGTGCTCGAACCAGGACAAGTACCGGGAATGGCTGACATGCAAAGTCAAGAAAAATGAGGAATGGTCGACTCAGGCTTCAACTTCCTTCGAACAAGAGAAAAAAGGTGAATGGTGACTGAATGTAGGCAACATAGACTCAATATGAAAAACTGGGACATCTCTACGACACGGGAGGCATCGATAGAGGCTCCATAGGGACTGGAAGATTAACCAGTCAGTGGAGATAAACTCAAAGAAATGAGTACAGCTCCTAAAGTCAAACTATTAACCCAACCAATAGATGTGATATACAGTGCTCTGTTCGAAGGAGACATGACTCGACT
Organism: Pseudotsuga menziesii; assembly: GCA_001517045.1. Taxonomy (NCBI): domain Eukaryota; kingdom Viridiplantae; phylum Streptophyta; class Pinopsida; order Pinales; family Pinaceae; genus Pseudotsuga; species Pseudotsuga menziesii. The sequence goes on along the minus strand of LPNX010179712.1, from coordinate 250,253 downwards.
GCTACCAAAGATAACATATTTTCCTGTCTAGCTTTTTGTTTTTTTGTTTTTTTTTTGACTTTTTCAGATATTTTGAAAATATTGAAAAATAATAAAAGTGCTTTATAGTTACAAATATGGGAGGAGACGAGTGTCAAGGGGAAAACAAACTAGTTCCAAGCAGCGGAACATACCTATGCTCAATGCAAGGAAACTTGTGTAGGATAATGACACTTGGGGGAAAGCCCCTTGCCGGTAAAAAATTGGGAATAAAGCTGCAAAAGATACATAAAATGGCTTTGATTGGCTGGACAAGAGACAAGCTTGGGCTATATGGCTGATAATCAAAGTTAGGGAAGCTGACATAAGGCTCAATAAGGCAAGCAAAACTCATGATAATGCAATTAAAACTTGACATAAGGGATTCCTGGGGAAAAGGCCAGCAAAAAGATCAAGAGGAGTATGAAGCTCTTGCGCAAAGTCATGGTGATACTATACAAAGGACTCCCACACCCTAAAGGAAAAATGTCGGCATGGGAACCAAATGAAAAACATGAGCTAACTAGAGTACCCATGTATGGTCAAGCTCTACCATTCACATCATGTCACTTCTAAAAGCAACAAGAAGGTTCCGTGACAAGATAGAATGGGTTCATACCCAAGGTTAGAATGAAACAGTCATAAGGTCATGCAAAAGTGAAAATGGATGTGAAACCTAACCTATATGCCAATTTAGACATAATACTTGAAATAGGCATGAACGGGTCAAAACCACTGTTAAACTGCGCTCAAAATGGACTTCTACATCATCCAATTAGTTCAAATGGTCCAAAATGATTAGAAATGGTAAAAAAATATAGAAAATGGGTAAAAAATTTCAAAAAATTTCTATAAATAGTAAAAAATTTAATAATTCCATACCATTTGAAATTTTTACCCATTTGAGCTCAAAAATTCCGATGCGAATTCTGGGAGCATCATCCAATGAAATCCAACCCCGTTTGATCCAGGTAACTTCTCATGTCCTCCCCTTCCCATTTCATGTAAATTTTTTAAGTTTTCATGGTCCAATCAACTTTTTAGTCCATCCAAAGTTGTGTGTTTCGACCCACATGGAAATCGAGGTTTTTTCTGTGTATACGGCTCACCATACGCAGAAAAAACACTCAAACCGGCGTACATACACGGATGTTTTGAAAATAGTTGCGTATGAGGCCACAAATAAGGTTTTGAAAAGAAAATGTTAATTTAAACTATGGTTTTTTGTATAGGATGGAGTTAGAGTGGAGGGAAAGAGAACATGGAGATGTGGAGGAGGCCATGCAAGGTGACCTTATGGCCCAACAAGCATTATGGGTGTGTGGTTTGTATAAGTTTTGGTGTCTTGGCAGCCTGAGGGCCAAACCAAGAATACTCCAGTTTCTAGTATATTACTAGGATCCAAACTCTAAGACTTTTCATATTGACGGGATGTTGCTCAACATTGAAGTTGAGGACATATAATTTATCACTGGTTTATCTTGACAAGGAGAGGTGGTAAATCTTCGATCTCATGGGAGAAGAGGTAAATTGACTATTGATGAGTACATAAATGTGTACTACTTTCTGAACATGGAAAAGGTTCGGAGTCAAATCCTGACAAAATCTATCTAGGTTCTGGGACTGAAGGCCATACTATTGCCATTAGGCAGGATATCCTGATTAGTTTCACTTCACCAGGCCTCTCGGCCATTGATGTTCTATGTGGTGGAGTGTATGAGACCCATAGTGTATGACTAGAGCATGGCGCTGTTGAGAAACATGAAACATTAGCTCAGTGACTGTAAAATGGGTAGGGTGCGAAACTTCAGTTTCGGTAGCATACTAAGCATGCTATTCTTTGAACGGGTACTAGGGCTAATCCCTAGAGTGGACATTCCTCCACACGGAGTTCGCGATCCAGCCCAACGATGTTGGGAAAATTTTATGGGCAGACTGGGCGGAGGTACGGTGGCTAACCCCTACCCAGGAGACTTCTTTTCATGGTGGTGGAGACAGATGATTGCCATAGATGACTACCCGTATGCAAGGATAGACTTCTGTGGATATCTGGAAATGCCTCTACCACCAAGAGCGACATATGGAGACATAGGTAACGAATCTCAAACCCACTTTTAAAATTTTTTGAATTATTAAATTTTGTTTGTGTTTTTTGATATATTGAATCAAAAGACATGTTTTGGAGTGACGACACATAGTGACAATCTGTCATGTGTATGCAGAAGTTCGACCATGATGACCGGATGGTTTCCCTCGTCATCGACGGAGGGGAAGAGGAGACGATATCATGGGTGCGTATGTTGAGTGGATGATCCAAAGCATTCACACAAATTTCATACTCTTGACGCAAAAGGTACCCATGGAGCAAGTCAAGGACTTACTTGAGGCCATGCAGCGCTAGGTGGTTGGTGTACCATGGGCATGGGTTCGATGATTCTGATGGCTAGCTAGAGTTGTAGTGTGCTACCATGATCAGAAGCCCCCTCCTCCTCAGGCTTAGAGACTTGAGAATATTCCTTTTTGTATGACTGTGTATTATGTTTTCGTGACTCGGAAGCCCTAGTTTTGTATTATGACACTTATGTATTATGATGTCACTTTTTGGATATTAATGAAAAAACTTTTATGATGATCGATTTTATTTATTTACATGTGTGCAAAAATGGAAGTTTGTGACATGCTTATTATCTATGAAACAAATGCCAATCTAACACATAGTTATCATATGAGTCAGCAACTTGATTAAAAATTCTTGAAACATGAATGTATGTTATATTCTCAAATTGTCCTTCTAGCAATCTCACACGTAATAATATTCATAATAATATCAGATCCCTAATACGATACAAGCCATTAAGCTGTGAAACCACTAACTGGGAATCCAGACGTACCTCAAGAGAGAGAACACCATGTGAAATGGCATCACGCAATGACTTAATAATGGCACTATATTCAACAACATTGTTCGAAGAAGGATATAAACATATGCCTCCTAAATACAATACTTGACCCGTAGGAGTATAAATCACCAAGAAACCGAAGCTGAGTTTTGAGTGTGATGGCTAGCACCATCGATGAATCCTATGTAAATGGAAGACTCCATCAACATCTGCCATAAGAAATAGAATCTAATTAACAAACCTGATCACCATAAGAAAACATAACTATGCAATTCAAAAAACTATAAAATAATATACAACAATCAGCCCTGGCTGAAGATCATGCATAGTATTTTTTAAGATAGAGCCCATTTCTAGGCTCTGCCAAAGCTGTCCCTTCATAATCCACTAGCTCATAGGTGCCCTTCTCTAACACACATTTGACCACATAAGGACCATGCCACATGGGATTAAACTCCCCTGCCCCCAAGGGTTCTTTAGCTTGATCCCTCAAAAGGACCAAATCACCTTCACTAAACTTCCTTGGATGGACAAACTTGTCATATTGGACCTTGAGGCGATGCTTATTTACTTCTAGAGCCAATAAGGAATCTCAATGCTACTCATCAAGCTGATCTAAGTGGACCAAACATTCTTCCAATGTGGAAGTGTTTGATAAAATCTCTATAGCTAGCTTTATAGAATGGATTTCGCATTCAACCGGTAAGAAAGACTCCACCCCATGTACAAGCGAATATGGAGAGAAACCAGTGGCAGTATTAACCGTAGTTCTATAGGCCCATAAAGTAGGATATAACATGATATGCCAATGTCTTGCTTTGTGCGATGGTTCATTGGAGAATGGAATTAAGTTATTTATTCACTACTTCAACCTGTCCATTCGCCTAAGGGTAATAAGAAGAGGAGTGCTCTTGCTTATACCCTAACTTTGAAGTTATTATCTCCTAAGATAATTTATTTTCGTATGAAGAATTTAATTCATGCAATAAGGAATATGAATGTCACTAACAGTTTTGTAAGGCTCTATTTTTTATGCAAATTTCACAAATTTGTAGCTTCGGTGGCTTGGGTGAGGATCAGAACATCTCATTAGACACCGAAAGATGGAAGATAAATAACATGTGGAATACCCATTTGACAGTTAGGCGTATTGCTAAACTTTTCACTACCATCAAAACATTTTAAACACTGAGTGGAGAAGATAGTGGCTAAAAGTTCCGCAACTGCGAAGAATAGAGGGATTAAAAGTTCTAATGGTGGGAATTTTTGGGTTTCGAATGCCAACGTTGTCATTAGAGGAATTTTGGGGTCTAAAATCGGCCTCCTAAGGAAAATAATAAAATAATAGTTAAAATAACAAAATAATATTGATTAATTTTGGAGGAAGAAAGAAAAAAACTACTTTTTGTGTTCGTATTTTTGACATATCTCCCTGTGTTTTTACTCAAATTTCGATCGAGAGAGCTCGTTGGATGCGGAATTTGATTCTACATCCAATTAGTACCCACACTGCATACTTTTGATGGACTCCGCTACCCCAAAAACAAAAAATATTTGAAAAAATGTGATGATGATGTCATCATCACATTTTTCAGGTATTTCTTGTTTTTGGGGTAGTGGGATCCATCAAAAGTATGCAATGTGGGTACTCGTTGGATGCGAAATCAAATTCTGCATCCAACGAGCTCTCCCGATTGAAATTTGAGTAAAAACACAATGAGATATGTTGAAAATACGAACAAAAAAAGTAGTTTTTTTTAATGACAAATATGTCAATTCAACCATTATGGTTGACTTATTTTATTGAAATTCTATTTGTTCTTGAATTCCAACTCACAAAAATGTATTTTGGCACGTTCTCTTATAAGGCCCATTTTAGACCCCAAATTTCCTCTAATGGGAGTTTTAGTTCACTATGACACCGCAACTGTGGAGAAGAGAGTGACTAAACATTTCATTTCAGACTTCTACTGACCTCCGATAGAGATGAAATTAGATTCAAAGAACTAAGGACTAAGTAGCGAAGAGGCAAAGCCGAAAGGTGCTGAAATGTCGGTGATATGAAGAACTAAATGCCACTGAAGTCAAGTATCAAAAGTCAGAACTTGAAAAGACTAACTTTCTACAAAATAGTTCATTGCGGAGCTGCAACAGGGGAAGAAAAACAGACTAAGGCTTCCGATAACCTTAAAAAGCTTTCGATAGCGTGACAATAGAAGATCATCGACGATCGAAAGATGTACAAACTATGGGTCGACGAGTTAGTACTCTGAGGAGCCGCAATGGTAGAATAAAGACAGACTATGGGTTCCGAAGACAATACAGACTCAACAGTGATCGAAGGTTCTAAGGGCTACAGATCGGCGAGATAAAGGCAAGCAGCTCCGCAGTGTCAATGAGGCAACGAACAAGGCTTCCAATCAATCACAAAAATCATTCCGAGAAACAGTTGCATGCATTAGTGGATAGCAATACTATCCATCGGTGGCTAATGCCCTGATTCCTTCGACAATCAACTTCCAGTAGCAATACAATTAGTTCATTTCACCTCCGAAGCTATTGCAAAGTTCAAATAAACGGTTTCGATGCATAAGTATTTCATCTCATGAGCACCGACGAGCTAGTGATGGAGAGCACTATCATTGAGACTTGGAGCACCAATGAGCTAAAAGAAAAAACCCCAATTGGCGACTGCGGCGACAAGACAGAAAATCCAGTGGATTAAATAAGAAAAAGCACTTCAGTTAAACACCAATACACTAGCTGTTCGCGGCAATTTCATACTGAACCAGTAGTGGGGATGATCAGTGACCACTTTAGTCATTAAAAGATCACTCACTGAACTAGATCTTCATAGTAGATAAACAAATAGTTAGCAAGGGTTTGAAGCCCTAATCTGGAAAAACTATCACTTTCAATTATTTTTTGGTGTAAACAGGTCGGGTTTTTCGGGATCTGTAATTTTTGTGGAAGGCTATAAAGCCCATGATTAATTTATTAATAAGGGTTCAAATCCAGGGATTTATAAGGCCATTCCATTATCAAGCATCTCATCTAATTTATTCTAAATATAAGCTCTTTTGTTGTGATTTGTTCAACCATCTCTTTCTTTACTGTGTTTATTGCCTCAATGTGCATTTAGGTCACTTTTAGATTTATTAAAAAGATGATAGCTGTCATCCTATTGGTTATTTAATGATATTTGATTTATGAATACTATCCTCAGTAGGATTTTTCCATTTATATGCATCTGTTATGTGTGTAAGTCTGCCAGCCTGGTGAGTTCTCATCCCTGCACCTTTTTGTCAAACTACTGAACAAGTTGTAAATAAAAGCCTTATAAACAAGTGAGCTTCATGCATGTCTTGAGAGTGAGAGATTATATAGGTTATTCGACTTGATCCATATAAGAAAACCATAAAAAACAATTTAATTTACCAAGAATCCTCGAGCTACAACCTAGAGGAGTTTCCTGGAGTGATAACAAAGTGACATCATTGCCAAGGAGAGAAGATTGAAGATCAACTTCCCTGGGAAATGACATAGATCCATGCTTTCATGATAGAAAAAGCTTGGACATTATTATGATTGTAATCATCTATCTGGTGACTCCATTGATATAAGGTGGCTTCAATGAGACCAAGTACCAGAGCAAACCCAAAGGGCCCACCAGCAACACCTGTTTCAGATCCAGAAGAAATATTTAGGAAAGCTAGGGATTTATGCAGATAGACCAACAGTGCTGCACAAAACGCTACATCAGGTATTTCAAAAAATATTTCTGCTATTATTTCTTCTGCTGAAACTCTGAATTCCTAGAAATTTTTGTATACATCAGAAAAATCTAGGGCTTGGCCATCTTCAAAAACCGCTGCTTGTGAAGATCCAATCCCTAGTGACTCCACTGGGATAAGTATACCACCACCTTATCAACAAATATCCTCATCAGTGCTGCCTTCCACATCCCTCTCCATACCCATTTCCAATATGGCTACCCCTCAATTGTCCAAGATGGAAAGGATCCTGGTAGCTAGATATGCACCCCTAATTTTTCCAAATCCTCTCGTAGCCATGCCTACCAGGGATTAGCTCAAGTATATGCCTATGTTTACCGAGGAAGGGGATTTCACTGTTGAAGAACATTTAGAGGCTTTCTATAGCTATGCTGAAAATATAAATATAGAACACGAAGATGTATCGACCAAAGTTTTTGTGCAAATCCTAGATGGCCAGGCTAGGAAGTGTTTTAAAGAACTGTCTACTAGGTCAGTGGCAGGAATAAAGGCCCTAGATGAGGTTTTCCTAAAGCATTGGGGAGAGAGGAGAGACCACATCTACTATATCACAGAATTCAACAACCTGAAGAGAGAAAATGGTGAGTCTGTCTCCAACTTTACCAAGAGATTCAACAACATGTATAGCAAGATCCCCACTGAGATTAAGCCCACCGGTACCTCATGTATGATAACTTATGCGAATGCCTTTAACGCTGACTTTTGCCTACTTCTTAGAGAAAGGAGGTCTTCCACCTTATCACTCATGTAGGATGCTACCCTAGACGTAGAGTCAAACATTATGGGATCTCAGAAGGTAAAAGGGAAGGTAGATAGGAGAAAGCATCTAGTAGACTATAGTGGGGATTTTGCATCGGAGAACAAGATTGAAAAAATGACGAAACTTTTAGATAACCTGACTGCTGAAATGTCTAAATTGAAATACCAAGGACATCTACCGGTAAGGGGTAAGGGGCCAAGTGACTTCGCTCCTCGAAACCCAAATTTTGTTCCTTATAGAAGAGGAAACCCCCCAGTTCAGATTCTCAAAAGAGAGAGAAATCAAGGGGAAGATCAAAGGATAAGAGCTCCATTTCAAAATGTTGTATTAGAAGAAGAGCCATAGTTTATTGAAGAAGAAGGAGAAGCTGAAGACAATATCCACTGCATGGAGGATGAGGTGGACTATTCTTTTCTGACACAGGTAGAATATGAAGAAGCCCTGATTGATGAGCAGATCACTGAAGAGGTTTCTTGTCAGGATGATTATCAAGGAGGTTACCAACTGAGGTCTAGGTTGGTTTCCCCCCTCAAGAAGAATGCTATACTTGTCAAGTAGCCTGATGCACCTGCTAGAAAGGTTGCTTTTTTACAAAAGAAGGTGGTTGTTCCTTCCAATTACTTACATAAACCAACACCTTTAGCCACACCTGATCAAGTCCAACTCAAAACTATAGCTCATGAGGTAAGGTTTCAGGATAGGCTGCATTATTCTTTTAACCTTGAGTCTGAAATTCAAAAGTTGAAAATCCATTTCCCTTTGATTGAGTTGATGAAGAATGATGCATTTAAAACCTCCATTCTGAATTCCCTTCAGCCCAAGCTGCACCATGACACTGACTTTGTGAACCTGGAAGATGACAATCTTGTTGTAACCCTCGGCCCCATGATCTAAGACATAAAGGAATCATGCCCGCCATTCTATATATCCTTGAACATCCATGATAAAATACTCCATAAATGTCTGCTAGATTTAGGAGCCTCTAATAACTTAATGCCAAAGGCTATGATGGATGAGATCGACCTCAGCATTACCAAGCCATACCATGATTTATTCTCCTTTGACTCCAGGAAGGTCAAGTTCTTGGGCCTCATCAAAGAACTTATTGTAAGCTTAACTTAGCTGCCTTTGAAGAGCATAATGATGGACATCATAGTGGCTGATATTCCTCCAAAATTTATCCTTTTGCTGTATCGGTCATGGAGAAAAAGATTGGGCATCACCCTTCAGATGGAACTCATGTACACCATGATTCCCATGTTTGGAGGGGAGACAAAGAGATTGTACAGGGAAAATCAGCTAGCATACATCATAAACAAGGAGAGTCACTTAGTGAATCACCCGATCTATGGCGTGGACACCAATTTCGGATCCTGCATTTTGCAAAGAGATGATAATCAGTAGACATCAGTTCAGATCACTGAGCCCATGCATCTGCATCCCAAAGAAGTCACAACAACAATCTAGACCATGTATTTTGATGGGGAAAGTGCTCAAAACTCAGCTGGCGTGGGTATCGTGTTGATCTCCCCATCTAAGGAAAACATTCACTTGTCTTACATGCTCGATTTTAAGACCACTAACAACGTAGAAGAATATGAAGCCTTGCTGCTAGGAGTTAAAGTGGCGAAGGAGATGGGAATCATGTGCGTGAATATTTTTGGGGATGTAGACCTCATCATACAGTAGGTCAACAACACTTTTCAGACGAAAAATATCAGACTGAAGGCCTACAGGAAAGAGGTATGGAAACTTAGAGACTCATTTATGTTTTTTGAATTGTCATATATTCCTAGGGATTTGAATCACCTGGTTGATTCCTTGGCTGTCTCTACAAGTCAGTTTGTTCCTCCTTTACCCCCTAAGCTTAGCTATGACATTTAGGTCAAGTACAGACCCTCTCTTCCAAACAATGTAAAATTTTGGAGGGTGTTTGAAAATGATGGGGAGATTAGTAAATTCCTTCATTTAGTGGATGAATTTTCTGACATACACATAGACCAAGAAAACATTAACCTGGAGGAATACAAGCAGCTCAAGTTAAAAGATAAAATGACTAAGAACAATATTGTCTAATTTCCCAGAAACTACATACCCCAAGGTCTAGTACTGCTGGAAGAACTATTTGATCACAATGACATCCCTTTCAAGCCTGCCAAAAGGGAGCTAGATCCTGCTATCGAAGAACAAAACATAGGTAGCCAGATCCATCCAAAACTGATAAATCTATCCACTGGGCTAATAGATGAACAGAAGTATGAATATTGCAGCTTGATAAAATAGTTTTCCAATGTCTTTAAATGGGATTATAGTGACCTAAAAACATATGACACCAACATCATATAGCACAGGATTCCTTTGGAGAAGGACACCATTCCTTTCAAACAGAAGCTGAGACCCATTATCCCTCTTCTATTACCAGTGATTGAGAAAGAGATCCACAAGATCCTCAACGTTAAGATCATAATCCCCCTCAGGTATTCCAAATGGATTGCAAATCTAGTAGTGGTAAGAAAGAAAAATGGAGAATTCAGGTTGTGTGTGGATTTTAGAAACCTGATCAAATGTTCCAAAAAAGACAACTATCCACTGCCCAAGATGGAACATCTGCTGCAGAGAGTCTCGGGGGCCAGGGTCATGTCCTTCCTTGACGGTTTCTCTGAATACAACCAAGTGGATTTGCACCCAAATGACCAAGAGAAGACTTCCGTTACCACCCCCTGGGCACCTTCATGTATGCTAAAATGCCATTTGGGATAATGAACACTTGGGCTACTTTTCAAAGAGCTATGGACCTAGATTTTGTAAGGCTAAATGATAAATTTGTGCTGATATATTTGGATGGATTAATAGTTTACTCTCACAGATATCATGACCACATGCAACATTTAGGGAAGGTATTTATGAAGTGTAGAAGGTATAGAATATCACTGAACCCCGAGAAGTCCTAGTTTGCACTCAATAAAGAAAAGATCCTAGGCCACATAGTCTTAGTAGAAGGTGTAGAGATTGATCCAGTAAGAGTGGAAGAAATTTAGCAGTTGTCAATACCAAGGTCAAAAAGAGACATTAAGTCCTTTTTAGGCAAGATAAACTTCGTCAGGAGATTCATTCCTAATTTCTCCGAGCTGGTAAAACACATAACAGCCATGCTAAAAAAGGATGCAGAAATCAAGTGGACGGACCAAGCAAGAAATTCTTTTGAAGACATTAAGAAAGCTATCATGGAGGCCCCAACCATAACTAGTCCCAGTTACACCAAGGGTTTTTTCATTTTCTCTTTTGCATCTTATGACACAGTGGCAGCCATATTATTACAAAAGAATGATGAAGGTCTTGATCATCCAATTGCTTTCTTCAGCAGAACCCTGAGAGATGCTGAGCTGAAGTATGATCAAATTGAGAAGCAGGATTATGCTCTCATAAAATCTTTGAAGACTTTCAGAACCTACATTCTCCATGAAAATATCATTGCATATGTCCCTTCAGCTGCTGTGAAGGATGTTTTGACTCAGCCTGGAATTAATGGGAAGAGAGCTAAGTGGATTGCCAAACTCATTGAGTTTGATGTAGAGGTGAAAACCACAAAGGTAGTAAAGGGATTAGGTCTAGCCAAAGTCATCGCCAAAGAAAATTGTGAACTGATGGGAATAAATTTTACATGTGTCAAATCAGCAAAGGTGTAGACTATGGTAGCAGCTGAAACAAAATTAAATTAAGATCATAATAACAATCCAACAGTAGCTAAGAACATATATTCATGTGAGTGGTACTCAGGTATCATTCAGTTTTTGCTAAAATTAGAAGTTTGTCCTGATCTTACTCCTAACTAAGCACAAGCTCTTAAGTTGAAATCTGTTAAGTTTTTCATAATTGACAATTTGCTGTATTGGAAGGATCAGTCTAGAATTTTGTTACGATGCCTGGATAAAGAGGAAGCAGGAAAGCACTTACGATGTTACGATGTCATGCATCACTTTCATTCTAGTACATGTGGAGGCCACCACTACTAGAAAACCACATCCCACAAGATATTAAAAGTAGGATACTATTGGCTAGTCCTCTTTGATGATGTATGCACTTTTGTAAGGGCCTGTGACCAATGTCAAATATTTATAGGGAAGCAACAGCTCAAATCCTTGCCCCCTAGGCCTGTTACAGTGAATGGGACTTTCCAGCAATGGGGTCTAGATTTCAAAGGTGAAATAAATCCATCTTCCAGTGGACAGCATAAATGGATCTTAGTAGCCACTGAATACTTTACCAAATGGATAGAAGCAATACCCACTAGAAATGCCACTCATCAAGTCATCATGAGATTCTTATATGAGAACATCTTCAGTAGGTTTTGTTTCCCAGTAAGGTTAGTAACTGATAATGCACTAGATTTTAAGGCTAGGGCATTAGTTAGAATGTGTGAATCAATGGGTATCCAACTGGTGAACTCCACATCCTATTACCCCCAAGGCAATGGCCTGTCTGAGTCATCCAACAAAATTTTAGTCAGAACCATCAAGAAACTGCTAGAGACAAATAAAAAAAGCTGGGATTCAAAACTTAAGTTTGCTTATTGGGCTAATAGGGTAACAGACAAAAGATCCATAGGGAATTCTTCATTCAAGTTACTTTATGGCACTGAGGCCATCTTTCCTATCCAACCCATCCTTCCAGTGGCAAATTTATTTTAGGAAGAAGAAGATCAACCAAATGATATGATGAGAAGGATGATGGATTTGGTGGAGTTACAGCAGATCAGGGAGCAAATTATAGGAAAATTAGAAGCTCATCAACAAAGGATAAAGGGCATTTTTGACAAAAGAGCAAAATCAAATAACTTGTAGGTCAGAGATTGGGTCCTCAAGTGGGATGTTGTCAGATAGGACAAGGGGAAACATGGAAAATTTGACTCTTTATGGATTGGCCCTTTTGTTATAGACCAGGTATATAAGAATAACACCTTCAAATTGCAGAATTTGGAAGGTGAAGAGGTATTCGATGGCCCAGTAAATGGGCGGTTCCTAAAAATCTATTTTATTTGAGGCTCTGAGGCCTTATGATTGTAAATTAGTAGATAGTAGGTTGTTTTTCTTTCAGAATAAGACTCTATGCCTAATGGAACAATAAAGAATATTGTTAAGTTACTTAGTTGCTTTTAGGGAAAGTCATTTTGGTCTGGGGTTCTTGGGACCTCATTGGGAAGTTACCATCCCCAAGTAGAAGCCAGATGTTATATCCCAAGATAATTTATTTTTGTATGAAGAATTTAATTCACGCAATGAGGAATATGAATGTCACTAACAATTTTTTAAGCCTTTATTTTTTATGCAAATTTCATAAAGTTGTAGCTTCGGTGGCTTGGGTGAGGATCAGGACATCTCATTAGCCACTGAAATATGGAAGATAAATAACAGGTGGAAGACCCCTTCAATAGTTAGGTGTATTGCGAAACTTTTCATTGCCATCGGAACATTTTAAACAATGAGAGGAGAAGATAGTGGCTAAAAGTTCTGCAACTACGGAGAATAGAGGCATTAAAAGTTCTGATGGAGGGGATTTTTGAGTTCAGAATGCCAACATTGCAAAGTTTTAGTTCAATGCGACACGCCACAACTGTGGAGAATATAGTCACTAAACATTTTGTTTCAGACTTCTACTGACCTTCGATAGCGATGAAATTATATCGGAAGAACTAAGGACTAAGTAGGGGTGAGACAAAGAGGAAAGGTGCCAAAATGTTGGTGATATGAAGAACTAAATGCCATCGAATTCAAGTATCAGAAGTCAGAACTTGAAAAGACTAACTGTCGGCAAAATAGTTCACTACAAAACCATAACGAGGGAAGAAAAACAAACTAAGACTTCCGATAACTTGAAAAATCTTCCGATAGAGCAACAAGAGAATATAATCAGCGATCGGAAGATGTACAAACTTCAGGTTGATGAGTTAGTCCTTTTAGGAGCCGCAACAGTGGAGAAAGACAGACTATGGGTTTCGAAGACAATACAAACTCATCAGTGATTGGAGGTTCTAAGGGCTACAGATCGGCGAGATAAAGCCAAGTAGCTCCAAAGTGTCGATGAGGCGACGGACAAGGCTTCCGATCAATCATGAAAATAATTCCAAGAAATAGTTGCATGCATCGATGAATAACAATACTTGCCATCGGTGGCATAGAAGACTAATGCCCTGATTCCTTTAATAATCAACTTCTAGTAGCAATACAATTAGTTCGTTTCACCTCCGAGGTTACGGTAGAGTTTAGATAAAAGGTTTCGATGCATAAGTATTTTAGCTCTCGAGCACCTACGAGCTGGTGATGGAGAGCGCTAGCATTGAGATTGGAGCACCAATGAGATAAAAGAAAAATCCCCGATTGGCGACTGTGGCGACAAGACAGAAAATCTAGTGGATTAAACAAGAAAAAGCACTTCAGTTAAACGCCGATACAATGGCTATTGGTGACAATTTCATATTGAACCAGTAGTGGGGATGATCAGTGACCACTTCAATCATTAGAAGATCGCTCAGTGAACTAGATCTTCACAATAGATAAACAAATAGTTAGCAAGGTTTTGAAGCCCTAATCTGGAAAAAATATCAATTTCAATTATTTTTTGGTGTAAACAGATCGGGTTATCAGGATCTGTAATTTTTGTAGAAGGCTATAAATCCCATGATTAATTTATTAATAAGGGTTTGAATCCGGGGATTTATAATCCTATTCCATTATCAAGTGTCTCATCTGGTTTATTCAAAGTATAAGCTCTTTTGTTGTGATTTGTTCATCCATCTCTTTCTTTACTGTGTTTATTTCCTGAATGTGCATACAGGTTAGTTTCATATTTATTAAAAAGCTGATAGATGTCGTCTTATTGGTTATTTAGTGATATTTGATTTATGAATACCATCCTTAGCAGGATTTAGCCATTTATATGCATGTTTTATGTGTGTAATTCTTCCATCCTGGTGAGTTCTCCATCCCTGCACCTTTTTGTCAAACTACTAAACAAGTTGTAACTAAAATCCTTATAAAGAAGTGAGCTTCATGCATGTCTTGAGAGTGAGAGGTTATATAGGTTATCCGACTTGATCCATATTAGAAAACCATAAAAAATAATTTAAGTTACCAAGCATCCTTGAGCTACAACCTAGAGGAGTTTCCTGGAGTGATAACAAAGTGGCGCCATTACCGGGTAGAGGAGATCGAAGCTCAACTTCCCTGGGAGACGAAATAGATCCATGCTTTGATTATAGATAAAGCTTGGACATTATTACAATTGTAATCATCTATTTGGTGACTCCATTGATATAAGGTGGCTTCAATGAGACCAAGTACCAGAGCAAACCCAAAGGGGCCACCAGCAACACCTGTTTCAGATCCAGAAGAAATCTTGAGGAAAGCTAGGGATTTACTCAGACAGACCAACAATGCTGCACAAAACGCTACATCGGGTATTTCAAAAAATCTTTCTCCTATTATTTCTTCTGCTAAAACTTTGAATTCCCAGAAATTTTTGTATACATCAGAAAAAGCTAGGATTTGGGCACCTTCAAGCACTACTGCTTGTGAAGATCCAATCCATGGTGACTCCACTGGGATAAGTATACCACCACCTTCTCAACAAATATCCTCATCAGTGCTGCCTTCCACATCCCTCTCCATACCCATTTCCAATATGGCTACCCCTCAATTGTCCAAGATGGAAAGGATCCTAGTAGCTAGGTATGCACCCCTAATTTTTCCAAATCCTCTCACAGCCATGCCTACTGGGGATTAGCTCAAGTATATGCCTATGTTTACTGGGGAAGGGGATTTCACTACTGAAGAACATTTAGAGGCTTTCTATAGCTATGCTGAAAATATAAATATAGAACATGAAGATATATGGACCAGAGATTTTGTGCAAATCCTAGATGGCCAGGCTAGGAAGTGGTTTAAAGAACTACCTGCTGGGTGAGGGGCAGGAATAAAGGCCCTAGAGGAGGTTTCCCTAAAGCATTGGGGAGAGAGGAGAGACTACCTCTACTATATCATAGAATTCAGCAACCTGAAAAGAGAAAATGGTGATTCTGTCTCCAACTTTACCAAGAGATTCAACAACATGTACAGCAAGATCCCCACTGAGATTAAGCCCACCGGTACCTCAGGTATGATAACTTATGTGAATGACTTTAATCTTGACTTCTACTTACTTATCAGAGAAAGGAGGTCTACCACCTTATCACTCATGCAGGATGCTGCCCTAGAGGTAGAGTCAAATATTCTAGCATCTCAGAAGGTCAAAGGGAAGGTAGACAGGAGAAAGAAGCCAGTAGACTATAGTGGGGCTTCTGCATCAGAGAACAGGATTGAAAAAATGACCAAACTTTTAGATAACCTGACTGATGAAATGTCTAAATTGAAATACCAAGGAGATTTGCTAGTAAGGGGTAAGGGGCCAAGTGACTTCGCTCCTCGAAACCCAAATTTTGTTCCTTATAGAAGAGGAAACCCCCCAGCTAAGATTCTTAAAAGGGAGAGAAATCAAGGGGAAGATCAAAGGATAAGAGCTCCATTTAAAAATGTTGTATTAGAAGAAGAGCCAGAGTTTATTGAAGAAGAAGGAGAAGCTGAACACAATATCCACTACATGGAGGATGAGGTGGACTATTCTTTTTTGACATAGGCAGAATATGAAGAAGCCCTGATTGATGAGAAGATCACTGAAGAGGATATCTATCAGGATGATGATCAAGGAGGTTACCAACTGAGGTCTAGGTTGGTGTCCCCCCTCAAGAAGAATGTTGTACCTGTCAAGCAGCCTGCTGGACCTGCTAGAAAGGTTGCTTTTTTACCAAAGAAGGTGGTTGTTCCATCCAAATCCTTACATAACCTAGCACCTTTAGCCACACCTGATCAAGTCCAAATCAAACCTACAGCTCATGAGGTAAGGTTTCAAGATAGGATGCATTATTCTATTAACCTTGAGTCTTAAATTCAAAAGTTAAAAATCCCTTTCCCTTTAATTGAGTTGATGAAAAATGATGCATTTAAAACCTCCATTCTGAATTCCCTTTATCCCAAGCTGCACCATGACACTGACTTTGTGAACCTGCAAGATGAAAATCCTATTTTAACCATGGGCCCCATGATCGAAGACATAAAGGACTCCTACCAACCATTCTATATATCCTTGAACATCCATGATAAAATCCTCCATAAATGTCTGCTAGATTCAGGAGCCTCTCATAACTTAATGCCAAAGGCTGTGATGGATGATATCAGCCTCAACATTACCAAGCCCTACCATGATTTATTCTCCTTTGACTCCAAGAAGGTCAAGTTCTTGGGACTCATCAAAGAACTTGCTGTAAGATTAACTTAGCTGCCTTTGAAAAGCGTAATGATGGACATCGTAGTGGCTGATATTCCTCCAAAATTCATCCTTTTGTTGTCCTGGTCATGCAGCAAAAGATTGGGTGGCACCCTTTAGATGGATCTCACGTACACCACGATTCCCATGTTTGGAGGGGAGACAAAGAGACTATATAGGGAAAATCAGCTAGCACACATCATAAGCAAGGAGAGCCGCTTAGTGAATCACCCGATCTACATCATGGACACCGATTTCGGATCCTACATTTTGCAAATAGATGATAATCAGTAGACATCAGTTTAGCTCACTGATCCCATGCATCCACAGCCCAAATAAGTCACAACAGCGATCTGGACCATGTATTTTGATGGGGAAAGTGCTTAAAACTCAACCGGCGCAGGTATTGTGTTGATCTCCCCATCAAAGGAAAACATTCACTTGTCTTACAAGCTCGATTTCAAGACCACTAACAACGTAGCAGAATATGAAGCATTGCTGCTAGGAGTTAAATTAACCAAGGAGATGGGAATCATGTGCATGAATATTTTTGGGGACATAGGCCTCATCATACAGTATATCAACAACACTTTTCAGATGAAAAATATCAGACTGAAGGCCTACAAGGACGAGGTATGGAAACTTAGAGACTCATTTATGTGTTTTGAACTTTCATATATTCCTAGGTATTTGAATCACCTGGTTGATTCCCTGGCCATCTCTGCAAGTCTGTTTGTTCCTCCTTTACCCCCTAAGCTTAGCTATGACATTCACGTCAGGTATAGACCCTCTCTTGCAGACAATGTAAAATTTTGGAGGGTGTTTGAAAATGATGGGGAGGTTAGTAAATTCCTTCAGTTAGTGGATGAATTCTCTGACATACACATAGACCAGGAAAACCTTAACCTAGAGGAATCCAAGCAGCTCAAGTTAAAAGATAAAGTGACTAAGCACAATATTGTCCAATTACCCAGCAACTACATATCCCGAGGTCTAGTACCGCTGGAAGAACTGTTTGATCACAATGACATCCCTTTCAAGCCTACCAAAAGGGAGCTAGATCCTGCTATCTAAGAACAAAACATAGGTAGCCAGAGCCATCCAAAACTGATAAATCTATCCACTGGCCTGAGTGCTGAACAGAAGTATGAATATTGTAGCTTGATAAAATAGTTTTCCGATGTCTTTTCATGGGAGTATAGTGACCTAAAAACATATGACACCAACATCATACAGCACCGGATTCCTTTGGAGAAGGACACCATTCCTTTCAAACAGAAGCTGAGACCCATTTTCCCTCTTCTATTACCAGTGATTGAGAAAGAGATCTACAAGATCCTCAAAGCCAAGATCATAATACCCCTCAGGTATTCCAAGTGGATTGCAAATATAGTACTGCTAAGAAATAAAAATTGAGAAATCAGGTTGTGTGTGGATTTTAGAAACCTGAACAAATGTTCCAAAAAAGACAACTATCCACTACCCAAGATGAAACATCTACTGCAGAGAGTCTCGGGGGCCAGGGTCATGTCCTTCCTTGATGGCTTCTCTGAATACAACCAAGTGGATGTGCACCCAGATGACCAAGAGAAGACTGCCCTTACCACCCCTTGGGGCACCTTCATGTATGCTAAAATGCCATTTGGGCTAATGAATTCTGGGGCTACTTTTCAGAGAGCTATGGACCTAGATTTTGCAGGGCTAAATGATAAATTTGTGCTGATATATTTGGATGACTTAACAGTTTACTCTCACAGCTATCATGACCACTTGCAACATTTAAGAAAGGTATTTCTGAAGTGTAGAAGGTATGGAATATCATTGAACCCCAAGAAGTCCCAGTTTACACTCAATAAAGGAAAGCTCCTAGGCCACATAGTCTTAGCAGAAGGTGTAAAGATTGATCTGGTAAGAGTGGAAGCAATTTAGCAACTGTCAATACCAAGGTCAAAAAGAGACATTCAATCCTTTTTAGGCAATATAAACTTCGTCAGGAGATTCATTCCTAATTTCTCCGAGCTGGTAAAGCACATAACAGCCATGCTAAAAAAGGATGCAGAAATCAAGTGGACTGACCAAGCAAGAAATTATTTTGAAGACATTAAGAAAGATATCATGGAGGCCCCAACTCTGATTAGTCCCAATTACACCAAGGGTTTTTTCATTTTCTCTTTTGCATCTTATGACACATTGGCAGCCGTATTATTAAAAAAGAATGATGAAGGTCTTGATCATCCAGTTGCTTTCTTCAGCAGAACCCTGAGAGATGCTGAGCTGAAGTACGACCTGATTGAGAAGCAGGCTTATGCTCTCATAAAATATTTGAAGACTTTTAGAACCTACATTCTCTATGAAAATATCATTGTATATGTCCCTTCAGGTACTGTAAAGGATGTTTTGACTCAGCCTGACATTGATCGGAAGAGAGCTAATTGGATTGTCAATCTCATTAGGTTTGATGCAGAGGTGAAAACCACCAAGCTGGTAAAGGGATTAGGTCTGGCCAAACTCATGGCCAAAGAAAACTGTGAACTGATGGGAATAAATTTTACATGTGTCAGATCAGCAAAGGTGCAAACTATGGTAGCAGCTGAAACAAAAGTAAATCAAGATCATAATAACAGTCCAGCAGTAGCTGAGAACATATCTTCATGCGAGTGGTACTCAGGTATCATTCAATTTTTGCCAAAATTAGAATTTTTTCCTGATCTTACTCCTAACCAGGCACGAGCTCTTAAGTTTAAATCTGTTAAGTTTTGCATAATTGACAATTTGCTGTATTGGAAGGATTAGTCTGGAATTTTGTTAAGATGTCTAGATAAAGAGGAAGTAGAGCAGGTCATGCATCACTTTAATTCTAGTACATGTGGAGGCCACCACTACTGGAAAACCACATCCCACAAGATCTTAAAAGTAGGATACTATTGTCTAGTCCTCTTTGATGATGTATGCACTTTTGTAAGGGATTGTGACCAATGTCAAATATTTATAGGGAAGCAGCAGCTCAAATCCTTGCCCCCTAGGCCTGTTACAGTGAATGGGCCTTTCCAGCAATGGGGTATAGATTTCATAGGTGAAATAAATCCATGTTCCAGTGGACAGCATAAATGGATCTTAGTAGCCACTTACTACTTTCACAAATGGATAGAAGTAGTACCCACCAGAAATGCCACTCATCAAGTCATCATGAGATTCTTATATGAGAACATCTTCAGTAGGTTTGGTTTCCTAGTAAGGTCAGTAATTGATAATGCAGTAGATTTTAAGGTTGGGTCATTAGTTAGAATGTGTGAATCAATGGGTATCCAACTGGTGCACTCCACATCCTATTACCCCTAAAACAATGGCCTGGTTAAGTCATCCAACAAAAGCTTAGTCAGAATCATCACGAAACTACTAGAGACAAATAAAAAAAGCTAGAATTCAAAAATTAAGTTTGCTTTATGGGCTGATAGGGTAACAGACAAAAGATCCATAGGGACTTCTTCCTTCAAGTTAGTTTATGGCATTGAGTCCATCTTTCCTATCTAGCTCATCTTTTTAGTGGAAATTTTCTTTCAGGAAGAGGAAGATGAACCAAATGATATGATGAGAAGGATGATGGATTTTGTGGAGTTACAGCAAATTAGGGATTAGGTTATAGGAAAATATGAAGCTCATCAATAGAGGGTAAAGGGAATTTTTGACAAAAGAGAAAAAGCAGACAACTTCCAGGTCAGATATTGGGTCCTCAAGTGGGATGTTGTCAGATAGGACAAGGGGAAACATGGAAAATTTGACTCTTTATGGATTGGCCCTTTTGTTATAGACCAGGTATATAAGAATAACACCTTCAAATTGCAGAATCTGGAAGGTGAAGAGGTATTCGATGGCCCAGTAAATGGGGGGTTCCTAAAACTCTATTTTATTTGAGGCTCTGAGGACTTATGATTGTAAATTAGCAGATAGTACGTTGTTTTTCTTTCAGAATAAAACTCCATGCCCAATGGAACAATAAAGAATAGTGTTAAGTAACTGATTTGATTTTAGGGAAAGGCATTTTGGTCTAGGGTTCTTCGGACCTCACTGAGAGGTTCCCATCCCCAAGTAGGAGCCAGATGTTATCTCCCAAGATAATTTATTTTCGTATGAAGAATTGAATTCACACAATGAGGAATATGAATGTCACTAACAGTTTTGTAAGCCTCTATTTTTTTTATGCAAATTTCACAAAGTTGTAGCTTCGGTGGCTTGGGCGAGGATGAGAACATCTCATTAGACACTGAAATATGGAAGATAAATAATAGGTAGAAGACCCCTTTAGTAGTTATGCGTATTGCAAAAAATTTCACTGCCATCAAAACATTTTATATAGTGAGTGGAGAAGATAGTGGCTAAAAGTTCCGCAACTACGGAGAATAGAGGGATTAAAAGTTTCGATGGTGGGAATTTTTGAGTTCTAAATGGCAATGTTGTGGATTTTTAGTTCACTATGACTCCACAACTATGGAGAATATAGTGACTAAACATTCTATTTCAGACTTCTACTGACCTCCGATAGTGATGAAATTAGATCGAAAGAACTAAGGACTAAGTAGCGGTGAGGAAAAGCAGAAAGGTGCCAAAATGTTGGTGATATGAAGAACTAAATGCCACTAAATTCAAGTATTAGAAGTTAGAACTTGAAAATACTAACTGTCGAAAAAATAGTTCACTACGGAGCCACAACGGGGGAAGAAAAATAAAATAAGACTTTCGATAACTTGAAAAAGCTTCTGATAGCACGACAACAAAAGATCATCGGCAATCAAAATATGTATAGACTATAGGTCGGCGAGTTAGTCCTTTCAGGAGCCACAACGGAGGAAGTAAGATATACTACGGGTTCCAAAGACAATAGAGACCCATCGCCGATCAGAGGTTCTAAGGGCTATAGATCGGCGAGATAAAGCCAACCAGCTCTGCAGTGTCGATGAGGCGATGGACAAGGCTTTTGATTAATCATGAAAATCATTTCGAGAAATAGTTGTGTGCATCAGTGAATAACAATACTGCCCATCAGTGGCATAGAATATTAATGCCCTGATTCCTTTGACAATCAACTTATGGTAGCAATACAATTAGTTCGTTTCACCTCTGAAGCTACAACAGCGTTTAGATAAAAGGTTTCGATGCATAAGTACTTCAGCTCCTGAGTGCCAATGAGCTGGTGATGGAGAGCGCTAGCATTGAGACTTGGAGTGGCAATCATATAAAAGAAAAATCCCCTATCAGCAACCGCGGAAATAAGACAGAAAATCCAATGGATTAAACAAGAAAAGGCACTTTAGTTAAATGTTGATACACTGGCTATTGGCGGCAATTTCATACTAAACCAGCAGTGGGGATGATCAGCGACCACTTAATTCATTAAAATATCACTCAGTGAACTAGATATTCACAGTAGATAAACAAATAATTAGCAAGTGTTTGAAGCCCTAATCTGGAAAAACTATCACTTTCAATTATTTTTTGATGTAAATAAATCAGATTTTCAGGATCTGTAATTTTTGTAGTAGGCTATAAATCCCATGATTAATTTATTAATAAGGGTTCGAATCTGGGGATTTATAAGCCCATTCCATTATCAAGTGTCTCATCTGGTTTATTCTAAATATAAGCTCTTTTGTTGTGATTTGTTCAGCCATCTCTTTCTTTACTATGTTTATTGCCTGAATGTGCATTCAGGTCAGTTTCATATTTATTAAAAAGAGGATAGTTGCCATCCTATTGGTTATTTAGTGATATTTTATTTATGAATACCATCCTCAGTAGGATTTATCCATTTATATGCATGTGTTATGTGTGTAAGTCTTCCATTCTGGTAACTTCTCTGTCCTTGCACCTTTTTGTCAAACTATTGAACAAGTTGTAACTAAAAGCCTTGTAAACGAGTGAGATTCATGCATGTCTTGAGAGTGAGAGGTTATATAGGTTATCCGGCTTGATCCATACCAGAAAACCATAAAAAATAGTTTAAGTTATCAAGAATCCTCTAGCTACAACCTAGAGGAGTTTCCTAGAGTGATAACAAAAGCCAACTCTTCCATCATTTTATTCTAAAAGTGCCTACCATAGTCAGTGACAAGCTCTTTTGGAATGTCAAACCGAGTAATAATTTGGTTGAAAATGAAATGCGCGGCTGTCTCACCATCGGATTTTACTGTGGGCATAGCCTCTACCCATTTCATGAAATAATTGACAACCACTATAATGTGATGATGCCCCCCAGCCGAAGCTGGGTTGCAATCCATAAAGTCAAACCCCCACTTGGTGAAGGGACCAATGGTGACAATAGGATGTAACAGGGCTGGATGCGAGCACATATTGTGTGTAAACACCTGGCAATGGTGACGCTTCTTGACCACATTAACACAATCTTTGAAGATTGATGGCCAAAAATATCCTGCTCTAAAGATTTTTTGGGCTATAGAAAGACAAAATAAATGACCACCACAAGCCCCTTCATGGCAATCATTCAGCACAACCTCATCCTCTTCATGGGTTAAACAATGATGCAAAATGGAATCTACCCCACAACGATACAAAGTGTTATCCACGATAAGGTATTTCTTAGCTACATGACACAATCGTCGTTGCTCATCCCATGAAAGGTGAGTAGGGACCTTCAACGTTTGTAAATATACAATGATTTCCCCATACCATAGGTCCAAAGTTGAGATAAGGAAAATATGCTCATCGACAAATGTATCCTCATAAACCTCTTCTTCTTCGAAACTTGGAAAATCATATATGAGCTCCACAAAGATCAACGATTTCTTCAATTTCACCGAAACAAATTCGAGATCAAACTCTTGCAAAATAACAATACATTTATTGTATTTTCCCCCAATCATCCTTCTAGTGAGGACAAACTAAAACGGATTGATATGAGATACAACCAAGGTTCGGCGAAGGAGAAAGTAATGTCTCAATCTCTGAACTACATGAATGGTGGCCAAGGAAAGCTTATCCACATGGGAATAATAGATTTCTACATCAATAAGGTTTTGGCTCAAATAATATATGACATGCTCATGGAGATCCTCATCCACCTGAACCAAAACCATACCAACCGTCTCAATGGATGCAGCCACATAAATCAAGAAATCATGGCTATAGTTAGGTGGACTAGCATGGGGGCTGATGCTAAGGGTTGATTAAGAGCATCAAAAGACTCATGGGCTCACTCATCCCAGCAAAAAGGAGTGTCCTTCTTTAAAAGATGCTTGAAATCCTTTAGTCAAGTTGGAAAAATCAAATACGAATCTCTGCAATAAATTTTCCATGCCTTGCAAACATTGAAGGTGTCTCATAGTACGCGAGGGAGATAATTGAAGTATTTCCTTAACCTTTAAGGGAACAAATCTTATACCCTCCTTGGATATGATGAACACTAGCAAGTGACCAACAGACACAAAAAATATGCACTTATGGGGATTTAAATGCACTTAGTAATGGTGGCATCTTTCGAACACTGACCTCAAATGGTATGGATGATGCACCCTCAAACAAGAATGAGCAGCAAGGTCATCCAAATACACTTCGATGATTATTTTGAGATCATGAAAAATTAAGGTCATAGCCCGCTAAAATGTAGCTCCAACATTTTTAAGGCCAAAAGGAATCTTCTAATATGAAAAAGTGCCCCAAGGACAAATAAATGGAGTCTTATGTTTATCCTCAGGTTTGATCTGAATCTAATTATATCTAGAAAAACTATCCGTGAAGGAGAATACCTCGCTTCCCGCACAGTCATCCAAAATCTGATCAATAAATGGTGTGGGAAAATTATCCTTAGGACAAGCATGATTTAAATCATAGAAATTAGTGGATATGTGGATCGCTCCCTACTTCTTATCAATTGGAATAGGATTTGAAACCCACTCCACTAGGGGAATGGGATATATAAACCTATCTTTTAATAGTTTCTCTATCTCAGTCTTAATGGCGAGTGCTTTTCTAGGATTCACCGCATGCAAATGTTGTCGAACCGGTTTCACATTCAGATAGGTCTTAATCTCATGTTCGACAATACGAGGGTCAATACGTGGAATTTCCTCATATGACTAGTCAAATATGTCACGAAACTCTTTAAATAGCTCCATATACTCCTTGATCTCATCAGAGGAACAACTCGCCCCAATGTAGACGTTCTCAACTTTTCTAGGATCACGAGAAATATTGATAGGAATAGTAGGTGATAAATTCACCATGTTCCCATCGGCCATATGACCAGGAGAGCTCAATGAAACCATGGGACTAGAAATATTCTCGCTAAGAATATCCCCAAAGTCATCACACTCCATACGGTCGAGTTCAGGAAGAAAATATGATCGATGATGTAATTCTTCCCAAGGTGGCTGAACCCTAGACATGGCCTCAATAATGGCTTCATCCGATGGAAAAACATTGTCAAGGAAATCATGTGCATGAGAGGACTCAAATGCCCATGCATGCAGACCATATGGGTCCTCCTCCTCTATTCGCGAAGAGGAAGGACTAGGCTCTGCAACTTGATCAATATTTGCTTGATATGCTACCATCGTTGTAGGAAATGACACATCCGTTTTGATAGGTCCAATTGAAGGACTCGGTGAAGGAAGAATCCAAGGATATTCCATATGGGTAGTGCAAAAAGACACCAAATTCAACAAGGATGAAGCCCCACCAAAACTAGATCCAATCATAAGAATGGGTGCAGGATAGCTAACGGTTCCCATAAGAGACGGATACATACCCACACCCACACTCTCAATTGCCACTGAGAATGATCGATAATCAGGATAGAAGTTCTCGATGATGCATTAAAATTCATATTATAGAATGGCATCTAATCAATTGCAACAATCTTCCCATTAAATAGAAAGCATATCACTTGAAAGAGAGAAGAGGCTACGACTTGCATACTATACATCCAATTTCGGCCCAGCAAAAGATTTTAGTTAAGGGGTGCATTAACCACCTCGACCTTGATTGAGATGGTATTCCCTCCTAATTGGACCTTAAGAGAAGGAAGAATCCCGTGCGGCCAAAATGATCTACCATCGAAAGCTATCAACATAGTAGTGGATTGAGACAACTCGGGAGAACACAAACCCTTCCAACATGACAAAGACATCACGAAAGTAGCAGTGCCTTCATCAATGACGGTGTGTTTGATGGTCATATTAAGACACTCTACATGAATCAAAAGAGACATGTAGTAAGGCAAGTGAGGCTATATTCCTATGGTTTCAAATTTTATAATGGAAGAATATTTATCATCATTAACCCCAAGAGAAGAAAGGAAGGCTCTCCTCTGCGGAGGACATGTCTGAAGTACTTCGAGCATGGACATCACACAAGGA
Source organism: Pseudotsuga menziesii (assembly GCA_001517045.1). Lineage (NCBI taxonomy): Eukaryota > Viridiplantae > Streptophyta > Pinopsida > Pinales > Pinaceae > Pseudotsuga > Pseudotsuga menziesii. The sequence goes on along the minus strand of LPNX010179712.1, from coordinate 224,059 downwards.
TTTTTTCCCAAATCCTCGACAACGAAATAGTTCTGGGAAACTCGTGCATTAGGATTGTGCCCTAAACACTTTACGACTCCCTTAGGAATTCTAGGTGCAAATTCAGGTTTATCTATAGGCTTTTCGATATGAAAAGGGCTCTTGGGTGGAGCGGGTTCCTTTCCAAGATCCAGTTGTGACGAACCACAATCCTTCGCATGATTCACAACCTTAGTAGCATGCACCATGCTGATCCAACCATGACCAGGATGCAGAATGAGGATTAATGGTCCTCGAGTTCATATTTTGATTGTTGGGTAAAGGATTAGTCAGCAAGGCTAGGCCCTATGCTATTAACCTCAAGGCATCTTCCATATGAGGGCACAAGTGAGTGAGGTGGTCCTCCTTACATAACTTGCAAGGAAACTTTACCGTACATTTAGTCTGCTTGTCCCCCCAACATTACGAGCATTCTTGTCATTATAATTAGCATTTTCATTCTTATTCCCACCCTTACGATTATTTTTCCCTTTTTTCTTATTCGTTCGAGGCTGCTGGTTTCCCTTCTGGTCCGACGATTGCATAGAAAGTACACTCGTCGATTGGGTAGGTTGAGATGAATCTGTGGCTTGTCTTGATGTGGATTGATCAATTGACAATTGGCTCACTTTTTTCACAACTGAATCCGTAGGTTTGGTACTTGTAGAGACCACAATACCATCGGCATGTGGCCCAGGCTTTATCTTGGGATCGAAGCTAGATCGTAGAGCATTAGGTATAATCTCATACAAAAGTCTGGATTGAGTGTAGATCAAATCCAACTCTTGTACCCTAAAGATTGCATGTTCCTCATTTTGGACCTCATATGTAGAAACATCCTTCATGATGTAAGGTAACAATGACTTGAGGAACCACTCAAGGAGAAATTCTGGTGGTATAAAGTCTTTAATCAACTGCTGGCGTCTATGCCACTCTTGAATATGATTCGAGATATGTGTGGCTTTGTCTTGTCGAAAAGTTGACAAGAGTTCAGTACCAATGTCGTAATGTATGGGTAGCTAAAAGTGATTGAGGAAAGTCATGGAAAGGTCATCAAATAAAGCGTATGCCCCCCTTGGTAACTCTATATACCATTTTGTTGCAGGCCCCATGAGGGTGCGTTGAAATAGCCTCAAATAGATTGAATCATCATGTAAGGAATTGGAAGAGCAGAAAAGGTGAAAAGTAGTAACATGCTCACTAGGATCTTGTCCAGCTTTACCCTCAAACTTGGGAATGTCCAAAGGAATCTTGTTAGAGACGGTCGTCCAAGACGGGTCATGAGATACCGGATCATTCATAACTCTCGATAAGTCAGGTTAGTTCAAAGTTGTGAGGAAAGGGAGCCTAGGTTAATCCAGTCTGTGCCATGCTCCCTGATAGTTCTGGTTTATGTAAGGTTGATTGCTGTAAATACCATAGCCTTGGACATAATAACCTCCTCCCATTTGACCTATATAGGGCAGTATGGAAGCATTGTGATGTGGGGTACCTTGATTATACAGTGCTACAAAGACCTAATTGGAATATTAAGAAGGTTGCTGATACCCGTAGCCATAGGGTTGATAGTTCTGTCCATATTGCAGTCCGTAAGACTGTCCATGAGAAGCTCCATAATGTGTCCCATGATAATGTCCATAGTTAGGGATATGGGGAACTCCTTGAGATGGACCATAAGATGATCCAAAAATAGGGATATGACCTCCCGACACAACAGGCGGTACTTGACTCTCAGATACTACCGTGCAAGCAGTCGTAGCATGAACATGGCTAGTAGCGATATTCTCGCCCGAAGGACCATGTGAATCAGGGGTATGAAGGGTTGTCAAAAATGCATTCGAAGGAGTAGGGTTCGATGATGAAGGGACATATGAAGGAATGTAAGTGGTGTTACCAATGGTCACTCATCTCGATTCTGGTATCCACATATGATTACTAACACTAGGTCTATGATGAACATGTGAGTTCCTTCTGCTGTTGCGATGGAAGGTGTAATGTGACTAGTGCTCCCAAATATCTTCGCATGGAAAGGAATAGGAGTGTCCCTAGGCATAGTTCTAGATTCAACTTTTGACTTGACATGATATGTCAGATCAGGTGTAGGGATATCATGCATGCCATAACGAACATGACTAGTGCTTGTGGGTTCATAATGAGTCTCGTTGCCTAGTAACCTATATCGATGACCTGTGAATGAGGGATCATAACTAGATTGTGAAGGTATTTCCGGTGAAGGATCATATATGGGAGTAGGATATTCCTCCCCAACCTCATGAGGTGGAGAAGAAATCTCTAGAATATCATCCTCATGATATCCCATAGTGTGTGAATCAAAGTGAGAAGTAGTCCGACCGGACTGTCTATTTCTCTCTCCCAAAGGAGGAGGAGACATGGAAGGCAGAAGTTCCTCTAAACAATGAGAACGGTGAATCACTGCACCCAAATCCACAATGACTCAGAAAATTAAAAGACTCGATCTAATTATGCAAACCCTAGGAAAACTAACATGCACAGAGCATACACCTATAAAATGTAAAGCCAAATCACAAGAAAACAAGTGTAGGATATGTTAGCTTGCAAATGAAGCAGCTATGTCTCACCTAAGAGAGGATTGAGACTCCCACACACAACAAGTGGAGGTTCATAACCAATTATAGTGGCCCTCAGCTTCAACGCATATAGCTAATGTGATGTCTGACCCCTACCTGGCCAGGACGCCTACAAAATAACCTCTGCGAAGTACCCCGTTGATAACCTAGGTAAGGCAAATAAGGTCACCTCAATATAATCAATTCTTAGGAGGATAGTCGCAAGTGGGTCTGACCATATGGGTAGGGTAGCAAAGCCTGAAACTCTCGAAAGATCCCCCAGATACGAATACAATCCTGGAAATATCTCCAGTGCTACTCAGTTACAACCAGTGGTCATCCCAATCATAACCACTCACACTGCCTCGTGCTTAACTCCCTTGTAAGAGGAGGATCCTGAGAACACTAATTATATAAAGGAATTTCACACCCTCACTTGGACAGACAAATGAATGTTTTGTTTAGTGCTCTTGGATAATTTACTCACAATGAACTATTCCAAGACCCTAAAACCTAATCTTGTTGGTGCACCCTATAAAAGAAAAAAGTGTAATTCATTTTATTATGCTTTTATTTTAATTGGATTATTACTCAAAGGGAAAATGTTCATGCAACTAATGATGTTATGACGCAACAAAAAGTAGAATGCACACCTAACAATCAATGCAAATGCACTATTTCAAATGAAGATTAACATATGCTACTACGTGAAGTGAAATTTTTTCCTTTAAATGAATATGTAATCATTCCTATATGAAAATTTGACTAATATTCTCCAAGAAAACCTAATGGAAGTACCATGCAAATGAAAAATGCAAACAATGCATAATGATGCAAAAATATTTTTTTTTGTATTTTTTGAATTAAATGAGATAAAAAGCAAAAGTATGACTCTACAACTCTCAGACTCTGCAAGCACTACCAAACAACACCCAAGCAAAGAACCAAGGTAAAAGATACCTAATGCACTAATCCCCCCCAAAAAATATAAAATCAAATGACAAGAACAGTTTAAAAAATTTAAACTAAAATGCATCTCTGGTCAGAAACAAGGGTGTATACAGACTCCAGAAGCATCCAAGAAGACTCAGCAATCATCCAAACTTACCCAACAACACTTAATATTCCCCCAAAAGGAAAAAATCAGGGCATATATGACTGTTTGCAGTAAATCTGTGTATATACGTGGCTATTCTAGGAAACTCGCATGTACACATGACTGTGAAAGAAAAACCCGCATACAGGAAGAAAAAGAGATAAAAAGAAAGAAAACAGACAAGTTGAGACAAAATTGACTCCTGTAAGAGACTACTGGGAAAACATGCCTCCAAACCCGACTCATAAACAGAGAAATCAGAGCAATTCAAGAACATTGAATGACGACAAAACCCCCAAAGAAAATTACTAGGAATTCCCCATTATGGTCGCCAATTCTGTTACAGAAAAAACTTCGTATGGCTTGGGGTGTACCCTAATAGACAGAGTAACCACAGAATCAATCCCTTCCTGATATGCAAGAGAAATAAAACATCTAACACTAAAGAATCTTGAAACATACCTTATTCTGGATGGTTGATGTAGATCCTCGATGAGCTTTTCCAATATTGCTTGGGTTAACAATTTGCTCTCTCAACAAAAACAAACAAGAAAAGCATGCTATAGAAAGGTGTTAGACCTAATCAAGCATATATAATCAATAATGTATAAGAAATTAAAAGCATGCATGGATTCAATATTCATTTAAATGCACATCATTGGATAGGAAAATATATTTCTATTAATATAAATCATAGATTACATGAATGAAAACCTCTGTAGACATGTCTATGAACCAGAGAAACTGACTCCTCCACCCCGGCCTCCACCACCTCAATCCTCCATCTCTCAATAGCAATCTCATAAGCAAAGGAAAAATTAGGAAGAACACCAAGTTCTCCAAGGGACAAAGGGATGCAGACTCAAGTATAAGCAAGCTACGGCAACAATGGACTATAGTTTTCTTGCTCTTCAATTCTCCTCCTTCAATGTATCCAAAGGGTTCCTTATATATTCCTTCAATGGGGTAATGAAAGGTCAAATCTAAGTGATCTCGAGGCATATGGAAGGCCAAGAGACAAGTGACTTGGATCCACATCAAGGAAAACTCCAAAAATATTTGGCCTTTTGCACACATCTCGATGTATGCGGGTTTAAGGGTTATATCCGTGTGTATACACGAGAAAGGGTTTAAAATTCACGTATACCAAATAACAGGTGTTTTTAGGGATGATCTTGGAAACATAAAAGGTACAAAAATGGTCCATGAGATCCAAAGAGTCTATAGAGGGATAGGAAAGGCCATAAATGTGTGATCTACCATGTATGGTAAATCAGCTATAATAATGGGACTTTGACCAACGGTTTAAAAATTTGATGGCCAATGTAAGCTTCCAAATATTGGATGTACAACATAAAGAGTGGGTTATTGCCGCGTTATTAACACACATCAAAGGATCGTTGATGCAACAAAATATTGAGTTGCAAACAGAAGTACTAGAGTTGGTGATGAAGTTAGAAGCCTCACCCATTGGCGATGGTGCCGCATGAATGGTGCAGATTCATTCATAGTTGGCCAATCTGACGATATAGCTACAAGAAATAAACAAGGGTAAAGATGCATAAGAATATGTGTGGTGTACGGAGTGCATAACGAATGGGAACACTAAGGATAACTATCTAAACTTCATGAACTATATTGTGTTAGGTGCACCAAACCCATTAAATGGCCAAGGACTACCATGGTGTTGCTTTTTCCAGTTGTTAGGATTTTATAATTTAAGCAATATGATCTTAGGATATTAACTGAAATAATAATAAGCAAAGAAACCAATCACAAGAGATAATGAACATAAAGATTTTCCTCAGGGAAACCATAAGGAGAAAAACTCGCAACTTCCTCATAGATAGAATAAGCACCAATGGTAGTAGTAAAACCCAAAAATAGAAAAGATGATCACCACCAGTTGTTCTCTCTCTCTTATCAGCTCCTCCTCTCTCACTCATGCACTACAACTGAGTTTCAGCGACTGTGTGATAAATAGAGAGGATCACTCTCTATTTATACTAGTTTCTGACTTGAAATTAACTCAAGAGGTATGACTTCTCTAGGAGATTCTAATAACCCTAGTGCCCCACAACTGCAGGGAATTTAACCCTTGATCAATAAGGAGGGTTATACTCTATGATTTTATATGACTTTTTTACATTATTGATTCTCCTGATAGGAACATCAGGGTATGACATGACTTGATTACATTAATGATACACCCGATAGGAACATTGGGATACAATACATAAGGTATACAAATGAATACATTCCAAAGTTACAAATACATCAACACTCCCTCTTAACTAGGAAGGTATTCTCTCGACACAACTCATCGTCACAACTCTTCGTCTTTTCAACATCATTAAATATGGATCATCACTAGATCTTCATCAACTCTGTATCAAGTCTGGATCATCATCAAGTCCAGATCATCACTAGATCTTCATCAATTCCAGATCATCACTAGATCATCATCAAGTATGGATCATTACTGGATCAGCATCAAGTATGGATCATCACTAGATCATCATAACTGGAGCATCATCAAGTCTAGATCATCACTGGATCATCATCACTGCTGCTTTGCTATCTTGAATAGATGGTGCTATCTCTCAATTCTAGTCATCATAGGAAGTTCTACAGATCCAACCCTTTTCCGTGCTGGTTGTAGGCCTAGCCTCCATGTAGGTATTTAGCTTCTTCAACAATTATATCTGGACACATGTCAGAAATCCCCTCCCAATGCTTATATCTAACCATGTGAGGAACACATCCACCACCATGTCATAAAGGAAGTCCCATCACTCACATCTTACCATGGGAGGAACACATCCACCACCATGTCAGAAAGGCCCAGCACTCACATCTGACCATGGGAGGCCGAGCCTGCCACCATGTTAAAATGGAAGGAACACATCCAAGAACCATGTCGAAATGTCCCGGAACTTACATTCACCAGCATGATAGGACACACCTACTATAATGTGTGAAAATGCCCAACACTTACAACCATCAGCATGATAGGACACAACTACTATCATCTATGGAAGGGCCCAACACTTACAACCATCAGCATGATAGGACACAACTAATATCATCTGTGGAATGGCCCAACACTTACAACCAGTGGAATGGTAGGACACAACTACTACGATCCATGGAAGGGCTATGCACTTACAACCAGTGGCATGGTAGGACACAACTACTACCATCCATGGAAGGGATATGCACTTACAACTAGTGGCATGGTAGGACACAACTACTACCATCCATGGAAGGACTCTACACTTACATCTGACCATGGGAGGAACCAATCCTACCACCATGTATGAAGGGATTTGCACTTACATCTGACCATGGGAGGAACCAATCCTACCAGCATGTCAGAAGGGATCACAAACACATCACTTCCCTTTGGAGGGAATCTAGATATGGAGAACACCAAGATTCTCCCTGAAGTACTAGAACCTCACTCTGGCTAATGGCTTGGTCAACAAATCATCTATCTATTCATTCATCACAACATATCGGAGCTTCACTGCTCCTCTCTGCACCATATCCATGATATAGTGATATTTGATCTCAATATGTTTCGACTTGTCATGGAACACCAATTTCTCTAATAAATTCACATAACTTTGGTTGTTACAATATATACAAGAAGCATCCAACTTTAGATCAAACAAATCATATAGTAGCTTCCTTAGCCACACTACCTCACAACTAGTCGAACAAGTTACAACATACTTTGCTTCGGTTGTACTCAGTGCCATGCAAGTTTGATTCATGCTAAACCAAGAGATCACACCTAATCCCATACTAAAGTAGCATCCTGAAGTGCTCTTCCTATCAATATCACTACCTACCCAATTTGAATCCACATAAACTTCCAGGTTAATATTTTGATTCACCTCATACTTGAGCCCATAATCAACTTTACCCTTTAGGTACCTCAGAATATGCTTTGCAACAATCAGGTGAACATGTCTTGGATCTGCCAGGAACTGGCTCAATGTGTTCATAGCAAAGCAGATATCTAGTCTCGTATTTGTCAGGTACATCAAGGACCCAATCATCTGACAATACATCATAGCATCAACTATCTCTGATGAAGCATCACTCAATAGCTTCAGGTTAGATTCCATAGGTGTGTTCATGGCCTTGCATTCCATCTTCCCGAATATCTTCAGGATCTCTAATGCATACTTCCCTTGTCCTAGGAAGATTCCATCCACATTCTGCCACACCTTCATTCCTAGAAAGTAGTGCATCATACAGTTCTTCATCTCAAAATCGGCAGCAAGATTCCTCTTTTTATCAGCAATCAACCCATCCACTCCCATTACATACAGTAGGAGTATCACTGGGTTCCCTTCTTCAACCTTGTAGTAAAGGTTGGAATTTGCTTTACTCTTGGTAAAGCCCAAACTAGATAGGAAGCTGTCAATTCTGTCTTACCATGTCTTGGGTGCATGTTTCAAACCATACAAGGATTTCTTTAATTTACACACATGTGTCTCCCTGTCATGTGCCTCAAAACTGAGTGGCTGCTCCACATACACTTCCTCTTCCACTACACCATTCAAGAAAGTAGTCTTGATATCCATCTAATGTATCTTCCATTTCAGTACTGCAACCAGAGCAAGTATTGATCTTATGGAAGTGTATCTGGCTATAGGTGCAAAATTTTCTTCATAATCTATTCCTTCTTTCTGGGAGAAGCCACGAGCCACAAATATTTCTTTATATTTCTCTATGCTACCATCTGCAGCATGCTTGATATTGTAGATCCACTTGGAAGTCACAAAAGAATTCCCCTCTGTTCTAGGGACAAAATTCTAGACATCATTCTTCATGATCGACTGGTACTCCTCGATCATAGCATCCTTCCATTCTTTCTTCTCTATTACTTCTTCATAGTTGGAAGGTTCTTTATCAATGATGTCACATAATAGGGCTACATAACGAGAGCAAGCCCTGGTTCTTTTCCTCTCTCTGTGTATTTCTTATGGAGTCCCATATCTTTCTGTACCTTGCATAGCCTCTCCTACCCATGCAGCTTTCTTCTTGTGAGGATTATTCTCTTGGGGTGGATCTACAGGTTCCTGGGGTTCTTCTATTTCTTGATCTTCATATTGATTTGCATCATTCATAGTTGTATCTTGAATTCTGGGTACTTCTATTTCTTTGGAGTCCTCAACTGGTCTCTTTTTGGATTTGTTGTAAGCTGAGTCTTTGTTGAATGTTACACCTCTACTAATGTCTATCTTCTTAAATCCTGGGAAGTATATTCTGTAAGCCTTCTATCTTTCACTATATCCCACAAATATACCCTTCTTCCCTAAAAGATATAACTTTGTCCTCCTTTCTTTTCGGATGTGTATGTACATTGGATAGCCAAATATTCTAAGATGGCTGAATTTTGGTTTCTTATCGGAAAATACTTCTTCAGGTGTTTTTTTCTTGAGTACTCTGTGTGGAGTACGGTTCTGTACATACACCGCTATCCTGACAGCTTCTACCCATAGATGCATGGGAAGATCTTGATCATGAAGAATTTCCCTTGCAGCTTCCATGATTGTTCTATTCTTCCCTTTTGCAACATCATTATGTTGTGGATTATATGGATTGTTCAACTCCCTCTTAATCCCTCAATCTATGCATAATTTTTTGAATTCATTTGATGTGAATTCTCCACCATTATCTGATTGAAAAATCTTGATTTTATTTTCTGTGTGGTTCTTGATCAAGGCTTTGAATTCTTTGAACTTCATGAATACTTCATATTTGTTCTTCAAGAACTATACCCATGTTTTACTAGAAAAATAATCAATGAAAGAAACATAGTATACATACCCTCTTAACGAACTGGATGACATTGGCCCACATATATCGAAGTGAATGATTTCAAAGATTCCTTTTTCCTTTCTCTCGCTACTTGGAAATGTCTTCTTTGCATTCTTTCCTTTTGCACATCCTTTACAGACACGGTCATGTTTTGTTTGTATTTCTGGAAGACCTTCAACAACTTTTCTTGCAAGTGGTAGCACCCTATAGTGCACATGTGCAAGCCTTCTATTCCAAAGCTCATTTGGCTCTACTGAGTCATGGACCAAGGCTTGTTCTAGTTGTCCCTTTAGCTTGTATAATCCTCCCTCTTTCTCTCCAATCACAACTAAAGCATCTATAGTCTTTCCCTTTGGACACATAAGAACTTGGAAATCTACAAATGAAACCCTCATTCCTTTTACATCCAATGCAGAGATGAAGAGGAGATTCTTCTTTAGTCCTGGTACAAATAGGACATCCTCCATCTTCATAGACTTTCCCGAATCTAGCTTGTAGGAGGATTCACCACTACCTTTTATTGGATATTGGTAGTCATCCCCAAGTTTCACCTTATGGGGTCACTCATGTTTTGATAATTTCACAAATGAATCTTTGAATCCCATCATATGCTTGGAATCCCCACTATCGATAAGCCAATCCTTGCTCCCATGTGTGATAGTTCCCATGAAAGTAGAAATCAGAACATATTCTTCATCACTTGAAGAATCATCACTTTCTTCCTTGGATTTCTTCTTGGGAGGTTCATCATCCTCTACAGTATGAGCATGATGTATTTTCTTGCTTTCATTCTTCTTATGAGAGCCATTTTTGTTTCTAAGACATTCTCTAGCATAGTGTCCTTTCTCGTCACATGTATAGCTTCTAATTTTAGACAAATATTTGTAAGATCTTCTAAGATTATTTTTTGGTGAGAGTGCTTACCTTTGTGATAGTTTGTTCTTCTTCTCTTTGAGTGTATTGTGAGATCTTGATCTTCACTTCCCATCTTTTCTTCTTGAGCTACTATCCGATCTTCTTCTTGTGAGCATTCCTCCCACAGTCTACTAAACTTTTCTATCCTCTTTCTGGCACAAATCCCTTGAATTAAAGAGTTTCATGACCTAGGGATACCATTAAAGGTGGTCATCACAATTTTTTCATTCTCTACTTCTTCATCTACTACTTCAAGCTTTTCCTTGATTTGAGAGACCCTTGTAAAGTATGAATGTATGGTATCTGCATTCTGGATCTTTACATTCTTCAATCGATTTCTCAAAGTCATCTTCTGATTTATGTTCTTTCCCTCAAATAACTTGGTCAGGGCATCAAACATCTCTTTAGATGTCTTTATGGAGGAACCCTATGGTATGAGTTGATCCTTTATTGAATCAACAATAATCCTTTTGTACATGATCAAGTTCTTCTTGTGTAAGTCCTTAGCCTCATATCCCTTTGGAGCTATAACCTCTCCACTTATGTAGGATTCCAATTGATTTTCTACTAGGACCAGACCAGGGAGATCCTATACTTCCAAGCTCAGAAGTTATCATCTCCCTCAATATTTTCATCAAGCTTGGTGTGATGAGACATCTTGACAGAGAACCTCAAATGGAAATACAAAATATTTGGATCTTACTGGTTTGAGAAGCTAAAAACTGGATATGGAGATGATCTTCTGCAGTGCTGGTTTTCTGGTTCTAGGCCAGATTAGGGTTTGTCTTTCCCAGAGTTATACACAACCAAAAACCTTGATTTTTTTCTCTAAAATTTGATTTTGAGGAGGAGAGTAATCCTATCTTGGGCTCAGTCAAAATTTCCTCTTCAATGAAAAGCCCTACTTTCCCGATGCAGTGGTAGGTCAAAAACTGAAAGTGCTTAGAATCAGATTCTGGTTTGACATAAAGATGCTCCCTTCAATGGAGGTCCAGCCTAGCCTCCTTTTGCTGATGGATTGTGGAGAGAGACCCAAAAAGTAATAATTCCTAGATTCAACAACTACACAATGTCTTGTTCTCAGGTTAGCTCTGATACCATGTTATAATTTTATCATTTAAGCAATATGATCTTAGGATCTTAACTGAGAGAATAACAAGCACATCAATCAATCACAAGAGACAATGAACACAAATATTTTTCTTAGGGAAACCATAAAGGAGAAAACCTCACAACTTCCTCAGATATAGAATAAGGACCAATGGCAGCAGTAAAACCCAAAGACAGAAAAGAAGATCTCCACCAGTTGTTCTCTCTCTTTTATCAGTTCCTCCTCTCTCACTCATGCACTACAACTGAGTGTGAGTGACTATGTGATAAATAGAGAGGCTTAATCTCTATTTATACTAGTTTTTGAATTGACATTAACTCACCAGGGCTGACTTCTCTAGGAGATTCTAATAACCCTAGTGCCCCACAACTGCGGGAACTTCAACCCTTGATCAATAAGGAGGGTTATACTCTATGACTTTACATGACTTGTTTACATTACTGATTCTCCCAATAGGAACATCGGGGAAAGAAATGACTTGATTACATTAATTATACTCCTGATAGGAACATCAAGGTACAATACATAAGGTATACAAATGAATACATTCTGAAGTTACAAATACATCAGCACCAGTCTAGAGGGCATTGCAACGAGGAGTGCATATACCTACAGAAAATTGTGAGTACCCCAACAAATATTTTTTGTAAGTTTTGTAAGTCAGTAGGACATGAAGAAAAATATTGCAGAGCATACTATCTCTTGAAAGAAAATATTTTCGAGACCCACTTAATGAAAAATGATGGGCTTGCTCAGGCTGAACTCATGCAAGCATCGTATCATCCTGCACAGTTCCCAGCCAATCAATACCAAAATTAGTATCAACCTCAATACATGCCTCAACATCCATACGTGCAACAAAATCATTACGAGCCACACTACCAATAGAACTAGTACCCACCAGAGAAAACACACCTGCAGGGAAGGGGTGGTGGAAAATTTAGAGGAAGAGGTGGCAGAGGAGGATTTGGTAGAGGAAGAGGCCAAGTTACGTGCTATAACTATGGAAAACTGGGTCACTACACCAGATATTGCTTAGAACCTATGAAGCCATGTTCATACTATAAGGGACATGACCATAATGTGGAGAAATGTCCTCAGTTGATCACAAAGTGGAAAGCAAGGACCATCGCAGGACCTAACCCTGCACATAATGCAAAACAAAATCCTAAAATGAATGTTCAGATGATTGCAGCTAAACCACGAGATCAGAATGTTGCTTTCGTAACACGAGGAGGAGATACGACAGGAGCTGGTCAAGATAAAGCACAAGAACAATTGCAGCCACAGGTATGACCTGCGACATAGAAGAGAGTACAATTTGACATCCAGGAACAAAAGAAAGTATTCTTGGAGGTACGACCAAAGTTTGTAGACCCGACAGAACCATCGACGTCAGAAGAAGTAAAGGAGATTCCTGAATGATTTCAGTGCATATTTCAGAAGAATGTCCCACAAAAGGTTAGTAATCTTAGATCCTTTCTATCTAGTTACTTAATTCTAATACAAGATAAATATGCTATTGAAAAACTATAGGAAATTATAGAATAGTTCCCCATAGAACCACGACTTGAAAAGAAGGTTAATCAAGTAAGAAAGAACTTCAAAACTAGCTGTGAGTTAAGAATGACCGCACTAATAGGTGACTACGACATGCATTACATAATTTTAGACCTAGGTTCTGATGTCAATATCTTAACAAGACAAACTTGGGAAACTATGGGAAAGCCACACCTGGACTGGTCTCATTTCTAGCTACAACTTGCAAATCAGGCAAAGGTCCTACCCATTAGATGCTTGAGTCGGGTCCCTGTCGACATTGAAGGGTTGCATACATTTGCGGACTTTGAGGTCATCAATATTGTTGATGACACAAACCCATATCCTACATTACTGGGGATATATTGGGCTATAGACAACAAGACTATTATAAAATTCAAGAATAGGATCCTCTCGTTCAAAGAAAATGAGATGAGAGTGGTGTCACCCCTTGACCCATTAGAAGGACAAAGATACGTCGAGTGTAATACACTGGTTTTGACCCTGTTTGCATTTAAATAAAATGATGTAAATAATCATGGTGTGGATCTAGGAAAAAGACCTACCATTGATTTAGTGTTTATGTTTTGGCAATTAAGATGTGGCGGATGGTATTTTTTTTCTATGCTAGTTGAACATTAAAAAGCTAGACGTTATGTTAATTTCCAATTTTAATTACAAACCCACAACCGTCCATGTCAACACAACTAAATGGCATGGGGGCATGGTTTTTCCTAAGGATGAGGGAGTGGGGGATAGGAAGAGTGGGAAGAAATTTGAATTGGGTAGAGCACCAATTCTGGAAAAACGTTTTTAAATTTTCTTGGGAAAGAAAACACCAAAAACGACCACTTTTCCCTCATCTGATAGCGTTTCATATTCCCTCATGTTTTGGATTGAACAAAATGTTTTTGGAAACCCAATTCGGAATTCACGCAGCAACAAGCAAAAAAACCATTCTGAGTCTGAACCTTTCAGGAATTTCTCCTATCAAGTGATCTAAATCCTTCATGTTTTTGGTTTTTGTGTTATGATTTTGGTTTTCCTGTTCGGAATCATTTTCTCTTCACATTTTCTCCTATTTGACAGTCATTTTCCTGAACATGATTGCTCTGAATCCAATTTTGTGTCTTTGATTTGAAAGACTGGGAATGTTTTCATTTTCGTAATTTGCAGCAGTCGGTCTAGCTCTGACAATGTTCAGAAATTTATAAATCTCTATGTGTGTATGTAATCGCTGGTGTCTGCTACGTTTTGATCAATCCCAGGACTGAGATCCCTATGTGTGCATCCATGTTTTGCAATTGAATTGATTGAAGGAATGGAAATAGAGTCTCGACTTGCTTGATAAACCTACTATGTGAAAGAACCTCACAGACCAATCTAGAAGGATGCCCTAAATAACACTGGAAAGGAAGGCATGGCCAGAGGGATTATGTAGCAGAGAATGGAATTCTTCATTGTGTTGGGTGTGTAATTGTTTAGAAATTAGGATATATCTGGTGTGGGTGTTCATAGCTCTAGGGTTGAACTCACTAGCTTAGCAGTCAGAATTTCCACCTCCTTGACATCCTGATAAACCCATATGTTGGCTTGGTTTTGTCTCATATGAATTTGGATAAGTGTAAACCACTTCATGAGTAAGTATAATAAAGCCTGACTGAATTTTATTGTATCCTTGGCTATGGGAAAATTCTACTAGTGTTCCTTATTCCTTGGGGAAAATCATGCCCAGCTTGGGGGTGACAGTGTTACTGAGAGATTAAAGAGCAAACTGGTCTATGGTTGAGTTGAATGTTGCAGTGACATAGTTGGTTGTAGGACAAGCTTCTCCAAAGATAAGTATTCTTTTTTATTTAAGTTCTGGATCTGTATTTGCTTATGACTCTATTATGAAATTATCATGAACACGTTGAACGCATGAATGTGTTGAATGAATTATTTTCTTCTCCTGTATATATCATGTACATTTATTATGCATCTATATTTATATGCTTAAATTCAATGCATTTTATATATGTATTATGTTCATGGGGTCTTAGACAGCCCAGGTTGATAGAGGTTAGTCGCTTCCTCTCTGCCAAGTAAGGGTTGGGCACATGACAGTGTGGTATCAGAGCACTAGTTGCAGCTTTGAGCCTCAATGGGCCATGAAGAACTAGCCTTTTTGATTAGTAGAAATAAGAGGTAGACATGAAATTGTTTTTGAAATTTTCTCTGAGTATGAATTTTTTTGAGTATTGGAGAAAAATACTTCTTTGTGTGGCAGCTAAGAAACCTGAAGAGAGAAGCAACGAAGGCTATGATTGTTTTTCCTTATCGACACAGAAAGCAATTTTTTTTTATGGAGCTGTAGTGGTGATAGAAAATAAAAGAGCTAGCGACTATAGCGGCTGAGTCGCTCGGAAGGAGCCAAGGGGCATCGAGTGAGATGAGAGGACGAAAAATTTCAGAAATTTTTTCTAAGTATAAAATTCTCTCTTTGTCGGCTAGGAAGCGGTGATTCACGGTAAGCGAAATTCAGACCTCAAGTCACAGCAGCAGGCGAAACTTGGGCTTCAATCCACAATGGTGGGTGAAATTTAGACTTCAAGTCGCAACAACAGGTGGAAATCAGTCTTCGAGCCATAGCGTTGGCTAGGTCCCAAGGAGCAAACTGCAATGTTGGTGGAGGAAAAAGGAAAGTTTCACTACGGAAGGAATTTACAAAAATATTCTAAGTTTCGATGCAGTGGTTGGAAGTTGGAAACATTTCTGATACATCAGCGGCTAGAAGAAGATGGAAGAGCCGCTATAGCAGTTGAAAATTGAAAATGTATCCATAATGGCGGCAGTAGGAAAAAGGAAAAGTGAGCCGCTATGCGACAAAAGAAATTTAAAGATAGAGCTAATGTGCAACAGGAGAAATTTGAAGTTTTGAGCCGTAATGACGATAGGAAAAAGAAGATCGGGGCCATAATTGTGGGTCAAACTTGTGGAAAGAGTCGCTACAATGGAAGGAAGTAGAGGAAAGAGACGCTACGGTGGATGAGAAAATAATATGGAGCCACTATGATGGATGGAAGATGAAGATTGAGCTGCTTTTTCCTCTAAAGAGGGAAAGCCCCCTTGACCCCCATCATCCCCTTTAGATAGTCATTATTTGTTAAATAAAATTCTATGTTTTGGGCAAAGTTGTCAATGTATGATTTTCCAAATGAAGGTAAGTAGTTGTGAATTTCTGAGAATTCTATAAATTTATAATTTAACAAACTATGCTATTAACACATTTTGTAGAATCATAGTCACCTTCAAAAGAATCATTCTAGATAGTGCAATTGGGTAAAGTGACTTGTGGTTCAGCCATGAGAACCGAAAACCTTCATGATGATGTAAAAAACCCCATTGAGTATGTGGAAGATGTGATGGGGGGAAATGTCCAAGTTGGAAATGTTGAGACATAGTATAATGGGAGAATATTGCAAAAGAATCCCCCAGATTTTGCACCCACCATGAGTACCATAATGGCTTAGATGCAGAGTTACAAGGCATATAATGAAATATTGGTTAACGCCTAGGAGAAGCAGAATCAGTTGAATGCATCCATGCTGCAAAGTTTGAAAGATATTCAAAGAAATATGAACTCTGGGGACCGGACATAAAATCCAAAAGGGAGTAAGAACACTACTAGAAGAAGAAAGAGATCACCTAGTGAGTCATCTAACTATGAAGGGTCTACTGGAGATTCAAGTTCTTCTTCTCATGAGAATCGGAGAAGGAGGCACTACAAGAACCACTCATGAGATGAATTTAAGAAGGCAAGGCATCCTACCTTTAATGGTGAGATAAAGAATGGTCAAGAATCTAAATCTTGGCTTCTTGGGATGAGGAAATATTTCCAAGTCCAATAATATTCTGGGAATATGAAACCTAGAGTAGCCATTTTCAATTTGACCAGAAGAGCATCCATATGGTGGGAGCATTTGAGGAAAGTAAAGAAGATCAATGAAAGGAAGATTGTGTGGAAGTAGTTCTAGAAGTATTTCAAGGAGAAGTACCTCTTTGATAGGTACTATGATGACAAGATCAAAGAGTTCCATGAGCTGATATTGGGACAGGAGACTATGGAAAAGTATGTAAACAAATTCTTGGAATTGCTGAGTGTAACGTCCCCGACCCTTTGACTAGTGAAGAGGACGCTACCGAAATACTATCTACCCAAGCAAATATCCCCATGAACATACACATGAAAATTGAAATGATTTGAAAAAAAATATGCATACATTATTACGATACAGCAGAAGCAAAACCATACATTCAAGCATTCAACATATTCATTGTAATTCATTATCAAATGTAATTGCAAGGATTTAAACACAAGAATACTTATCTTATGAAGAAGAACTCCCCGCAACCAGCTATGTCACTGCAATGTTCCACCCAACCATAGGACAGTGTGCTCCTTAATCTCTGAGTCACGCTACCACCCCCGAGCTACACATGAATCCCTAAGGAATAAGGAAACTAACCAGGCTCACACCTAGCTAAAGATATGTCAAAATTCAGTGAAGCAAACACGGTTTGGTTTATCAGACTGAGAGTACACAACAACACATAACCAAGCCAACAAGTTGGGTTTATCAAGTTATCAGGAGATGGAGGTACTATTTGTTAAGATAGTGGGATCATTGAAGAGCTAAGGATTCCTACACCAGAACTATCTTGACTCATAGGACATCCACACACACCCAACACAAGGAATCGTTCCCTTCTATGTTGCACATTCCCTTAGGACATCACTTCCCTTCTAGTGCTATTCAAGGGGCGTAGAGAAGAGAGTCAACCCTTTAGCTCTGTCTATGAAGCTCCTGCAAAATAGTAGGTTTTTCAAGAAGAATCATTTCCACTCCTACACAATCCAAAGATCAATTTCATACACAACAATATACACTATTTCTGGGTAGAGGAGAACAGTTCAGCCATAGAATTAATTGCCAGGGAGGGTAAGAAAAACCCATTAACAATAGATTGTATCTGAGGGACATTTTGGCCCTAATGTGGCAAAAACAAATTCATCAACAACACCCAAGAGGATGTGGTCTCTCCTCAAAATTGCTCGAAAACACAAAAATGATTTTCAACTTGGTAGACATTAGGAAAATGCAACAGAAATCGTTGGTGGAGAAACCAACCACAAGAACATCACAAAAATGAAATTCTCAGAATCCAGAAAAATGAAGAACGACTGTCCACGTGAGGAATAAATAAACAACAAGTCCAAAATCATGGATTTCACATGCAGGAAACTTCCATCCATTTGAGAAAGAGCCCAACGTGGATTTCTGATGATGGGGAAAACGTCCAAGGCCCAAATTTGTGAAGAAAACATACAACACCCAAATCATGGAGGTCAGAAAGATCTCCCAATAGTTCCCTGCATGAGAAAATGAAGAACATGGGTGTATGGGAAAATGGGCATGCATTTTGGGTTTTTTCTTTCCCCAAAAGTCAAAAATGATTTTCCCCAATTTTGAAATTCATGCCCATACTCTTCGCATCCCCATGCAATAACTACTTCAACCAATTTCTGGCAGAATTAAATGATTGGGTGAATGAGACAAGAAAGGTAGTTGACTATTTGATGGGTTCTCCCATTGACATTTGGCTTTTCCCCAATGGTCCAAAGGTTTAAATAATTTCCCTCCCTATTCCTTAGGAAAATCATGCCCCCATATATTTTAATGTTGCATAGGAATAACTCATTGTGGGTATTTTAATTAAAATGCATATTTACATGATGTGAAAATTATAATTTTCCTACTTAGCACGATATACCATCGGAAACTATTTTAATCGTTGGAACATAAAACATTAAATCAATGGTGGGGATTTTTCCTTTAGCTCCACACCATGATTAATTACAATATATACATCATATACATTTTTAATGCAAACAGGGTCAAAATGGGGTGTTACACTGAGGTATGCCAGGTATATTAAAGATGAGAAGATGAATATCCAATGTTTTCTAAGTGGACTACCTCATTCCTACAAAGACCGAATTGAGTTCTATGAACCTAGGACTCTGGAAGAAGCAATAAGAAAAGCTAATTATTGCTACAAGAAAAGCAAGAAGAAACCGGATTACCAGAAAACATGGAAGGACAAAAGGAGTGAGAAGTATGAACAAAGGAAGAAAGGTTACAAACCTTCTAGCTTCAGGAATCAACAGAAGAAACCAGCACAAGTTGAGAATCAACCGACTAGAGTGACGGGAGAGAAGACAAAAGATCCACAGTAGAATAGAGGACCACTCCAATGTTGTAAATGTGGAGGACCCCACATGCGTAAGTACTATCCACTTGAGAATGAAAATGCAAGGCCAACATACAATATTCAAGAGGAAAAAATAGTGCGACAAATAGCAAGGGTCGTACGTAGAATTTATGCAGCACTAGAAGACTGCCAGGAAAATCACCAGTCAATGGTGGTTGAAGTTGCATGTAAGATTGTTGAGAAATCTATTTCTATTTTGATTAACCCTGGTTCTACTCACAGTTATATTTCTCCTAGAGTAGTGGAAGTTTGTGCTCTTAGGAAGGTAAAGCATAGCAAGTCTTGGTTAGTTCACCTAACCACTGGAAGTAAGAGAAAAGTTAATGAAGTGGTGGAGAAATGTACATTGGTGATGAATGGATTGATCACTTGTGTAGATTTGAATGTTCTACCACTTGGTTCCTATGATGTTCTCATTGGAATGGATTGGTTAGAAGCTCATAGAGTGAAGTTTGACTATTATAATAATAATTTTGAATGCATGGATGAAGAAGATAACCCAGTAGTTCTAAGAGGCATTCCAAAGGTAATCTCAGTGAGGCACATTTCAACAATGTAGTTAAAGAAGTTTTGTAGAAAATGATGTCACTTGTATGCAGCCCATATTGTGGAGGCAGCAGAGAATGAAACTCCTATATTGGATAACTATCCGGTGTTGCAAGAATTCAAGGATTTTTTTCTTGATGAGGTTCCAGGACTTCCTCCAAATAGGGACATAAATTTCACAATTAAACTTGTTCCAGGAGCAACAACAATGTCAAGAGAACCCTACAGAATGAGTACACCAGAAATGTTAGAGCTGAATATGCAGCTACAAGAATTGTTGGAGAAAAAGTATGTCAGGTCGAGTGTGTCTCCTTGGGGAGCACCAGTTCTATTTGTAAAGAAGAAAGATGGTACACTTAGATTGTGTATTGATTACAGGTAAAGAAAAAATATCCCTTGCCAAAAATTGATGACCTCTTTGATCAAATGAAAGGAGAAAAGGTATTTTCCAAGATTGACTTGAGTTTTGGTTACCATCAGGTGAGAATCAAGGATGAAGACATTCATAAGACAACCTTCAGAACAAGGTATGGACATTATGAGTTTGTATTGGTACTATTTGGACTCACAAATGAACCAGCAACATTTATGTGCCTTATGAATAGTGTCTTCAGTAGGTATTTGGAAAAATTCGTTCTTTTTTTCCTTGATGCCATTATTATTTATTCTAAGAATGAAGAAGAGAATGAAGAACATTTGAGACTAACTTTGCAATTACTCAGAGAACATCAGTTGTATGCAAAGCTGATCAAGTGTGACTTCTATAGGGATAGAATTCAGTACTTGGGTCACATTATTTCAGAAGAAGGTATATCTATAGATCCTAAGAAGATTGAAGCTATTAAGAATTGGACTACTCCAAAGAATGTGACAGAGGTAAGATATTTTATAGGGCTTGTAGGATATTACAAGATATTCATTGAAGGATTCTCCAAGGTTTCACATGCTATCACTTCTTTTCAAAGGAAGGGGATAAAGTTCAAATGGACCTCGAAGTGTGAAGAAAGTTTCTAGTGGTTGAAGTATCTTCTCACAAGTGCACTAGTCTTAAAAGTTGTATACCTAGAGAAAGATTTTGTGGTACATACGGATGCATGCAATCAAGGACATAGATGAGTTCTTCTGCAGGAAAACCAGGTGATATGTTATAAGTCAAGAAAGCTGAAGGAGCATGAGAAGAACTATTCCACTCATGATCTAGATCCTGCAGCCATAGTACATGCTTTTAAGAGGTGGAGACATTACTTGATGGGCAGAATATTCGAGCTAAGGATATACCATTGTGGTCTGAAATATTTGTTTGATCAGCCTACTCTGAATTCTAGGAAAGCGAGATGGTTGGAGTTTTTATGTGATTTTGATTTTGAAATCAAGCACATAAAGGGAAAAGAGAATAAGGTAGATGGTGCACTTAGTAAGAAGGTGTAGGAGATGCATGTGGCATCCATTTGTATTTTCCAATCATATTTGAGGAAACAGATTGCTAATCATGTTTTCGAAGATGAATTGTATGCACAGGTCAAGGACAGGTTGCAGCATGGAATCCTTGAAAAGAAGTATGAGGGATATAAATTGGAAGAAGATGGAATTCTTACCTATAAGAACATAATTTATATTCCAAATGTAGCAGATATGAGGAGGGTTGTTATGGATGAGATCCATCAAGCTCCATATTCTGGTCATGCAGGATAACAGAAGACGATTGCTACAACTAGAAAGCAGTACTTTTGGCCAAGAATGAAAAAGGACATGGATGAATATATTTGAAGGTGCATGAAGTGTCAGCAAGTGAATATTGAACATCAACATCCAGCAGGTTTGTTGCAGCATTTTCCAGTTCTAGAATGGAAATGGGAAGTTATTTCTATGGATTTGATTACAGGATTTCCATTGACTTTGAGACAACATGATTCCATCATGGATATGGTAGAAAAGTTGACAAAGGCAACACATTTTATACCGGTTAAGTCTACAAATAATACTGATGACATTGCAAATATATTCATGAAGGATATTTTCAAACTGCATGGATTGCCTAAGGAAATAGTATCTGACAGAGATGTCAAGTTCACTTCCAATTTTTGGAAGGGGTTGTTTGCAGATTTGGGTACAAAGTTGAATTTTAGCATGACCTACCATCCTCAGACAGATGGAAAGATAGACAGAGTTAACTGGTGTCACATACCCATACGCCATTATCATGCGAAATTAAAATTTTCATCGATAACCTTCATTATTCATTGAACATGGGGCATGGCCGTGAACCACATCTCAAGATTTCCAACATTGTCACCCTCACTACCGTATTCCATGGATCAATCCAAAAATTTTCAAGGAAGGATACCAGAGAAGATCGAATGGTGGAGAGAAAACATGACATAAATCAACGGTCACAAGTGATCTCGCAGATAGAACTAAATCGATGGATCAGAAAGCACCCGTAAAAATCAATGGTGTAGAAATCCCAAGTTGTGAGGTCAAAAATTACAAAAATATTGCAATAACACCTTCCACAACCCACATCCCGCATCTTGCATCAAAAACAAATCAACGACGGAGAATCATCCTATGAAGATCGATGGTGCAAAAAACTTAACTTGCAGGATTGGAAATATGGCAATTGGAACACCACAATCCCACATCCTGCATCCCGCAAGTCGGAGAAGGAAAGTTGCGGAAGGGAAATCTGTGGAAACCAAACTCTGCAAAATGACATTCCGCATCCCACAAGTTGCTAAAGGGAAATCTGTGAAAACCAAAATTTGCAAAAAGGCATTCCACATCCTGCATCCCGCAAAATCCTTAATTCCGCAAATTGCTCAATTAAGAATTTATAGCAGAAAACTCAACTTTTCAGCTGAATTCTCAGATCGATATGATCATCTAGGCCATTACCAAACTGGACAATCTACCCTGCAACTTAGTAAAATGTATTGAAGGAAAAACATACATAGATTCCTATAATTGAAGTTATTCATGGAATAATGCATAACTAAACATAGGAACATGTTCTTCACATTCAATCAAGAAAATACAATGCAAGAATTACATTTACAGAGAATTATGTAGATAAGAACACTTACCTTGAAGAAATATTGTCCCGTAACCAACTATGTTGCTGCAACATTCCACCCAACCATAGGCCAGTGTGCTCCTTAATCTTTCAGCAACATTGCCACCCTCGAGCTGGGCATGATTTCCTACAGGGATAAGGGAACACTAGCAGACTCATACATAGCTAAGGATGCAATGAAAATTAGCCAAAACAACACAGTTGGGTTTCACAGGTTGCAAGGGAAAACATCCCAAAGATGTGTTTCATAGGACACTCAGCCAAACCATCTCACAGTTGGGTTTCACAAACTATTCACAGTCAATTCAACTTTCACCTTAAGGACTAGTAAAGCCAACATATGGGTTTAATAGACTGTACATAGTCATGCCATCTAATTGCTGGGTTTATCAGGATACCTAGACAAGCCATCATTCATAGTTGGGTTTAACAGACTGTCAAGCCAAATGTTACTCACAAGGTCAAGTGCAATAGACACAACCAAGCCAACAGATGGGTTTAGTAGGCTACCAGCAAAGCCATCTTTCTAGTTGGGTTTATCAAGATTCTAAGGAAATGGGAAAGAAGAACTGCTAAGCTAGTGAGCTCATCTAGAGAGCTAAGGACACCTTCACAAGATATATTTGGCTTGGATCCCCCTCTTTTTACACACCCAACACAAGGAAGTTTCCCCTTCTCTGCTCCACAGTCCCTCAGGCTACACGTCCCCTTCTAGTTCTCTTCAGGATGTGCATGGCAGGTTCACCAGCCACTCTTATCTTACTGTGAGGTTCCACACCAGGTTTATGAAGTGCATTCTACATCTCTCCCATTCCTAAGTCTCACACAGAGTCAGACCCGAACCAAGGTTCACAACACAATAACCACAGGGAGACTCTACATCACAGGCTTACTTTGAACATGAGTACGAGGGTCTCATATGCTCTATAGTTTAGAATAACGCTGCAACACATTAAATACCACAATGTCCAGGAAAATCACACTCGCAAAACATGAAGGATACATACATAGGAAGAGCTTTATTGTTCTACCTCCTCCACCCAACGACTGGGGAGTGAAGGTGATGAATGAATGATCAAATCCATCCCCCAAGCTAGAACATCCCACAACTCTCTAAACATGAGATTTGGAAAACCAGGCATGAATGGATGGGTCAAAATGACATACGTTTCTGGTGTTTTCTTGTCCCTGCAAGCAAAACACAATAGTCTATAACTTGTTTCTCTTCCCCATTCAAAATTTCCCATACTGTTCCCCTTCCAAGAAATAACTACCTCAACCACTTTCTGGAAGAATGAATGGTTAGAAAGAAAAGACAAGAAAGAGGGTAGTTGACAGTTCTGATGGGTTCTCCCCATGGCATGTGGATTTTCCCCAAACTGGTTCAAGGTTAACATTCCCAACCCCTTATCCTTAGGAAAATCATGCCCCCATCTCATTATTCATTGCATTGACATAATTGGCTGTGGGTTTTTCATTAATTTTCATATTTACATGATGTTTACAAACATGCTTGACTTTGCACAGAAACCATAAGCATCACCATGATCACCTATATACCAAACCTTAATCAATGACAAGGCCTTGGCCTTGAGCTCCTTTTCATGATTCAATATAGTACTTACATCATATACATTAATGCAATGGGGTCAAAATCAGGGTGTTACATTCCCCTCCCCCTTCAATAGCACTGTCGCCAATGCTTACAAAATTGAACAAAATTATACATTGGCATCGCCTCAGTGCTCTGCATATTTGAACAAAAATGTATGTGCCTATCGCATGTCATTCTCCAAATCCCACATAGCCTCTTCAGGATCGTAGTGCTCCCATTGCACCTTTACCTTCCCTATGGCTTGATTTCGGAGCACGGTGACCTTTCTGTCCAGGATGCACATTGGATTGATTCGGAACTCTCCCTCGGGTTCCACTAGAATCCAATCCCAATTTATCACATGGTTAGGGTCATGCATATATTTCTTAAGAAATGGAACATGAAAAACAGTATGATCCCTAGTACTAGCAGGCAATGCAAGTATATATGCAACTAGCCCTATTCTTTCAAGCACTTCAAATGGCCCACACTATATAGGTGTCAACTTAGCACAACTTCCGAGCTTCAAGGATCTCTTCCATACCCTCACTCTAAGGTAAACATGATCCCCAATACTGAACTCTCTGTTCACCCTATTCTTATCAGCATAGATTTTCTATCTATCCTAAGCGGATTTCAGATTTTGCCTGATCTTTACAACCTCTTACTCCATTTCCTTGAGAAATTATGGACCAAGCATAATCCTGTTCACTGGATTATCCCAAGTCACTAGTGTCCTACACCTTCTGCCATACAAAGCTTCATACGGACTCATCCCCAAGCATGCTTGATGTCCATTATTATAAGCAAACTCTACCAAGTGTAAATAATCTTCCCACTTGGTTGGTTTGTCTATCACATTCTTGTGAAGCATGTCTTAAAGCACTTGGTTAACTCTCTCTATCTAAATGTTAGTCTGAGTTGGTACGCGGTGCTAAATTTTAGCTTTGTACCCAAGTCTGCAAACAAACCCTTTCCAAAATTGGAAGTGAACTTGACATCTCTGTCAGAGACTATTGCCTTAGGCAATCCATGTTGAAATATTGTAACTTCGAAGAATATTCTATATGTATATTTTTATGGTCCCCGATGGTCCTACCAGGAGAACCACTTGTATTACATTGTACCCCTATGCTCCTAATCGGAAGAACTAATAAGAGTCATGAGGTAGTCCCCTCTAATTGTAAAGGTGGGTCATTAGCATCCCAGTGTGATTACTTGAGCCTACATGTGTAACTCGAGCCTACATGATTTAACTTGAGCCTACATGTCAAATGAGTTAACTTAAGTGAGAGGATGAATATAAATATAGGTGTAGTGCTCCTCATTTGACACACACACACTCTCACTTGTGTAGCGCATTAGTGGAGAAGAGAAGTAGTTGGAGAAGGAGGAGGATCGGGCTTTGATCTCCTTGCTGGTTTTATCTTTTATATTTTTGGGGCATCTATATTGAGGAATATTTTGCTGGGTTTTTCCCTTTAGGGTTTTCCCAGGATAAATCTTTGTGTTCCTTTTTTATGGTTGTGCTTGTCTATCTTTCAGTGATCCTGTTTATATGCTTTTATCATGAAAATGAAATGAAATACTGATGTCTTAGCTAAGCATATGAAAATTTAACATGGTATCAGAGCTAACCTGAGAAGAAGACATTGTGCAGATTTAGAAGCTAGGGCTTCTTACTTTTTGGGTCTCTCTCCACAATCCATCAGCAAAAGTATGCTAGGATGACTCTCCATTGAAGGGCGCATCTTTCTATCGAAGCGGAATTTGATTCCGAGCATTTTCAATTTTTCGATATGGAAATTAGGGATTTATACAGAAGAGGAATTTTTGAGTGAGACCAGCATAATATTTTTCTCCTCATCAAAACCAAATTTTAGAGACCTGGATCAAGAAATTTGCTTGGGTGGAACTCCAGGAAAGTAAAACCCTAGTTTGACCCCGAGCTAGAAAAACCCTAAATACTAAAAATGCTAAGTTTTGGTACATTCTCTATATCCTGAGATTGGAGAAGTATAAAGTGCTGGAAATTTCAAGGGCTGAATATACAATCCTAAAGAACACTGTATCCAAAATTCATCCTCATATTTGTTGTATTCCAGGAGCTATGGTCTCTCCACGTTAGGGTTCTAGCCTCTTCCAGAATTCATCCCTAAACAGGACACCTGGGGAGAATTGAAATATCGTGGGATACTGAGGTCCAAATAGAATTCCTAAATATGTTCCATAAATGGAACAGACTATAATTTTGGTGGTCCAAATTTCATACTTAGAAGATGAACCAGTGACACGTGGCATGCAGTACAACTTTGCTATTCTGAACACTCATGTAACAGGTCACCTTGGGAAAAGGATAATAAATCCCAATTGGTGAAACCAATTCTGATGAAACCTATGGTGTTGAATCAAGGCCATGCTAGGTTACATTAGTACAAAATTTCAGAGATATAGGAGCCGTAATTTCGGATATATCACAGAAACAGTAACAAGAATTTCTGCAGAAGAAATTGGAAAATTAGGGCTTCCTGTTTCGAGAGCTTCTCTCCACTGTTTTCAGAAAAGGAGTACATTGGACAACTCCATTTGAATATATATATATCTGTCAATCCAATCAGATCTGAAATATTCCAAGTTTTGAAAATTAGGGTTTCTGTGACAAACCCTAGATCATCTAGCTCAGGAACCAGGACGGACACCTCAAATCAGTAAGATCTAATCCTTTGCTATTTTCATTTGAGGTTCTCATTTCAAAGTGATCTATCACATCATCTTGATGACAAGCTTTGGGAAGTTGACAACTTCCAAGCCTGGAAGTATATGACCTCTCTGAAGAAAATTGATTGGACGCCTATATGAGTATAGAGGTTCCAGTTTCAGAGGGAGATGAGGCTAGAAGCCTTTCACAAGAAGAACTTGGTCAAGGCTAAGAAGATCATTGCTAATTCAGTCATGAATCAACTTGTACTACAAGTGTCTCCCCAAACATACCGAATATGTTTGATTCCTTGGCCAAGATATTTCAAGGGAAGAACATAAATCAGAATATGACTTTGAGAAAATAGTTGAAGGAAGTGAAAATCCAAAATGCAGAGACCATGCAGTCATACTTTACAAGGGTCTCTCAAATCAAAGAACAACTTGAAGCGGTAAGTGAAGAATGTAGAAGCAGTGATGGCCACCTTGAATGGCCTCCCAGGATCATGGGATTCATGCAAAGAATGTATGCCAGAAGGAATTAATTGCTTTCAGCTCGACTCATAAGAAGAGAAGAAGAAGATGGGAGCAATCGAAGATCAAGATCTCAGCATTCAAAGAAGATCCCTCAAGCGATGAGGAATATGAAGAACTCAATTCTTGTCATTTGGATAAGAAATGATGATTCCATGAATGACGAAGATGATAAATTAGAATGATCAAGATGGATTCTACCCACAAAACAAATAAAAGATAAGTATTCGAGTGTCATTTCATGATATTTTTTTGTTATACATTTGATTATATTCAGTTGATGTGTTATGCATGATAGATTGTTTGCATTAATGACTATATACTACTAATATGCATGTGATGGGTAAGTATCTCATGGTGCTATACAACTCTCCATTGCTACTTATCAAACCTCTTTGCTGACATATTGGATTAGTGCACAATCTCAATAATGTCATGGTGGAGATGGAAGGAATCTAGAAAGTTTATGTGAGATATGGATGAATGTTGTATTGACTAAACAGTTGCATGATGCATAAGAATTTGTCATTATGCATATGTTTTATGAAATATTTCTAACCATGCAACTGGTGCATTTGAATTGTAGGAAAGGTCATGAACAACCTCCTACAAGAAAATAAGGATGAGACTTGTTCCAAAGAACAAGTGATGGCAATTCAAGATTCACCCCAATAAACATGAATCTAAAGCTCCCAGGGTCAGAGACACCATGACGGAAGAAAGAGCTTCAGAGAGTGGTAGATCCACCTTGAAGGATGAAGACCACCATGGGTACAAGAGATAACTCAAGATGAAGAAAAGAATGCTATGAAATAATCTATGATCAAAGAATAATAGTTGATCATGGGGAATGATGTATATGATATGATGGAACAAGTGTAGAAAGCAAGGTTCATGATTCTCCCCAGAAAGAATAGACTATGACATGAAATACTCTATTGACCAGTATATATCAAGCATACAACCACCTATACAGAATGAAGAGGGAAGATGATACTCCACTTCAAGGGGAGTGACTATAGAAAATTATATTTGAGTTCGACATGGTATGACATGATGGAAAGCTTTGTGATGGATCGAGACTTTACCAAGAGTAAAGTGGGTTCCAACCTTCAAGGTTGAATGTAGAAGACTAGGATATGTTGATGACCTGAGAAGACAAACTCATATAAGATGTTACGATACTAGAATGATGTTTGGGATATAGTACTCAAACCAGAAAGCAAGAATGTGGTATCTTCCAAATGGATTTGCAAGATAAGATATGTTGCTGATAGAAGTAAGGTAAGAGTTATGGCTAGAGGTTTCTATCAGAAAGAGGGAATTAATTCTGAAGAGACACTTACTCCAGGAAGCAAGGTACACTTCCTTCAAAACTATCATGGTAGTTTCTTCCATGATGAAGTAAAGACAAGCCTTCCTTAATGGTATGATTGAGGAAGAGTTTTACATTGAATAGTCATGAGGATTTGAAGTTGAAGACAGATGGAATCAAGTATGCAAGTTGAAGAAGGCCCTCTATGGCCTGAAGCAAGCTCTCAAAGCTTGGTATGGAAGAATAGATAGTTTCCTGATGAGCATGGGCTTTGCCAAGAGTAAATTCAATCCTAACATTTCCTACAAGGTTGTAGAAGATGTACCTGCCATTCTATTACTATATGTGGATGACTTATTCTTGACAGGGAATGAGAAACAGATCATGGAAAGAAAGAAGGAAGTAGCAGGAGAATTTGAGATGAAAGACCTTGGGTTAATGCATTATTTCCTAGGTCTGGAAGTATGGAAAAGTTCAGAAGGAATATTTCTCAACCAGGGAAAGTATGTGGTAGAGATATTGAAGAGATTCAATATGTTGGAATGCAAAGTCATGGCCACACCCATGGACTCCAACCTGAAGCTGTTAGCTGATGAGTCATTAGAGTTAGTGGATATGACTCACTATAGACAGATCATTGGGTCATTGATGTACTTAACAAATACCAGACCAAACATTTGTTTTGCTGTGAACACCTTAAGTCAATATCTTGTTCAACCAAGATGGGTTCACCTAGTAGCTGCAAAACATGTGATGAGATATCTGAAAGGGACTATATAATTTGGTCTATACTATGATGGTAGCCATGAGTATAGATTGTATGGGTACACAGATGCATATTGGGCATGAAGTATCTCAGACAGGAAAAGCACATCAAGTATATGCTTTTGTTTGAGTTCTGTTATGAGTTCATGGTTTAGCAAGAAACAGTCCAGTGTTTCTCTTAGCATGGTTGAAGCAAAATACATAGCAGATTGCTCTACTAATTTGTGAAGCCATATGGCTTCAGAAGCTGATATCATGTCTCTTTGACTTGAATATGGACACTACAATGATTCTATGTGATAACCATAGTTGTGATGACAAAGAACCCTGTGTTCCAACGTAACACGTAGAAATCCGGTATTTCTACATACAAGATAAGATGCAGATGATGATACTGTAGATGTAGATGATGATGATTTCAGTATTCCCATACTGAAGATATAGATGATATTTCAGTATTTACATACTGTAGATATAGATGATGGTGATTCCGTATTTCTATACTAAATATAGAGATGATGATGCTTTAAGTATTTCTATACTGAAGATATAGATGATGATGCTTTTAGTATTCACATACTGGAGATACAGATGGTGATAGATCAGTATTTAGATACTGAAGATGTAGATGATGATGGTTTGGATGATGATGTACTGACGAAGCCTCTGCCTCAAGTAGAGTTTGAACACTTTCAAGACAAGCTTGATGTTGTTCAGAAAGGCCTTCCTCGACAGGGGGAGTAGTGATGTTGCAGTGGGATTGTATCATCCCTGGGCATTTTTCGTAAAGTGATCCAGAGACATCAGTCCTCGAGAATGAAGAGGGATTGTATCATCTCGGGACATCTGTCCATAATAGATCTGGTGACCTTGGTCCTCTAGAACGTGGTGGGATTGTATCATCCCTGGGAACTTTCCCTAAAGTGATCTGGAGACCTCGGTCTTCGAGAATGAAGAGAGATTGTATCATCTCGGGACATCTATCCATAATAGATCCAGTGACCTTGGTCCTGGAGAATGTGGTAGTATTGCATCATCCTTGGACATCATCCTAAAGTGATAGGGACTAATTCTCCCATAATCAATCCGGTGGCTTCAGTCCTCGAGAATGTGGTAGGATTGCATCATCCTTGGACATAGTCCTAAAGTGACAGGGACTGATTCTCCCGTAATCAATCCGATGGCTTCAGTCCTCGAGAATGTGGTAGGCTTGGATCATCCTTGGACATAGTCCTAAAGTGATAGGGACTGATTCTCTCGTAATCAATCCGGTGGCTTCGGTCCTCAAGAATGTGGTAGGATTGCATCATCCTTGGACATAGTCCTAAAGTGATAGGGATTGATTCTCCTGTAATCAATCAGGTGGCTTCGGTCCTCGAGAATGTGGTAGGATTGCATCGTCCTTGGACTTAGTCCTAAAGTGATAGGGACTGATTCTCCCGTAATCAATCCGGTAACTTCGGTTGTTGAGAATGTGGTGGGATTGTATCATCTCTGGACTTTAAGTCCAAAAAAATGATCCAAAGACTTTATGTCTTTGAGTTGTGGATTGCAGTTTGTTGCTGATGATAATGATGCTATACTAATCGAAATATCAGAGTATGATGATGATGATGTACTGATTGAAAGATCAGAGTATTATGATGACGTACTGATCAAAAGATCAGAGTATGATGATGATGACATACTGATCTAAAGATCAGAGTATGGTGATGACACACTATGATTATGATGTTTCTGATCGAAAGATTAGAGTATGATGATGATGTTTCTGATAAAAATATTAGAGTATGTTGATGATGTTTCTGATCGAAAGATCAGAATGTGATGATGATTATGATCAACAGATCAGAATATGAAGATGATGATGTTGTTGTTGATTGAAAGGGAAAAGTGTTGATGATGATATTGTTGATCGAGAGATCAAAGTACTGAAGATGTTGCTGCTGATCGAAAGGTCAAGGTGTTGAAGATGTTGTTGCTAATCGAAAAGTCAAAATGCTGAAGATGTTGCTGATCGAAAGGAAAAAATGCTGAAGATGTTGTTGCTGATCGAAAAGTCAAAGTGCTGAAGTTGTTGCTGATTGAAAGGTCAAAATGCTGAAGATGTTGTTGCTGATCGAAAAGTCAAAGTGCTGAAGATGTTGCTGATCAAAAGGTCCAAGTGTTGAAGATGTCATTGCTAATTGAAATATCAAAGACTGAAGATGTTGCTAATGATGAAGACTGGAGATTGAAGATCAAGACTACATGATGTTGAAAAGCTTCCAATTATTTATAGATGTGTTACCCTGCTGATCTTTATGATGTCCGCTATCTCTACTCTTGTTGTTGTTGATATTTCTATAGAATACCCTTCTCATTAAGGGGGAGTGTTGAAATATTGTAACTTCAAAAAATATTCTATATGTATCTTTTTGTAGTCCCCGATGGTCTTACCGGGAGAACCACTTGTTTTACATTGTACCCCGATGCTCCTAATCGAAAGAACTAATAAGAGTCATGAGGTAGTCCCCTCTAATTGTAAAGGTGGGTCATCGGCACCCCAGTGTGGTTACTTGAGCCTACATGTGTAACTCGATCCTACATGATTTAACTCGAGCCTACACGTCAAATGAGTTAACTTAAGTGAACGGATGAATATAAATAGAGGTGTAGTGCTCCTCATTTGACACACACACACTCTCACTTGTGTAGCGCATTAGTGGAGAAGAGAAGTAGCTAGAGAAGGAGGAGGATCAGGCTTTGATCTCCTTGCTGGTTTTATCTTTTATCTTTTTTGGGAATCTATATTGAGGAAGATTTTGCTGGGTTTTTCCCTTTAGGGTTTTCCCAGGATAAATCTTTGTGTTCCTTTTTCATGGTTGTGCTTGTCTATCTTTCAGTGATCCTGTTTATATGCTTTTATCATGAAAATGAAATGAAATACTGATGTCTTAGCTAAGCATATGAAAATTTAACAATCAATGCAATTTGAAAATATCCTTCATGAAGATCTTTACAATGTCATCAGTCTTATGCATAGACTTAACTGGTATAAAATGTGCTGCCTTTGTCAAATTTTCCACCACAACCATGATGGAATCATGGTGTCTCCAAGTCATTGGCAATCCTATGATAAAATCCATGGAAATAACTTCCCATTTTGATTTTGGAACTGGAAAAGGGTACAACAAACTTGAAGGGTGTTGATGCTCAATTGTTACATACTGACATTTCATGCACCTTGAAAAGTACTGCCTTCTGGCTGTAGAAATTGTCTTATGATATCCTGGGTGACCTGAATATGGAGCTTGGTGGATCTCGTCCATAACGACTCTCCTCAAATATGCTACGTTTGGAATGTAAATTCTACCTTTATAAGTAAGAATTCCATATTCTTCCAACTTATATCCCTCATACTTCTTCTCAAGACTTTTCTTCTGCAATTTGTCTTTTACTTACACATACAATTCATCTCTAGCAGTATGATTAACAATCTACTGCCACAAATCTGATTGGCAAGTACTAAGAGTTGCCACATGCATTTCCTGCACCTTCCTGTTAAGTGCATCAACTACCTTATTCTCTTTTCCTTTTATGTTTTTGATTTCAAAATTAAACTCACATAAAAACACCAACCATCTCATTTTCCTAGCATTCAGAGTAGGCTAATCAAACAAATACTTTAGACCACAATGGTCTATCCTCAGCTCGAATATTCTACACATCAAGTAATTCCTCCACATCTTGAGAGCAATTACTATGGTTGTAAGCTCTAGATCATGAGTAGCATAGTTTTTCTCATGTTCCTTCAAATTTCTTCACTCATAACAGACAATGTGGTTGTATTGCATAAGGACTCCTCCAAGCCCTTATCCGCACGCATCGGTACATACCACAAAATATTTCTCTGGGTCTTCAACCTTCAATACTGGTGCACTGGTGAGAAGATTCTTCAACTGCTGGAAGATTTCTTCACACCTTAAGGTCCATTCAAACTTTTTCCCCTTCTTTTGCAAAGAAGTGATGGCATGTGAAACCTTGGAGAATCCTTCAATGAATCTCCTGTAGTATCCTGCAAGTCCCATAAAAGATCTCACATCTGTCACATTTCTTGGAGTAGGTCAATTCATAATGGCTTCAATCTTTTTAGGGTTGACAGATGTACCCACTTCTGAGATAATGTGACCCAAATATTGAATTCTATCTCTATAGAAGTCACACTTGCTCAACTTTGCATATAGTTGATGCTCTCTGAGAAATTGCAATGTCAATCTCAAATGCTCTTCATGCTCTTCCTCATTCTTGGAATAAACAAGAATGTCATCAAGGAAAACGAGAACAAAATTGTCCAAATACCTGCTGAAGACATTGTTCATAAGGCACATAAATGTAGCTGGTGCATTTGTGAGACCAAATGGTACCACAAAAAACTCATAATTACCATACCTTATTCTTAAGGTTGTCTTATGAATGTCTTCATCCTTGATTATTACCTGATGGTAACTAGAACTCAAGTCAATCTTGGAAAATACCTTTTCTCCTCTCATTTGATCAAAGAGATCATCAATCCTAGGAAAAGGGTATTTATTCTTCACTGTGACTTTGTTCAGCTGTCTGTAATCAATACACGACCTGAGTGTACCATCTTTCCTCTTTACAAATAGAACTGGTGCCCCCCAAAGAGACACACTGGGTCTGATATACTTCTTCTCCAACAACTCTTGCAGCTACATTTTCAATTCTAACATTTCTGGCGTGCTCATTCTATAGGGTGTCTTGGACACTGGTGCTGCTCCCGGCACAAGTTCAATTGTGAAATCAATGTCCCTCTTTTGGGGAAGCCCTGGAATCTCATCAGGAAACACATCTATGAATTCCTGCAACACATGAAAGTCCTCCAACCTATGAGTTTCACTCTCTATTGCCTCCAAAATATGAGTGCATACAACTAGAAACCTTTCCTACATAAATTTTTCATCTACATTGCTAAAACTTGCCTCACAGAAATCACCTTTGGAATGCCTTTCACAATCCTTGAGTTTCCTTCTTCATCCAAGAACTCAAAAGCCTTATTATAACAATCAATATTTACTTTGTGAGCTTCTAACTAATCCATTCCAATGAGAAAATCATAGGAACCAAGCAGTAGAACATTTAGATCTACACAAGTGACCAATCCATTCATACTCAATGGACATTTCTCTATCACCTCACTAACCTTTCTCTTAGTTCCAATGGCTAACTGAAGTAACCAATATTTTTTATTCTTTACTTTCTTAAAGGCACAGGTCTCCACTACTCTAGGAGTAATGTAACTATGAGTAGAACTGGGGTCAATCAAGATAGGAATAGATTGATCAACAATCTTACCTGCAACTTCAACCATAGTGAATTGGTGGTCTTCCTAACGTTCCTCTAGTGCTGCATAAATCCTGGGGATGGACCTTGCTACTTGACCCTCTGTTTTTGCTGCTTTCATGTTGTAAGTTGTCCCTACACTCTCATTCTCAAGTGGACAAATCCTACACATGTGGGATCCTCCACATCTCCAACATTGGAAAGGTTCTATGTTCTACTATGGATCTCTTGGTTTCTCTCCCATCACTTTGGCTACTACTTCTTAGCTTGTGATGGTTTCTTCTATTGATTCCTAAATCTAGAAGGTTTGGAACCTTTCTTCCTTTGGTCAAACCTCTCATTCTTCTTGTCCTTCCATGTCTTATGGTAATCAGGTTTCCCCTTGCTTTTCTCATAGCAATACTTAGCCTTCCTTATTGTTTCTTTAAGAGTTTTGGTTCATAAAACTCGATTCTGTCTTTGTAGGACCGAGGAAATCCACTCAAGAAACACTGTATTTTCAATATTTCATCCTTGATGTACCTGACATACCTTAACAATTCCAAGAACTTATTCGCATACTCTTCCAGGGTCTATTGTCTCAATCTCAGCTAATGGAATTCTTTGATATTGTCATCATAGTACCTGTCAACGAGGTATTTCCACTTGAAATACTTCTGGAACCGTTTCCACTGAAGTCCCCTTTCAATGATCTTACTTACTTGATTGAAGTGCTCCCACTAAATGGATGCCCTTCCATTCAAATTGAATATGAAAATATTTCCTTCATGTTTCCTGAATAATCCTAAACTTGGAAGTACTTCTTTATCCCAAGAAGCCAATATTTAGCCTCTTGTCCAGTCTTTACCTCACCATCAAACATAGAAGTTTTAGCCTTCTTAAATTCATCCCGAGTGCGATCCCTCTGGGGCCTCTTTCTCTTTCCCTTGCGAGAAGAAGAGATTGAATCCCCACTTGATTCTTTTGAATCAAATGATCTACTAGCAGTACTTCTTCTTCCTCTGGTACTGCTCTTACTGCCTTTGGGTTTCATTGTACCTTGCCTAGAGTCTATCTTTCTTTGCAGTTCTGTCAAACTTTGCAACATAGAAACATTCAACTGATGTTGATCTTCATGGGCTTTAATCAAGCTTCTCATGGTGGCTGCAATATTTGGCGGTGTCTCTTGGAATGTCCTTCCATTAGAATCTATGTCATCATTTCCAACTCAGACATTTTTCCCCATGGCATCTCGTGCATGATCGTAGGAATCCTGAGCATCATATCCATCATGGGTTCTCATGGCTGAACCACAACTTACTTTTCCAAAATTTCCTATGACTCTGAAAAAATGTTACCAACACCATTTGTCATATACACAGTAATTCAAAATCAAAACCATTTACTTACTGTCACTTGGCCTATCTAGTCCCAATGCTGTAACTAACAGCCTCTGATACCACAATGTAGGGTACTCTTGAATGGTTTCTGGTCCATCCAGGCCCAATGCTGTAACCAGCAGCTCTGATACCATGATTTCACATGCACATACCCCATTAACATGCAGAATTAAAAATTTCATCAAGAACCTTCGTTGTTCATCGAACACAAGGCATGGTCGTGAACCACATCTCAACATTTCCAAAATTTTCATGCTCACTCTAGTCTTCCATACATCAATCCAACAATCTACAAGGAAGGATATCAAAAGAGATCAAATGACGGAGATAAAATGCGATAGAAATAAATGATCTCAGGTGATCCCATAGATAGAACTATATCAACGGATCAGAAATCACCCGCAAAATTAAATGGTGCGGGTAAGCCCAAGTTGTGGGATCAAAAGTTACAAAAATACTACAATAACACCTTCCCCAATATGCATCCCACATCCTGCATCGGAAACAGATCAACAATGGAGAGTCATCCTGCAAAGATTGACGGTGTGGAAAACTTAACTTGTGGAATTGGAAATATGGAAAATTTAACACCGCGATCCCGCATCCCGCAATTTGCGGAAGGGAAATCTATGGAAATGAAAACCTACGAAACAACATTCTGCATCCCACATCCCACAAGTTGCGAAAGGGAAATCTGCAGAAACCAAAATCTGCGAAACAACATTCGGCATCCCGCATTCCGCAAAATCCTTAATCCCACAAACTGCACAAATGAGAATTTCTAGCAGAAAACTCAACTTTTCAACCCAATTCTTTGATCGATTTGATCATCCAGGCCATTACCAAACTGGCCAATCTACCCTGCAACTTAGTAAAATGCATTGAAGGAAAAAAATACATAGATGCCTATAATTGCAGTTATTCAGGGAACAATGCATAACTCAACATAGCAACATGTTCATCACATTGTATCAAGCAAATACAACAAAAGAATTACAGTTACAGAGAATTATGTAGACAAGAACACTTATCTTTAATAAATCTTGTCCCACAACCAACTATGTCGCTGCAAGGTTCCACCCAACAATAGGCCAGTGTGCTCCTTAATCTCTCAGCAACACTTCCACCCCCGAGCTGGGCATGATTTCCTATAGGGATAAGAGAACACTAGCAGACTCATACATAGGCGAGGATTCAATCAAACTTGGCTAATCCAACACAATTGGGTTTCACAGGCTGCAAGGTAAAACATCCCATAGATGGGTTTCATAGGCCACTCAACCAAGCCATCTCATAGTTGGGTTTCACAGACTGTTCACAGTCAATCCAAATTTCACCTTAAGGACCAGTCAAGCCAACATATGGGTTTAATTGACTGTACATAGTCAATCCATCTTACAGCTGGGTTTATCAAGATACCTAGCCAATTCAACATTCACATTTGGGTTTAATAGACTATCCAACCAAAGGTTACTCACAAGGTCAGGTGCAACAAACACATCCAAGGAAACAGATGGGTTTAACAGGATACCATCCAAGCCATCTTTCCAGTTGGTTTTATCAGGATGCTAACAAAATGGGTAGGAAGAACTGCTAAGCTAGTGAGCTCATCTACAAAAATAAGGTGTTATTGGGAATTCTTGACCAATTCTGACACTGCTAGTTCCTTTGTAATGGAAAACACAACTACAGATCAAAAAATCATAGCCACATATCCTTCCCTTGAATAGTCAAATTAATTAACGTGACACATCATATACCTCAACCGTAGATCTGTTTTTCTTCTCTCTGGAAGGTCCTTGAGATGATTCAATACCTATAAGATGGATCACAAGACAAACAAAAAGATGAGAGCATCATGATAATCAACTATCCATATTGGTGATCAAGGAGTCTAATAATATTTAATCACAAACACAATAATCAAATATAGGAAAGGGAAATGTTTTGTATTAATAATGGATGAGAAAAAGTACAACCAAAATCCTTGATGTTGATATCTTCTATCTCAACAAATGTCTACAAAATCCTATGAAGACCTCTCTAGCTACAAGCTACCTCTACTTTGCCTCTATCCAGACTTCAAACGAGCAGCATAAGGATGATTTTTCTGGCCTCCCTTACTCTCTTCATAGAAGCTTCATTTATAGGCCAAGAATCCATATGATGAATTGAAAAAAGGATATACTGAGATCCCTATAGGTGCAGGAGGTGAATGGAACCTCTCGCAGACATGCATGAACTAATTCCATCATAGAATTCCATACAAAATCTTCTATAAACTTCTTTTTTTCTCCTTTAAGTGACCATCGATGCTTTTTAGTAAACTGGACAGAGCGTCGATCTAAGATTTTTCCCACTGCAAAGGGTTAATGAAGATTTTTTCTCAATTGATGGAAGCATTGATGATGCTCTGTGGAAAAGGTAAAAGAGCATATTTCCATTTAGGTTAGGGAAAAAAATGGCCAAGGTGATCCAAATTAGGTTTTTTGGGAGGTTGGCAGGCAACAAGAAAGTCATCTGAAGGTTGACTAGGCAATGTGATATTTTCATGTGCAACGAAATGTCCCCCAAAGTATAAAGCTAGAGGAATGTGATAGGTGAAATAATTTGCAAGTTTTCCATCTGACACAAAGGAAAAGAGAGATAGACTTATAGAGGACCAGTAACTGACTTTTATCCAATCTAATCACAACTACGAACAAATACACTATATATCTATGATGATGACTATGTCATGGCTACCCAAAATACACTGTAGATCCATGATTGACCACTGTAATAGATAGGTCATAGCTACACGATATACATAGTAGATCTATGCCTCTCAATTTCATATATAGAACACAACCACCGAACATACAATGTGGATTCATGTCATGACTCTAAATGATCACCAAATGCAACCTGAGCATAAGCAATGATGATGATAAAGCCTAATCAATCAGGGACTTCATCCCAATATCTGAATGATACGAATATAACCATGTGATTACAATGTCTTGACATCAAACATGGTAGAAACCACTTGATTACCAATCATTGATGTCAATTGTTAACAAGTGCGAGGGAAATCACCATTCATGTCAATGATTCCCAAGGAATCTTAGTACAAATCATCGAATGTGAATATAGGACTTGAAGTTGAACATTCGATGAGATCTTTCAATCAAGAGTCAATGATGTAAACTCATGTTGAAAGCGAGGTAACCTGTCATTGAGGCATGCGGGCTTAAGGTACTGTCTAGGTTTCTAGGTCTAATCCCTGTATAATGATTTGAACTCGACAGGAATAGACCTCATCACAGGAGGACCATAATAATTTCCACATCAGTGACACGAAACTAAGAATAAAAGTTGATTTGGAATGATAGGACTAACTTAGACATGATTCAATTTTGAGGACAAGTGAGGTTATTGATGAATTATGTTTCTAAGAGAGGTAACCTTTGAACAATTGGGCGACACAACACATGACTGGGCAGTATTGAATTGCTAGAATAGAACTAGGTGTAATGTAAGGAATGTAACAAAGAATTCTTTGAATTGACTCAAAGGAGTCAGGTGACTCACAAAAATGGATCGACTTGAAGACAAACTGAAAACCCAAACTATTCAGATATGCAAATGCAAACAAGTGCCATGTTCAAAGGTGGACTGTAGAGTACTTCCATATAAACAAATGAAAACCATTCCTCTTTCCTTTAATTTCCCCACCTTGAAAGGTGAGTTCCTCTTTTAATTTTTATGAGTCCAAAGAGGGTAACAAACACTCATTGAAGCTCATCAAGTGATGAGTCCATTCTCATATTTTTCACGAACCTGAGAAAGGAGGGGTTCGTTCTTGAAATAGGGTCTCACATCGTGTGTTTTATGAGTCCAATGCAAGTAAAATCATTTGTCGTTTCATGTTTAGAGAGTCTTAAATGACCAAGAAGACTCTAAAAAGGGTCCTTTTTCGTAAATAAGACCAGTCGGTCTGAAAAAGAGATAACCTACCCCCGACTAGTCGACCATTCTGATTCTTTTACAAGCGTAAACGCAACAAGTTCGCTTGGCAATATTTTTGTGTTTTGAGGAGACTGAAAAGAGCTTAAATATAACTCCTGAATGAGGTTCCTTTTTCAAAATATATTATTAACGAGTCTGAAAAAGCGAAAAAGTGGACTTGACACCTTTCTACTGGAATTTTAACGAGCATGTAAAAAGTGTATAAGAACACTCGGTACTTTTTCAGTTTTTCCCTAAGCCCGAAAAATACAAAAATAACTTGTATTGGAGCCAAAACCTAACATTAACCCTGAAAAACTCAAAAAAGACCATTAAAAACCATTTTTCCAAAACTATAGAAAATAAAAACGAAAACCCACTTTCACTCAAATAATTTGGATTTCAAAATATAGGAATCGTAATGCATTTTTGAAAATCTCAAATACTCTATAAATAGAAAGTATGGGTAAGAAATAGTTACCATTTCATTTTTACCACTTGTGAGATTTGGAGAGTTGGTTTTGATTGGTAAGATTTTCATTGGCGGTTTGGCAAGGATATTTCTACTTCATTGCTTCTTCATTCACCATGTAAGAGGTAAGTAATCAAATATTTTCCCTTCCATCTTTTACAAACATCAATTTTGCTTCTTTCATTGTTTAAAATAACATTCCTAAAATAATCTTTACAAAGATTTTGAAGCCAAGGTAGAGGATAGGTTTATAAGTTTCCATTAGAAATAGTGAATCCGACTGTCAATGGGAAATTTTATTGGTTTGAAATAGATAAATTTTTATTTTTCAAGGGTTTTTAGCCATCGAGAAAAGTCCCCGATGACACTCTGTCCATTCGGGACAGGCACAACGTAGTTGCCTTGCCCACATCGGACAGGTAAATGACGCATCAAGTGTCGAAGGTAAAGGCATCGATGGTGCTTTGTTGGTGAAAGGTAGAAGCGTTGTTGCTCCCTTAAGGGAAAACATGAAAACCCTAGAATGCTAAAAAAACCAATTTCATGCCCAAAATTTGCTTCAAAATGTGTTATTATGTTTTTCCATCCATGCCATGTGTTCTAATCATGAAATTTGTAAGTTACAGGTGCATTATGGTCACCTGGAAAGAAAGGGAGCATGATATTCCTGACACACAAGCTGCTAATGATCCACCTACCATAGAAGCCCTAAGAAACTTTGGACTGCTGAAATATTTCCGTGTGCTCGGTATGAAAGCACACATCCGACTACTTGATTATATCATTAATATATGGGATCTCGACCAAGAACATTTTGTCGTAGGGGTCCACATATTGCCCATTGAGATAGAGGATATATACTTTTTGACCAGTCTATCCATGAGGGGGAGTTAGGTAGTCTTATCTGGGGCTTGAGGAGGAGAGAGCTCCTTGGATGACATAATAGACCAACATTGTGCATTGGGCACAGAGGATCAATCCAGGAAATTAAAGATTCATTCCATAGTGAATATCCCATTGAGGAATGTGGTATACACTATTGGTAAGGTGGTGGGAACAATATCTTCCCACCTTACTAATAGATCTCATATGTTATATGCTTTGCAA
The DNA here is from genome assembly GCA_001517045.1 of Pseudotsuga menziesii. NCBI lineage: Eukaryota > Viridiplantae > Streptophyta > Pinopsida > Pinales > Pinaceae > Pseudotsuga > Pseudotsuga menziesii. Next base: position 181,824 of record LPNX010179712.1, on the reverse strand, counting down.
TGTATTGAGCCTACCATTTTTAACTATTGTGAGAGCATGCTAGTGTGTCTAAAGAAGCAGTTGACCAAATGTAGGAGGGGAACACTGAAGCAATTTGGATATGGGGCATTGGTGGTGGCATTTATCTTATAGTGGATTCCACATTCAAGACCACAGGTAACCATCACTAGGCTCGAACCTGAAGATCCTAGAATGATAGCATGGGTTACAGCTATGCCACGCCTTGGCGGCAAAGGGCCTAAAGTTAGCTATGGGTCTGGATTCTTTCACTGGTTGAGAAACTAGTTGCTTATGATAGAGGACTATGCCTATGATGGGGAATGTTTCAGTGATGATCCAGAGTTGGCCTTACCCAAGGGTGAGATGTGGGACGATCGTGGTAAGTAAAGACACTGTCCAAACTGTGTTTTTGGAATTTTGTATTTTATTTCATTTTTATGGTTTATAACATTGAGATAACCAAAAGTATTTTCGTACAGACATTGGATCTTCCTCTACTGTGGGGATGTCACCTATTGCTAAGTGATTAGGCACTAGAGACATGATGGTGTACCACTCCAAAGCTGAAGAGCAGCTTGGAGATCTCGAGGAAAACCTACAACATTTGGCTGTGGGTATTCCTGATGTAGCCACAAACATGGTACCTAGGCGTTATCAGCGCCACACCGTAGGTGTTTCTGAATGGTTTTCTAGGCTACTCCATAGAGTGGCCCAAGCCATCGCATGCTATGATGCACAACATGAGGATTAGTCTATTTTGATATTCTTTTTGTATATGTATTATTGAAAGCTTCAGAGCTTCAGATTTTTCCCTATGTATTTGTAAATTTTGAACCTTTTATGTTCCTAAACTTTGAGGGCACTGAAATATAGGGATGCTTCAGCCCATTTTTCTATCTCGATGTTATAGTTTATATATATATATATATATGACAGAATTTTATATTTACAGTTCTGTGTATGACAAATGTGATGTGTGAGAGGTTCAGCTACTTATGGATTTACATTTTTTTGTTTATGTTTCAAATGGACTTTTATGTATGAGCAATATACCAATCCAAAACATAATTAGCTAAGGAATCTGCCACTGCATTTAAATGTATTGGAATGTGTTGATAAGTGACTTGCTTAAAAGACCTCTCTAACAACCTGACTCTTCAGAAAGTACGAAGAAGCAGGGGATTACTGCTGGTGTAGACTCGATTAAGTGGTTGGAAAACTAGCTCAGAGTCCAAGTAAACCCTAATTTCCCTTACATCATTAGCTAGGGTTTATGTCAACAATCCAACCATGGGTTGATATTCTGCTAGATTATTGGTGGAGGGACCTAAAAGAATATCCCCTGGACTCACCAGTTCACTTGTAGGAGAGTACAGTACCCAAGTTGCAGATGCAAGGTTAAGCGTATACCAATGAGCACCATCAGCAAAACCGATGAAGGAAGTCATCCGTCCATGAGACAAAAGATGTGCATAAGTAGGGTTTTATAAAAAACACACTTTAAATCACACAAAATACACACCTCTCAAAATCTAAGACACACAACAAACTATAAACAATATTTACAAAGAGCCTATGCTAGATGACCTAGGCATAGTATCTTTTGAGGTAGAGCCCATTTTGGGGCTCTCCCGGTGGTATCCCATCATAATCAACCAGTTCATATGCTCCTTTCTATAGAACATGGCTAACAATGTAGGGTCCATGCCACATAGACTCAAATTTACCTGCCCCCACCTTATCATGATTCTAGTCATAGGTCAAGACCAGATCTCCTTCATTGAAGGAATGGGGTTGGATAGTCCTGTCATATTGAACTTTCATTCTTCGCTTGTGTGCCTCATTAGCTAAGGAAACATCATGTCGAGTTTCATCAAGTTTGTTTAAATACATGAATATTTCCTCATCTATAGTAGTATTGGGTAATAATTTGACAGCCAGTTTTAAACAAGGGATCTCACATTCTATTGGGAGAGTAGCTTCCAGCCTGTATACTAATTGGAAAGGTGTAAAACCGGTTGAAGTTTTAATAGTAGTCTTGTAGGACCAGAGTGCAGAGAAAAGATGTAAATGCTAGTTTGACTTGGCCTACCCTATCATCCATTGAAGCATTGTTTTAAATACTTTATTTATTTCTTCAAACTGGCCATTAGCTTGTGGATAGTAGGGTGTAGAGTTGTCATGTTAAAACCCTAACTTTACACTAAGCGCTACCATCATCTTATTTTGAAAGTGTTACCCATGATCGGTCACAATGGCCCTAGGGATCCCGAATCAAGCAATGATATGATTGAATAGGAATAGTGTAGCAATCTTATCATCTTTGGCATATGTCGGAATTTCCTTAGCCCATTTTGTAAAATAGTCAATAGCCACAATGATGTAGCCATGCCCCCCAGTTGAGGTAGGTCTACAGTGCACAAAGTCTATGCCCCATTTTGCAAAAGGGCTAACTGCTACTATGGGATGGAGCGGAGCTAGATGTGTGCTTTTATTGGAAGTAAACATTTGACTTGGTGGGAATTTATTGACCATTTCAATACAATCTTTGAAAATGGAAGCCCAGAAGTACCCCGCATGAAGGATTTTCTGGGCAGTAGCCAACCCAGAAAGATGAGCGCCACAAGCTCCAGCATGGAAATCATTAAGGAAAATCTCAACCTCTTCATGTGTAAGGTAATGACATAGGATAAAATCAACACCACGGTGGTATATAGTATCATTCAAGATAAGGTAACTTTTACCCTGGTGCTGGACACGAAGACATTCATCTCGAGAGGCGGTGGGATGATATCGTAAGGTTTGGAGATACAAAATAAGATCTCCATACCAGGGATTAGTCGTACTAATGAGGAACAATGATTCATCAGGAAGGTAATCAAATTTAATCAAAGGTCTTCATATCCTCCATAGTATGGGGAAGGTCACATATAAGCTCTAGAAAGACAAGAGATTTATTTGAAGTGCTCTTAGAGAATTCCAACTCAAATTCCTGGAGAATGACAATCCAATGTGAGTATTTTCCCCCAAGCACTTAACGGGTAATAATGTAGTACATGGGGTTGGAATCAGCATAGACAGTGGTGGTGTGGAGAAAAAAGTAATGATGGAATTTCTGGACCACAATGACTGTGGCCAGAGCCAATTTCTCCACATGTGAATAATGAGTTTCGAAGACTAAGAGACTCTTGCTTACATAATAAATCACATGTTATATGACGTGTTCATCTGTCTGAACGAGGACCATTCCTATAGTAGACAAGGATGCAGCCACATATAAGGAATAATCCATAGTATAGTTAGGTGGTTGCAACATAGGATCATGGGTAAGTGCATGCTTGAGATTTTCAAATGCGTGTTGCACGAAATCATCCCAAACAAAAGGAGTATCCTTTTTAAGTAACCTCATAAAACCATGTGTCCTTTCAGCATAATTACAAACAAAATGACATAGAAATTTTTCTTTCCCTTGCAAACTCTGGATTTTGGTAACATTGGTTGGTGTGGGTAGAGCCAAGGTATCTTCGATATTCAGGGGATCAATGTAGATGCCATCTTTTGAAAAAATAAATCCAAGGAGTCGGCCAGTTTCCACACAAAAAACACATTTCTGGGGGTTAAGATGGATTTTAAAATGATGACATCTGAGAAAAAAGGCCCTCAGATGTTCTATGTGCAAATCCCCCTGCTTGGAATGAGCAGGAAGGTCATCCAAATATGGTTCCACAAAGTGTTTAAAATCATGGAAGGCATATGACATGGCACGCTGAAAAGTAGTGCCAACATTATTTAATCCAAAAGGAAATTTATGATAGGAAAAGGTTCCCCACGGACAAATAAATTCTGTTTTATGCTGATCGGATGGGAGAATATTGGTCTGATTGTAACCATAAAATCCATCCATGAAGGAGAAGATAAAACTTCTAGTGCAGTTGTCGATTATTCGATCGATATAGGGTAGGAAAATTGTCTTTTGGACAAGCTCTATTTAGATCCCTAAAATCGATACAAACCATAATAGTTCCTTGTTTTTTATTGGCAGGGATTATGTTGGACAGCCATTTGGTCAAGGGTACGGGGTATATGGAGCCAACCCTAAGAAGTTTTTCAACCTCTTCCTTAATGGCAGTGGCTTTCCATAGATGGACTTGTCTAATTTTCTGGCATACTAGCTTGGCATCAGGATATGTTTTAATTTCATTGACAACTATCGAGGGATAAATCCTCAGCATTTCTTCGTATTTCCATGTGAAGACATATCTAAATTCCATGAATAGGTATGTGAAGGATCTAGCCTCCATGGGTCAGGAGTTTTGGCCAGTATAAATGTTCTCGAAAATACCGAGTTTTAGAGATATGTTTATAGGAATACCTTTTGTAATGTTTCTTAGGTTTCCTTTAGAGTCCACATTGCGAGTGAGTATGGAAGACTGAGGGTTTGTGACTATATCTGAAGAAACCACAGATGAAAAGTGGTTTTCTAACATATGGAAAGGGGGAAGGAAAGAAGATCTTTGATGATAATATTCCCAAGGCATCTTGTCTAACGACATAACTTCCATGATAGAATCGTCTCTAGGAAGTGTGTGTGAAAGATAATATAGATATGGGGAGGGGTGTTCGAGCCAATATGGCATGTGATAATGGTATGAGGCCACAAAGAAATGATCATTGGTGGTTGGATCACTGGTAGCTTTGATTGCATTGTACATCTCTTCGAAAGGGTAAAAGGATGAGGACTCATCAACAATTTCTTTTCCTTTGTCTGTACGAGAGCTAGAAATCATATTAATGGATGCGGTTCATGAAGCAAGAGGAGGGTCGAAGGAAGGAAAGACTCCCATAAGTGAAGAATATTTGATGAGGCCTACTCAAATGTCTTGATATTGTGGGGTGTTCAAGAGAAGAATGTTGTTTACATCATTTGTAATGGCACTAGGTGTGATGAAGTCTAACTAGTCAACAGTAACAATTTGTCCTTGGAATGGGAACTGGACGACCCAAGAAACAGTCGATGCTATAGCTTGCATAGCATAAAACTAGTTATGACCTAGGAGTAAGTTGTAATCCAAAGGAGCGTCAATGACTTCAATATGAATGGAGACTAACTTTCCCCCCAGTTCTACATGGATGGTAGTTTGTAATCCATACGGTTGAAAGCTGCGACCATCAAAAGCCTTAAGAGTGGTAGGTGAACGGTTGATCTCTAGAGATCCAATGGCTCTCCAGCAAGATAAAGATATAATTGATGTAGAGGCACCCTCTTCCAAAATGGTATGACAAATAGTATTTATATCAATATTTGTAGGGATCTAAAAAGCTAACTGATGTGAAAGCCTCGTCTTGAAATCATCCAGTTTGAAACTGATGATATTACTATTCTCTGGATCCATAGCTCCAAGGGCAATAAGAAAATTTTTCCGTTGAGTTGGGTAGGTTTGGAGCACCTCTAAAGCCGACATAGCACAAGGTGCCTGGGACAAATATTCAACAATATTATAGTATTGGGCAGCATGAGCATTAGGATTGAATATGGACTTACGCAGAGTGCCCTTTGGTGGGGGGGAAATTGCTTCAGGTATAGTTTTTTCAATATGAAGACCATTATTAGTAGGAGGTGTGGAAGTTGAGGGTTTTTCAGATGGAATATCATCAGGTTTATTTTCTATAGGAGGTTCATAAATGTGTGCTCTTGTATTCAATTTTACCGTTTCACTAGACATCATATGAACCTCATCAGTGGATGAAGAAGTCTTGTTCAAGGACTTATGATCAATTAACTGTTGTTGGGAAGGGAAAGGATCTTTTAAAACAATGGGTGTGGGTGAATATTTTAAAAACTTACCCACTTCCTCATGACAAGGGAATTCTTTTGTAAAATGATCACCTTCGTAGATTAAAAAAGGGTACTTCACCTTTCTCTTTCCTTTTGAATCATTATTCATATTCTGTGTTTTATTTCCTTCCTGTTGGTTGTCAGGTTTTTTAGATTTATTTTTCCCTTTTTTATTCCCGCCTGAAGATTTAGTGGATTGAACCGCATCTAATTCAGCGAAAGCAATAGGAGAGGATGCATTTTTGGCAAGTGGTTCTTGTTGATTGGATGGCGTGGCGGTTTGTTTCTTAGAGGATTTAGTTGCTGTTTGTGTTTGAATTGAACCAAGTATGCCATCATCAGGTGGTTCAGTAGTAGGTCTTGAAGGTTCTATAGTAGGATGATGAGCATGGGGAATCAGATCATACAAAGTTCTTGATTGGGAATAAAACAAGTCAAGGTACTAAGCACGCCTAATAGCCTTCTCTTATGTAACAACACCTCCCATGGCCACATCTCTAGCTATGGGTGGAAGCAAAGAATTTGTGAACCAGTCAACCAGTGACTGATCAGGAATGGGAGACTTAATCAACCTACATTTTCTTCTCCATTCACGGATATGATCAGAGATATGAGTAGATGTAGTTTATCGAAGTGAGGTAAATATGTCTGTACCTGTTTCATACAGGCTTGGTAATTGAAAATGTGTCAAAAAATCCATAGCTAAAGCATTGAAATCCCAAAATGAATGTTATGGTAACTCAATGCACCATTTAGTTGCAATGCCGACGAGGGTTCTTTGGAATAAGCATAGACAGCTCGAGCTATCCATTAGCGATTTTTATGAACACCAAAGATGAAAAGTCATAACATGGTTTTTTGGGTCGTCACCAGGTTTACTATCGAATTTTTGGATATCAGAAGGTAGCTTGACTAGGATGGCGGGCCAAGAGGGGTCATGATGAATTGGGTCATTTATCAATCTTGACAAGTTGGAAAATCTAAAGTGTCCAGAAATGGTATTTGTTTATTTGGTTGCGAATACTGGTAATACTGATAGGACATTTGCTGACCAGTAGGATTGTATACAGATTGATAGATGGGTATAGATGATGCCCCCGAAGCTTGTTGAGAAGGTTGCTGGTTTTCAGAATTTCCATGGGGAGCTGAGCCCCTCAAGGGAGGGGGTCCTCCGGAAGGTGGTGGTGTTGGTGTTCATCCTCCTCCTCTAGGTGGTGGTGGGGGTCCACCTCCACCAGGTGGTGGTGGTGGTCCTCCTCCTCCAGATGGTGGTGGTGGTATTCCTCCTCTAGATGGTGGTGGTTGTCCTCCTCATCCAGATGGTGGTGGTGGTCCACCAAAAGGTCCACCAGGTCCTCCAGGACTTCCAAGTCTTCCATGTCCTTGCGGTGGTCCTCCGAGGGGATATTTGACCAACTTGGCTGTCCCCAAGGTACAAAAGCATTTATGGGGTAAGGAATTCCAGGATAAATAGCTACAGGTGGTGGTTGTTGGTAAACTTGATTGACCATAGGATGTTGAGTTTCTGGATAAGTATATCCTCAAGAAGTCGTATTGTTGATAGGTTGTGGCCCTAAGCGTGGGCTTGTACTAGATGGGGGGGGGGAACAACATGGGTTTTGGTGGGGGGTATAACTACTACCAGTTGTGCTACAACTACAACTTGTCGTAAACTAGGCATAGTTCCATTGATAGGTAACATAACTCACATTTGGGTTGCCCCCTAGCATGAGAGTTTACTGACATAGATTGATTTCAGGATTTCCCCCCAACCATGAAAGGTATGGAAGGTCTAGTAATAGGTCTAGAATGTGACACTGTAGGGTTTTGGTTTAGATCTAGATTACCTTGAAATGGAATTTATTCAATAGGTCCTAACACTTGAGATAGTGCACAATATCCTTCAGGCCATGGGTTATGAGAAGTCTCACCATAAGTTGGGTGGCCATTAGAAGAAGGTTTAATTTTAGCTTCAGGCCAAGGTTCTATATTATGGGGTAATCATGCCGGTAAAGTTTCATGACGGGACACAGGTGGAGGAGTAATTCCTTCTACTCTCTCTGAAAAGTTACGAGCTTGATCTAGTGATGCATTAATTCTTCTCTGTTCCTCTTCTCCCAAGGGAAGATTTCTTGGTGAAGGTCTAATAGCCCCGAATTCAGCAATATCTTGTCCCATAGAAGTCCTTGAAAAAGGACCATCCAGACCATAATCTAGTGGGGCAGAAGTATCGCCATGGCCTTCCAATGACGGATGTACAAAAACATCAGTTGTAGGAAGAAATCGGACTAAAGGACTAGCATGAGAATAGAAAATTCTTCTAGGTTGAGTACAATCCATATGATCCTCAGCCAAAGCTGGTATCTCCACGGTTACCCCTTCTTCCCCTTCCATGGCTAGAGGAGAGTCAGGAGGTAAACCCTACAAACTATGGGATTGACGCCATGCAAGCTGCTTAGCCATGGTGGTGGCTGGAAGTCTTCTAACCTAGGTTAAAGAAGAATGAAAAATCATAAAAAAACACCTACACAGAGCTAAAGGTCATAAGCAGTCTTAAATGATAGGAGGGGTTCAAAGTTCAGTTTCTCACCAGGATTATCAAGACTTTACAAGCTTCACCCGTAAATCCAACACAGCGAAAAGGTTAAATCAGTCTAGATAGGGTATCCTAGTGGGGTATCCCGATATATGCAAGGTACGTGTGAGCTCAAATCGATAGTAGTGTTGTCTAATGCACAACCATTCACAAGGGTCCTTCCTATATACAATCGAGTATGTGAAAGAACCTTTCGATATAACTCAAGGGTACATGAAAGATCATTTCTATATACCAATGGTACATGGAAGAACCACGTGAGTCCTAAGATGTAGTGCAGACAAATAATGACAGCTCCTATGCTTAACAATGCATGAACACGTCTCTAGCCTATCACTCAAATTTCTATACAAATTTTAACCTAAAAATACAGTTGATTTTATCTTGACGATTAGGTGAATGCTTGTGGAAATGTTGTCTCCAATAATGCAGATTAACTCTATATGCAATAGAAAACACTTCTTTGACTTTCGATGAAAACTACTTAGGGTAAGGAGAAATTTTTCTCTTTTTCTTTTTTCAAGAACCTTAAAATAATTCCATTTCAACAACACAAACTTGAATCGAGAAATGTAAGAAAATGAAGTTTTTTCAAACACAAATATTTTTCAACAAGCACTCAAAAGATTTCTAAAAATATTGACAAAGAAACTAAGCCTCTAGTGTGCATGAAAACTATCTTTTCTACAATGTCAAAAAATATTTTTCTTCTAATATATTTATGTAAAAAAAAATGACAATTTCTAAAGCATAAACAAGAAGAAACTGAAATGCTTATTTTTTGTAATTTTCTGGAAAATATGAGGCACTCAAAGTAGTCTAAAATGAACTAATTTAAAAGAGGCTATGATTTTCTTTTCAAAAGTAAAAGTTTCTAGATATTTCGTTAAAACCAAAACTAAAAATATCTACCATTTTCCCCTATAAGAATGAAAAATATCAAGCCTTTGGANAATTACACTCACAAAATTGCTAATCAAACATGCAAAATTAACATCAAAGGAGACTGAAATTGGAGCATAACACTAATCTGTATTGAGTAAGTGTACAATAGCCAACCTTATGAAGTCATAGGCTGCTGAAATATATAATTAAATGAGAGATTAAAATGCACAAGGATGCCATTCAAGATAGTCAAAAAGTAGGCTTACTAAATCTAGTCAACTGCCCCATAATTGCATAAAGCAGTTTCCAAATCCACTTAGAGGCTCACAAATTGGGAAAGTCAAGTAGGAAAGCTAATAAGGGATGAAAATAAAACTCATACATGCTTTTATTAGGATCAAATGATGGAGGATAATGTGGGAAAAAAACAATCCAACTACACCTAGTATTTCTTTCCCTTTTGCCTTATTTCTAAATAAAATAGGTAGCTTTGTAGAAAAATAAGATATGCACTTTGGAGGATCTGGAATAAATCAGACATGCTAAATATGGTTTCCAGTAGGTTTTTGAAGCGCTCCATGACTCAAATTTAGCAAGTTTGACTTCTATGACATGTAGAAGACAACTTGCATAGAGTGGCATATAGGAAACTAGGAAAATAAGACAAAAATGAATTAATTAATGTCTAAGGTAGGTAAATATGGGTTGATTATTATAACACCCCCCCTTAAACCTAGATTTATGAGTAAATATCATAAAACTATAGGTCCTGGAAACAAGGCTTAGTCACCCTTTACTTACTGCATGTCCATTTAACCAAGGAAAGAGGAAGAAACTGAGTGGGAAAATCCTCCCTTAAACATGGATAGTAAAACAAAATTTGAAAATATTGTCATCAATCATGCTTCACAGCATGATCAGCAATCCCCATCTATCACGTCCCCATCCCTTAGAGCAGCAAAGAGGACGCGACCAACACACTAAACACGGGCAAACAGCCCCATGAACATGGACAAGCAACAATACTGAAGTTAAAATTTTAACATGATACACAACAGGAATGCTAAACATACAAGCATACACAGATGCATAATTCCTCAAAGAATTCAGCGGAAGCAAACCCACATACATTTCCAGCATTTACCATGTTCATCATAATTCATAGATATAATTGCAGAGATAATTTATCCATGAGTACTTATCTTTTTATGAAGAATTCATCCGCAACCAGCTACGTCGCTACAACGTTCCACTCAACCGTAGGCCCGCGTGGTCATCAATTTCTCAGCAACACTTCCACCTCCAAGATGGGCATGACTCCTCAAGGAGTAAGGGGAAATACAGGCTTACACATAGCCAAGGGACCAAATCAATCAAACCAACACAGCTGGGTTTATCAGGCCATCCACAAACCGGCCAAGCCAGCACAGTCCGAAGACCAACCACTGCATACCCGTAGCAGCACAGTCCCTTCACAGCTCTGTGAAGAAGCAAAGGCCATTGGTGATAGTCCCAAACAAAAGGTGAGACACAGCTCAAGCCACAAGACAAACCAGATTTTTTCTTAGCCCTTGCATGGGCAAAACAACTCAACAACAACCCAAAACCGAGGTGCGCCAACAACCACAACCCCACAATGGATGATAGCAACAATCTACAGTCCACAATGGATAATGACAGCACTCCCCATAGCCATGGGAAACTCAATGCAGACCACAATAGACATCCCCAAATAATAACAACAATTACCACTCACATCATGGGAAAACAACAATCCCAAAAATGTATCAGCATACATTACCAGCAACGTGGGGAAAACAACAGCTCGGTTTACACAGTCGAAGTCATTGGAGAATGACACAGCCCATGCAAACATGGAATAAACACACACGTAGTCCACATTTGAAGAAGAAATCGGACTCACAACCACATCTAAAAATTGTAGGAAGAATGACAACAACCCAAACGTGGGTGAAATCAATAGCAAGCCGTATGCACAGCAGAAATTCATGCCCGCGGGGCTGCTCTCCCAGCTCCCTGCATGCGCAAAACCAAAGAGGGAACCCCCGACCAGTGCTTGAGGAAGACAGAACCGAACTCTGTGTGAGGATGAGCAACTTCCTGCTTGTGCACGCGGATGAATAGACCACGATGGGGAACGAACAACCCATAGAGAGCATGCGCGGTGAGGAGCCCGACCAACTGCCTACGTGAGGATGAAAACAGATCGTCTCTCTCCGTGTGAGAGTGAGCAAGCCCATAGGAGGAACGAACAGACTGAGGAGAGAATGCGTCGTAGGGAGAACGGAAGGTGGCGTGAGAGTGGAGTGAATGTATTCGTGGGTGGAGTGGGCGTGTGAGTAAGGGGCTGACAGTCCTGCCACCCCACTCCCAAAAACAATAACTGCCTCAACCACTAGTAGCTATAACTTCCTCAACTACTCAAAAAAAACATTAAAGAGGTTGGATGAGACAAGGGAAGGTGGCAAAAAAACAAGGTGGCAACACATGGGTTTCCCCCATAGACCAAGGTTTGACATCCCCCACACCCTTATCCTTTGGAATCATGCCCTTTTCATTCAACGTTGCACTGCTGTAGCTGGTTGTGGTTTATTTTTAATTTATTTGCGTATTTACATGATGCCAAATTATAATGTGCCACATAGCACGATAGACCATCAGCAACTACCCCTATTGCCGAAACATACACAACCAAATCGATGTTGGGGATTTTTCCTTGAGCTCCTCACCATGATTAATTACATATATACATCATGCAAACGGGGTCAAAAATGGGGTGTTACATTCCCCTCCCCCTTGGAATAACACCATCCTCGGTGTTCCATTACATATATACAATACATATACAATTGCACATCAAAATTTCAAAATTTTGCAAATCTGTCCTACGTTCAATCATTTACTTTGAACGTTCAAGACCAAGCCCCTCGACTTCCATGGAATGCTCCTGCTAGTTCTCAGCTTTCAGCTCATCCCAAAGTCTAGGAACTTTGTGGCTATTTCCCTCATCATGTTCCCTCATTGGGCAGTCCCGGTGTAAATGATGTTCTCCGCATTTCCAGCATTTCACTGGTTGCTTCATCTTTACCTGCTTAATTTCCTTTGATTCTTCATGCCTAGATCGTTTCTTAATGGGTCGCTTAGACGAATCTCCCATTGCTGATCCACCTTCCTTTCCTTTGCCGATTGCTCCCAGAAGGCTTTTCACCTCCCTTTGCAAACCAATAGAGTCTTGCAAAATCTAGTGGTTCATTTCATTCTACCTTTTCTGTATCTTGAGCATCTCCCCAAGATTCTCTTGGGTCTTGGAAATCACTTGAAGGAGACTTCCAGCTAAGTCCAACAAATTTTGATCTGCTGCCATGATCAATGTGCACCACCAGGTTTCACTTTTCTCACCTGTGAAATGCACCATTGAAACTCTATCAGACCAAGCATAATATAGACATTAAAATCAGTCAGTTAATTACCCAATTGGCATGACAGTCCAAGACTCATCAAGGAGACTCTCATATTTGTCATGCCGTCCCAACAGGCACATGAGCTCATTCATGTCCATTCTTAGGCAGGGAATTAACCACTCTAGCATTCACAATTTACCTTCAGTAAAAACATACATTCCACTTTCAGTCATACATGCATTCAACAATCTTTTGTTTTCACAATGCATAAATATATATGTATACATAATCAAAAAGGGCAAGAGAGAGCAGCAAGAGTTTTTCCCTCTTTGTTTTGTTCCTTTCTGGAACCCACACCACTGCTGTGGCTTTTCATGCTCTCAGCCTCTTTCACCTCACCGTGAATGCTGGACGAATCCCTCTTGGTCATGACACTTAGTGTCTTTGGTCTATTCTAGACCTCTAAACCATGGAGTCTCTCCACATGGTTTGTCTCAACTGCTAGGAAACTCACGGTCTCACTAGCACCTTTTTTCATTTCCGCTCATTTCGAGCTTTCCAAGACAATCACATGTCCACATGCACCCCTAGGATGCTCTCATAATCCTCGCTTCCAGCGAAACCTATATCCAAACATTGAATAAATTCACATGCTTAGTTTATTCTCATCAGTTTTATCTCTAGAACATGAGCTTAAAACATGATAACCAAATCATATACGCATGTATATTCATAAGCAAAATAATCCAATACTTATCTGTATTGTGCGTTTCCTTGTTCGTCCACAGAATCCTGCTTCACTTTGCAAGCCTTGGGATTGCCTATGGACTTGGATGTCAGGTCAGCATGCCAACTGCTCCACAACATCTTTTTATATATATATCAGGCACATTCAAGCCAACTTATAGTTGGGTTTATTAGACCGTCCAGCCAAGCCAATATACAATTGGGTTTATCAGGATGCTGCCAATCGAACGAATACCCTGTTGGGTTTATCAGGCTACTCTACCAAGCCAGCTAACAGTTCAGTCTATCAGACTACCAACAAATCATCTGCACCTATATCAACAACCAATCATCAGCCAAGCCAACACCATTGGGTTTATCAGGCCATCAACAATAATTCATATACTTATATCAACAATAACCCTTACTCTGCAACCCCTCACAACAACCATTTACCTTTTACCTTTTACCTTTACCTTTAGGGTGCAACACCCAACTACATCTATTTAGTCTGTCAACACAAGCAATACAAGCAATACAAGCAAACTCATCAGCGTTATTGCTCTAAAATTGTATTCACATTTCATATCATTCACTATCAAGTATTGAGACACCAGGAGTGCATCCACTCCCTAGGGTGTAATCAATATTGAAACCCTTTCATGATCCGACATCGGGAAAAGTGTGCACCCCTTTCCAATGTGTACCATGTAGGCCCTATTCATACTCAAGCAATCGGTCATAATGGAAATGAAATTAAAACATGTTCTAAAATAATTTGTCATGCATATTCTTAGTAAGGTCACATAACACTTATCCATTTGCCGACGCAGTATGCCTTTGTCAAGGAGGAATGGGGGTTCCTTCTCTGAGTTAACAGTCCCTCGGTTTTCCATCCCAAATCCTTTTCACATTTCATGTTCACACATGTCTTACCGACATAATTTATACCATCTCACTCATGTTACTACCGAACATGCAATGCAGATGAGACATTCCTAAAATGTCCAATGGTGTTTCACCCGAAACCCATTTCCAAGGGAAAACCTTCCCATGAAGTTTGGCTCTTGCAAGCCATCACACATGATCTTCCTGCAACGTGCACCCCCTAGGACATTCATCAAATGGCCAAACAGTCAATCATTATCTGATAATACAATCCAAATTGATTGTTCCATAACCAATCAATGACATTAGTAATCAAATTCAATAGGAATTGCAATTCTATCTACTACAGAAATTGACTTGCTCAATTGTGGGTCTCGTTTAAGCAGCACTACCATGCCCATTATAATTTTATGCTTACTATCATAATATGAATACCCACTTACCATGCGTCCTCCTGACACAATCTTACACAAGCCAACAATGATTAGTAGTCGTCAGCAATTTCTTAAATCCGAAATTCACAATTCAAATTTAACAACCCATTATGCATGCGGACTATTCTCACAAAGTTTGGCTCTTTCACATGATATATTCTGGCATTGGTCAGGGTCTTACCTCTCACTTCCATGCTCGAAATAATCTACCTGAAACCTGAGCCTCAATCAACCAAACACAATCTTATGCAAACCAATAGTGACTAGTAGTTGTTAGCAATTCCTTAAATCTGAAATTCACAATTCAAATTTAACAACCTATTATGCATACCAACTATTTTTACAACCATGAGACTTTTCTCATACATGGTAGATTCTGGCATTGGTCAGGGTCTTACCTCTCACTGCCATGCTCGAAGTAATCTACCTGAAACATGAGCTTTAATCAACCAACACTTGGTAAGTCTGGATGCATATAACCTTTTCATTGCTACAACCATCACTGAAGCATTTTCAGAATTTATAAAATTCAAATACTTCTAGCTGTTAGTCACATCAATGTATACCAAAACTCATTTACTTCATACAATCATCATCATACTAACATTGCAAGGTATATTCATATCATTCATGCAATTAAATGAAGTGTTTAGATACTCCTTACTTCACAAGCATATCATTCATACCACCTTGCTCTTCCACAGAGCATTTCTGGTGGCCAATTGATCATGACTATCCTGCATTCATAACAACCTTTGAAATGGCTCCTGAATTGTCATCAATTCATCATTTCAGTCATTAGTTTTTCATAATATCACATGCATTCATCTCAATGCATTCAACATACCATGCATGGCCTAACCATGTCCACTTCATATAGGATGCATTACTATAATCAATGGCATCAACATATATAGGCATGACACCTTTCTACATTCCAATATTCACATGGTATGAGGTCTCTTACCTTTACCACTCCTTGGAATTTGTCATAACCAAACTCTTACCTGCAAGGGTCCTACTTACACCCTTGACATGACCAATTTGGTTGGTCCTTTGCAGAAGATTACAGAATTTGCTCACCAACTTTTGTTTATGGACTTGTTTCCTTATCCCTTTCTCCAGAGGGTGGCTAGTCACATTCATCAGCTTCAGCAACATATTCAGCTAGGTCCATGTCGTCGTTGGTTTTTCTACTAATGCCAACATCAAAGCAATGATTATCATTAGTGGTTCATTATAAATGTATAATATTTAGTATCCTATGTATGCAAAGCATATCCTCATGCATCTCAAGCATAAAACTTAGGAAATGTAACATAGTTAGCAAGACAGGGTTTTAAGGAAATCTTCCCGTTTCAAGTCTTTCATCCTTGCATGGAACTACTCTTCCACACAGCAGCTGATTGACTTCATAGTCCTTGCTACCTCTGGGCATGCAATTTTTCCAGATTTGTCCATTTGATAGCAGCGGCCGTCATTAGCACTTTGCTGCTCCATGCTCAAATTCCGGTGACTTACCCTTGTTCCCCACTAGATAAGATTTCCAACGCCTATCCCCATGATTCATTTCGACCTTGGGTGTGAAAACCACACCACTTCTAAGAATGAATACTTTCACCAATCTTTGCATTTTTACACTCCACTGCTTTTGGACTGGGTGCCAACTTCAGCCACCTGTAAACCTCTGAAAGGTAGCTAAAAATCTCACTGAAACCAGTCAAAATATGCTGGAAAATGCTACCTAAAAATCTCAAAATTTTCCTTTGTTAAATCGGGTCTTATTCCAATTATCCATCCACAGAATCGGCTCTCAAAACCACTAATCCATCCACATAATCGGCTCTCAAAACCACTAATCCTTCCGCAGAATTGGCTCTCAAAACCACTAATCCTTCCACAGAATCGACTCTCAAAACCACTAATCCTTCCGCAGAATCGGCTCTCAAAACCACTAATCCTTCCGCTGTTTCGAATCCCCAAATGGCTAACTTCTTCCATGGTTGATTGACGGTCGGGTGCACTTTTCATCGGAAAGACAATTCACTAGACAGACGCAACGGCAGTTCATCTTCCTTAAACTTTTTCCAATCGGCGATCCGATCCCCTAACATTTTCCGATCTTCTTCTATACTTAGAAAAATTTCAAATTTTCAAAACTTTTCTTCTTTCCTCCGGCGAGGAAGCTCCATCACCAGCCACAACGACGGCTCGTCATCCTCTATCTCCTTCTGATCGGTGGCCAAATCAACTGTGGCATGGCCCAATCAGCATCGGCGGGATTTTCGCATCGGAAGCCTAGCACCTTTGGCTTCTGCAACGGCAGTCATTTGATCTACTTTCTACTTCCGATGGCCGCTCTTTACTTAGAAAAATATTGAACTTTCAGTGTCAGCGGTCTTTCTCGTCGGGAGACTTAGTCCTTTCCGTAGCCGCAACGGTGGAACATCAAACCCTATTTTCTTTCGATCGATGAACTTATTTTGACCGGTGTCGGAAGTTCTTTCTCGTTGGAGGCCTAGTGACTTTGACTTCCACAACGGCGGACGGGAGAACAACTATTTCCTTCCGATAGTTGACGATTTCAACACTTAGCCAAATTTTCCAAATTTTTTTTCCATGGCGTCGGCGATCGGACGAATTTTCCGTTGTGTGCGTAGTCGTTTAGACTTCCGCAACTATGGACGCTTGAAGAGCTATTTTCTTCTGACGGACACTTAGACAAGTTTCCGCGATTTTCTTCAAAATATTTCCTCCACTGGGTATGCTTCTGTCTTACTCTTCTGCTGCGTCAAACGTCTCTTCCACTAAGTCCTTCGCTTCATCGAAATTCCAAACCACTAAGTGCTCCGATGACTATTCAAACACTTGGACAATTTTCTTGAAATTTCCCTCCATCGATAATCGGATCCACTGCTGCATCAGCGGTTTAGTCCTTTTGTCAGCCGCAATGGCAGATGGGAAACCACTAAACTCTTCCGATACATCGGAAGTCTGTTCCTCTTTAGTGCTCCGATGCTCCGACTGTTCAGGCACTTAGATAATTTTTGGAAGTTTGCTGCCATCAACTCTGATCTCTGTTGGGCAGAATGAAGTCCTGCCTCTGTCACTGCATCCTTAATGGCCCATAGAGGCCCACTGTTGCAACCTTTGCTCTGATACCACGCTGTCACGTCCCCATCCCTTAGAGTGGTGAAGAGGATGCGACCAACACACCAAACACGGGAAAACAACCCCATGAACATGGACAAGAAACAATGCTGAAGTTAAAAGTTTAACGTGATACATAATAGGAATGCTAAACATACAAGCATACACAGATGCATAATTCCTCAAAGCATTCAGTGGAAGCAAACCCACAAACATTTCCAGCATTTACCATGTTCATCATAATTCATAGATATAATTGCAGAGATAATTTAGCCATGAGTACTTATCTTTTTATGAAGAATTCATCCGCAACCAGCTACGTCGCTGCAACGTTCCACCAAACCGTAGGCCTGCGTGCTCATCAATATCTCAGCAACACTGCCACTCTCGAGCTGGGCATGATTCCTCAAGGAGTAAGGGGAAATACAGGCTTACACATAGCCAAGGGACCAAATCAGTCAAACCAACATAGCTGGGTTTATCAGGCCATCCACAAACCAGCCAAGCCAGCACAGTCCGAAGACCAACCACTGCATACCCGCAACAACACAGTCCCTTCATAGCTCTTTGAAGAAGCAAAGGCCATTGGTGATAGTCCCAAATGCAAGGTGAGATGCAGCTCAAGCCACAAGACAACTAATATTTTTTCTTGGCCCTTGTGTGGCCAAAACAACTCAACAACAACCCAAAACCAGGGTGCGCCAACAACCACAACCCCACAATGGATGATAGCAACAATCTACAGTCCACAATGGATAATGACAGCACTCCCCATAGCCATGGGGAACTCAATGTAGACCACAATAGACAGCCCCAAAGCATAACAACAATTACCACTCACAGCATGGGAAAACAACAATCCCAAAAACGTATCAGCATACATTACCAGCAACGTGGGGAAAACAATATCCCGGTTTACACAGTTGAAGTTGCTGGAGAATGACACAGCCCATGCAAACATGGAAGAAACACACACGTAGTCCACATTTGAAGAATAAATCGGACTCACAACCACATCCGAAAATCGTAGGAAGAATGACAACAACCCAAACTTGGGTGAAATCAACAGTAAGCTGCATACACAACAGAAATTCATGCCCGCGAGGCTGCTCTCCCAGCTCGTTGCATGTGCAAAACCAAAGAGGGAACCCCCGACCAGCGCATGAGGAAAATAGAACCGACCTCTACGTGAGGATGAGCAACCTCCTGCTTGTTCGCACGGATGAACAGACCATGATGGGGAAGGAACAGCCCACAGAGGGCACGCGTGGTGAGGAGCCCAACCAACTACCTGCGTGAGGATGAAAACAGACCATCTCTCTCTGCGTGAGAAGGAGTAGAGCCACAGGAGGAACGAAGAGACCGAGGAGAGAATGCGTCATGGGGAGAATGGAAGGTCGCGTGAGAGTGGAGTGAATGCAGTCGTGGGTGGAGTGGGCGTGTGAGCAAGGGGCTGACAGTCCTGCCACCCCACTCCCAAAAAAATAACTGCCTCAACCACCAGCAGCCATAACTGCCTCAACTAGTCAACAAAAACATTAAATAGGTTGGATGAGACAAGGGAAGGTGGCAAACAAAACAAGGTCGAAACACATGGGTTTCCCCCATAAACCAATGTTTGACATCCCCCACACCCTTATCCTTTGGAATCATGCCATTTTCATTCAACGTTGCACTATCGTAGCTGGTTTTGGTTTATTTTTAATTGATGTGCATATTTACATGATGCCAAATTATAATGTGCCACATAGCATGCTAGACCATCGGTAACTACCCTTATTGCCGAAACATACACAACCAAATTGATGGTGGGGCTTTTTCCTTGAGCTCCTCACCATGATTAATTACATATATACATCATGCAAACGGGGTCAAAACCAGGGTGTTACACCATCAGTGATTTGAGATTGCTGAATGTCTTCTCACAAAAAACTTTGGTGAAGATGTATGCTACTTGTTCTGAAGATGCACAGAAGAGTAGGTGAATGGTGCCATCATGCACAAGCTATCTGATGTAGTGCATATGGATATCAATGTGTTTGGTTCTCTATCTATGAACTGGATCATTGCAGACTTGAATGGTGCTCTGATTATCACAAAAGATAATAGTTGGAAACTATGATTCGAAGCCACAGTCACCAAGTATTCCCTGCAACCATAAACATTGAGTTGCTTCATTTACAATTCCTCTGTACTCTGCTTATGTAGATGAGAGTGCTATGGAACTCTTCTTCTTGCTTAACCAACTGATTGATCCTTTTTCAAGCATGAACACATATCCTGATGTTGACTTTTGATATGCATTGTCACCTACCCAATCACTGTCAGTAAACCCAATCAAATCAAGATCAGATTTAGCTTTGTAGAAGATCCCATGAGTTATTGTTCCTTGAACAAAGTTAAGGATCCTTTTGGATGCCTCCAATGGATCTCATGAGGATGTTCCATGTATATTGAATCCACACTAACTGCATAAGAAATATCAGGTCAAGCATGTGTAAGATAAAGCAAACACCCAATCAACTACCTATACAGTGTATTATTTACCATAGGAGATGAACCTGCTTCTTCAAGCTTAACTCCTGAAAGGAAGGGAGTCTTGCTTGGCTTGCAATATTTCATGTTGAACTTGTTTAGCAAATCGAAATCATACTTGGACTGATGTACTTTGATTCCATGTTGGGATTGAGCAATTTCAAGACCCAAGAATTGGCTCAACAACCCCAAATCTGTCATAGAAAAGGCTTGGTTCATTATATCCTTCAAGGAAGCAATCTCTTTCTTTGAACTTCTTGTAATCAGAAGGTTATCCACATACAAGACAATACACATCAAATAACCATGAATCAGCTTCAAATAAACATTAGGATTAGACTTGCATCAAACAAAACTCAATGACAGCAGAAAGCCATCAATCTTGGCATACCAAGCCCTGGGGGCTTGTTTGAGCCCATACAATGATTTCTTTAACCTGCACACAAAATATGGACTATAAACAAACCCTTGAGGTTTCTGCATGTAAATCTCTTCAGTGATATCTCCATTTAGGAAATAACACTTTACATCCATGTGATGTACCTCCCACTACTTCGAAGCTGCAATGGATAAAGCTAGCCTTATGGAGTCCATCTTTGCCACTGGTGCAAAGGTTTCATTGTAGTAAATACCATGTACCTGTGAGTATCCCTTGGCTACCAATATTGCCTTATATTTCAAAGGTGAACCATCAGCATCAAACTTAGTCTTGGAAAACAACTTACATTGAACTAGCTTCCTCCCTGGGGGAAGATCAACCAGTTCCCAAGTGTTGTTCTTCTGGTGTGAGCTGAATTCTTCTTTCATGGCTGTTTTCCATATTGGATCATGTGCTGCATATTCATATGTCTGTGGGTCTAATTCAACCATCAGATATCACTTCTCCACAAACAAAGGGTCTTTCATACACAGGGCACTCTCAAACTGAGATCTAGTCCTCCTAGGATCACTAGGACTTCCAACTAGTTCCCCAGCTACATGAATGGTATTTTATACCCATTTTGGTCTTGTAGCACTGTCATTATATGCAATTAAATCATCATTATTAGACATATCAGAATCAGAAAAATCATTTGTCTCTCCACTTACATTCAATGGTTCTAGTGGTGAAGAAGACTCTCCAACTTCAACTGCTACTAATGGCTCTTCTTGGAACTGAACACTCCTTTCAATGAAGGATTTATTTGTGCTCAAGTTGATCAGCCTGCACCCTTTTGAATCTTTAGAATACCCAACAAATAGGCACTCTTGGCTTTGGGGCTGCAAATCCTTTCTCTTTTCAGTTGGAATTCTAGCCCAAGCCTTTGAGCCAAAAATCCTGAAATGGGTCACATCTAGCTTGTGCCCACTCCAAGCTTCAAAAGGAGTCATACCATCAAGATGTTTATGAGGAACCCTCTTTTGGATGTAGGATTCATAGTTTATAGCCTTGTCCCAAAACTTTGGTGGCAAAGTCTTAGCCTCCATCATACAGGTTGCTATCTCCTTCAATGATCTGTTCTTTCTCTCAGCAACACCATTTTGTTGTGGTGTGTAAGGGATCGAATGCTGCATCTGAATAGCTGCATCGTTACAATACTGAATGAACTAAGACTTGACATACTCACCACCATTGTCATATCTGAGGATATTTAGTCTCCTCCCATGTTGGTTCTCAACCAAGGCCTTAAAGACTTTGAAGAGGTCAAACACTTCAGACTAATGCTTTAGGAAGTAAACCCAACAATACATGGAAAAGTCATCTATGAAGGTCAATGCATATTTGTTTTGACTCATGGACATGTGAGTAAATGGACCAGAAACATCACTATGGATCAACTCAAGAGGTCCAGAGGTTCTCTCATGACTAGCTCTCTCAAATTTGTTCTCTGGGTGTTTTCCTAGGATACAACCTTGACAAACTCCCTTGGAAAACTTAATATTTGGTAACCCTATGACCATATATTTTTCAATTTGATAAAAAAGATACTTATAGTTAATATGGCCAAATATTTCATGCCAAATATTGCTTGCCTCACTAGCATGAGTCAGAAGAGCATAGGGGTTTAAGTAGGGTAGAAAATGGGAAAACATGTATACCTTCAAAGTGTGATCAACAACACCTTTTGCAATGAATTTAACATTCGAGATCTCTATGATCTCAACATCATTAGGGGAGAAGATGACCTTCTTTGGAGACCCTGTATGAGTCATCTGGTACAGTGACAAGAGGTTAGAGGTGAGACATAGAAGATACAACACATTATTGAACTTACCATGGTCAAGATCAATCCTTCCTTTCCCCAAACTATTAGTGAGAGAGTCATCTCCCAATACTATTGGTGGACCTTTCGACATGTCAAGAGAGGAGAATACCTCCTTGGTCGAAACCATATGTCTAGAAGCTCTAGAGTCTATGATGAAGCTAGGTGAGCTTGATGTGCCAGCAACCAAACCATGTACTTTCTCTCTGTCCTCTAAATTTGATCCTCCTTCCCTCTTCTTTGAGCAATCAAGAAGGGAGATGTTATTATTCTCCAGGAGTTGGGTCAACATGTCAATTTTCTTCTTCATACAGGAGCTCTTAGGATGATAGCCCTTACTACAGTATGCGCAATTATTCATTTCTCCTTTGCTCTTCTTCTTCTGGAAGTTCTTCTTGGAGCCTTGGGGCTCCTCTTGAGACTTGTTCGTGTATCTCTTTTGCTCAAGTGGCTTCTTAGCTTTCTTATTTACTTTTGAATCCACCCTTGAATCTCCAACAACCAAATATCGGTCTTTGGAAGGTTTGATGGTTCCCATCATCACCAATTTATCTTGTTCCTGTGTGAGGGATTCCATGAACTATGCAAGCTTAGGCATCTTCCAAGCCCGAGCTGTCAACTTGGTGTAATTGAAGGTTTAAAAAAACATTGAATATCCAGGGCCAATATTCTAGAGTATGGCCAAAACTAGTTGCTCTTCCTTCTTTTCAATTCCACACTATTTTAGCTGCAAAACAAGGGCTTTAAACTTGGAAAAATAGAGTTGCAAGGATCCGAAGCTGATGGGACTCAAAGAGATCAATTCATTCTTGATTTGATGTCCTCTCATCATATTTCTTACCAAAAATCTCTACAATATTCTCCCACACTTCATTAGGTGATTTCAATCCATCAAGATGGAAGAGGAGGTCTCTTGAAATGCTCAGACACAAAAGACCATAGGCCTCATCCCTCCTGTTGTGCCATTTTATTTTCTCTGCAAATACATTGGGCTCTTCCTTAGTTTCCATAGTCACCCTGTAGAGACCTTTATCTCTCAACAATATCTCCATCTCAGCTTTCCATTCAAAGAAATTAAATGGAGTCAAGATGATCTTCTGAGATTGATCCATAGCTCAGAAATTGTTCCCTTCAGTCAGCAGAATATGCTCCCAGCCAATATGTCAAACCTACAATAGAAATATTAAAGGAGAGAAATTGATCTACAAAGGATCTGATACCATGTGGAAATTGAACCCAAGTGATAGAACAATTACACTCCCAAAATTGCTAATCAAACATGCAAAATTAACATCAAAGGAGACTGAAATTAGAGCATAACACTAATCTGTATTGAATAAGTGTACAATAGCTAACCTTATGAAGTCATAGGCTGCTGAAATATATAGTTAAATGAGATATTTGAATGCATAAGGATTCCATTTGAAATATTCAAAAATTAGGCTTACTAAATCTAGTCAACTCCCCCATAGGTGCATAAAGCAGTTTCCAAATCCACTTAGAGGCTCACGAATTGTCAAAGTCAAGTAGGAAAGCTAATAAGGAATGGAAATACAACTCATACATGCTTTTATTAGGAGAAAAGGATGGAGGATTACGTGGGAAAAAACAAGTCAACTACACCTAGTGTTTATTTCCCTTTTGCCTTATTTCTAAGTAAAATAGTCAGCTTTGCAGAAAAAGTAGATATGCGCTTTGGAGGATTTGGAATAAATTAGACATGTTAAATATGGTTTCTAGGAGGTTTCCCAATTTCTCCATGACTCATTTTTAGCAATTTTTCCTTCTATGACATGTGGAAGACAACTTGCATAGAGTGGAATATAGGAAACTAGGAAAATAAGACAAAAATGAATTAATTAATGTCTAAGGTAGGTAACTATGGGTTGATTATTCTAACATGGAACTCAACTCAAAAGAGAATCAGGTTCACAAAGTACTCTCAAATAGAAGGAAGATGCAAAGAACATAGCAAAATTTCATAGAAGCAAACAAACCACACAGAATTTTCAGAAAGATAAAATTTTCTAAACAGACGAAATCACAACGAGTTTTTCAAGACTATCTCAAAAGTCGAATTAGTAGGCTCAGAATTTAGGACATAGGTTCCTACGGTGCTCTGTCAATTGAAAGAAAAATCACCCTAGATGATGGACGATGCTCTGTCAGCTGAAAGAAGAAGCGCCATGGAAGGAGGGAGATGCTCTGTCAGTTAAGGGAAAAGGTGCCCTGAATGAAGATCAGTGCTCTGTCAGCCACAAGGAGGAGCGCCATATAGACAGTATACTAAAAATTCAAAACAACAAGAGAAACAAAAAAGTGTCAGTTGAACTGAAAACAGTAGAAAAAAAAACCAATTACCCAGAGAAGAATAAAAACTATAATCTAGAACCAAGGCAAATTATCATAAATAAAATGAAATGAGTAGCTTACCTTACAAACTGAAACAACAAAGAGTAGAGAGAAAAAACCTTAACCAATGGAATGGTTACCAAAGAGTTGTAGATCTGACTAGATCTACACTAGATCTAACTGGATATTCCCTAGATCTTATCGATTATACTATCCCCAGTATGGTCACCAATTTTCTTATTAGGAATTCTCAACTAGTGCTGACATTACTTATTCCTATGTAGTGCAAAACACAACTACCAAACAAAAAATCATAGCCACATATCCTTCCCTTGAAAAGTCAAATTAATTAACATGACACATCATATACCTCAACCATAGATCTGTTTATCTACTCTCCGGGAAGTCCTTGAGATGATTCAATACCTGCAAGACGGATCACAAGACAAACGAAAAGATGAGAGCATCATGATAATAAACTATCCATAATGGTGATCAAGGAGTCCAATAATATTTAATCACAAACACAATAATCAAATATAGGAAAGGGAATGTTTTTGTATTAATAATGGATGAGAAGAAGTACAACCAAAAGCCTTGATGTTGATAGCTTATGTCTCAACAAATGTCTACAAACTCCTATGAAGACCTCTCTAGCTACAAGCTACCTCTACTTTGCCTCTATCTAGACTTCAAACGAGCAGCATAAGGATGCTTTTTCTAGCCTCCCTCACTCTCTTCATAAAAGCTTCATTTATAGGCTAAGAATCCATAGGATGACTTGACAAAAGGACAGAATGAGATCCCTATAGGTGACGGAGGCGAATGCCACCTCTCCTAGACATGCAGGAACTAATTCCATGAAGGATTCCATACGAAATCTTCTAGAAACTTATTTTTTTCTCCTTTAAGTGACCATTGACACTTTTTGGTAAACTGGACAGAGCGTTGATCTAGGATTTTTCCCACTGCAAAGGCCCTAACAATGCTTTTTTCTCAACTGATAGAAGCGTCGATGACGCTCTGTGGAAAAGGTAAAAGAGCGTTGTTCCTTCTAGGTCAGGGAAAAAAATGGCCAAGGTGATCCAAATCAGGTTTTTTGGGAGGTTGGAAAGCAACAAGAAAGTCATCTAAAGGATAGCTAGGAAATGTTATATTTTCATGTGCAACATAAGGACACCTTCACAAGATCTATCTGGCCTAGATCCCCCTCTACCTACACACCCAACACAAGGAGGTGTCCCCTTATCTGCTCCACAGTCCCTTAGGATACACCTTCCCTTCCAGTGCTCTTCAAGATGTGCATGGCAGGTTCACCAACCAATATTATCTTACTATGAGGTCCCACACCAGGTTTATCAAGTGAATTATATGTCTCTCCCATTCCTAAGCCTTTGACATAGTGAGACCTAAACCAAGGTTCAAAACAAAACAACCACAAGGAGAATCTACATCACAGGCTTAATCCAAACATGAGTGCCAGGGTCTCATACACTCTGTAGTTTAGGATAACACTGCAACACAGCAAATACCACAATGTCTGGGAAAACTACACTCATAGAATGTGAAGGATACATACATAGAAAGAGCTATGTTGTTCTTCCACCTCCACTCGACGACTGAGGAGTGAAGGTGGTGAATGAATGATCGAATCCATCCTCCAATCTAGAATGTCCTGCAGCTCTCAAAACATGAGAGTAGGAAAACCAGGCATGAATAGATGGGTGATATTGACATATGATTCTAGTGTTTTCTTGTACCTGTAAGAAAAACATGACACTCTCCAACTGGATGCTCTATCTCATTCCAAATTGCCCATACTCTTCCCCTTCCAAGCAATAACTACCTCAACCACTCTCTGGCAGAATGAATGGTTAGGAAGAAAAGACAAGAAACATGGTAGTTTAGAGTTCTAATGGGTTCTCTACATGGCACATGGATTTTCCCCAAACATATTCAAGGTTAACATTCCCACCTCCTTATCCTTAGGAAAATCATGCCCCCATCTCACTATTCATTGCATTGACATAGCCGACTGTGGGTTTTTCATTAATTTGCATATTTACATGATGTTTACAAATGTGCTTGAGTTAGCACATAAACCATAAGCATCACCATGATTGCCTATATACCAAACCTTAATCAATCACAGGGCCTTCTCCTTGAACTCCTTGTCATGATTCGATTTAGTACTTACTTCATATACATTAATGCAATGGGGTCAAAACCGGGGTGTTACAACTAGGTACTTGAAGACATGCTTCGCATGTATGTGATGGACAAACCAACCAAGTGGGAATATTATTTACACATGGTAGAGTTTGATTATAACAATGCATAGCAATCATCCTTGGGGATGAGTCCATATGAGGCTTTGTATGGAAGAAGGTGTAGGACACAAGTGACTTGGGATAATCTAGTGAACAAGGTTGTGCTTGGTTGAGAATTACTGAAGGAGATGGAGCAAGAAGTTGTAAAGATTAGGCATAATTCAAAGGCAGCCCAGGACAGGAAGAAAATTTATGTAGATAAGCATAGGGTGAATAGAGAGTTCAGCGTTGGGGATCATGTTTACCTTAGGGCGAAGGAAAAGACGAGTCCCTTGAAGCTTGGAAGTTGTGCCAAGTTGTTGCCTAGATACTGTGGGTCATTTGAAGTGCTTGAAAGAATAGGGCTAGTTTCATATAGACTTGCATTTCCTGCTAGCAATAGAGCTCATAATGTTTTTCATGTTTCTTTTCTTAAGAAATATCTACATGATCCTAACCATGTAATAAATTGGGATGTGATTCAGGTGGAACCAGAGGGAGAGTTCCAAATTAAGCCTATGCACCTCCTTTCCAGGAAGGTCACAATGCTTCGAAATTGAGAAAGAGGACAGGTGAAGGTGCAATGGGAGAACTATGGTCCTCAAGAAGCTACGTGAGAGATGGAGGATTTCATGCGACTGGCACATCCATTTTTGTTTGAATCTGCGGATTACTGAGGGCAGTACCGGCAAGCATTTTTTTTCAATGATGTAAAGCACTCAAAATAGTGCTATTGAAGGGAGAGGGGAATGTAAAACCCTGCTTTGGACCCCGTTTGCATTAAATAAAATGATGTAAATAATCATGGTGTGGAGCTAGGAAAAATACCCACCATTGATTTAGTGTTTATGTTTCGGCAATTAAGATGTGCCGATGGTATTTTTTTATGCTAGATGAACATTAAAAAGCTGGACATTATGTTAATTTGCAATTTTAATTAAAAAACCACACTCGGCTATGTCAATGCAACTAAATGAGATGGGGGCATGATTTTTCCTAAGGATGAGGGAGTGGGGGATAGGAAGAGTGGCAAGAAATTCAAATTGGGTAGAGCAACAGTTCTAGAAAAAACGTTTTAAAATTTTCTTGGGAAAGAAAATACCAAAAACGATCACTTTTCTCTCATGCAGAAGCGTTTCACCTTCCCTCACGTTTTGGATTGAACAAATTGTTTTTGGTAACCCAATTGGGAATTCACACAACAGCAAACAAGAAAAACCATTTTGAGTCTGAACCTTTTAGGAATTTCTCTTGTTTGGTGATCTGAATCCTTCATGTTTTTTGGTTTTATGTTATGATTTTGGTTTTCCTATTTGGAATTGTTTTCTCTTCACATTTTATCTTGTTTGATAGTCATTTTCCAGAACACAATTTCCCTATATCCAATTTTGTGTCTTTGATTTGAAAGACCAACAACGTTTTTCATTTTGGTAATTTGCAGTAGTCGGTCTGGCTCCGACAATGTTTAGACATTCGTAAATTTTTGTGTGTGTATGCAATCCCTGGTGTCTGCTACATTTTCATAAATTCTGGGACTGAGATCCCTTTGTGTGCATCCACATTTGGCAATTGAATTGATTGAAGGAATGGAAATAGAGTCTATACTTGTTTGATAAATCTAGTGTGTGAAACAACCTCATAGACCAATCTAGAAGGCTATTTTTCTTCTTTGCATGCCCTGAATAACGCTGGAAGGGAAGGTGTGGCCTGAGGGACTCTGTAGTAGAGAAGGGAATGCTTCCTTGTGTTGGGTGTGTAATTGTTTAGAAATCAGCCTAAATATGGTGTGGGTGTTCATAGCTCTGGGGCATTAGCAGTTAGTATTTCCACCTCCTTGATAGTCTGATAAACCAAACTTGAAGGATGGCTTGGCTAGTAGCATGATAAACCCCTATGTTGGCTTGGTTGTGTCTCATATGAATTTGGCTAAGTGTAAATGACTTCCTGAGTAATTCTGATAAACCCTGACTGAATTTTATTGTATCCTTGGATATGGGGAAATTCTACTAATGTTCCTTATTCCTTGAGGAAAATCATGCCCAGGTCGGGGGTGACAGTGTTGCTGAGAGATTAAAGAGCACACTGGTCTATGGTTGGGTGGAACGTTGCAATGACATAGCTGGTTGCAGGACAAGATTCTCCAAAGATAAGTTTTATTATTTATTTAAGTTCTGCAACTGTATTTGATTATGAATTATTATGAAATTATCATGAACATGTTGAATGCATGAATGTGTCTAATGAATGATTTACTTTTGTTGTATATATCATGTACATTTATTATGCATCTGTGTATTTATATGCTTAAATTCAATCCATTTTATATATGTATTATGTTCATGGGGGCTTAGACAGCCTGGGTTGAAAGAGGTTAGTCACGTCCTCTTTTCCAAGTAAGGGTTGGGGACGAGACATAAATCCTGTATATAAGGATGGACAAGCTTACTACCTCGACCAAATATACAATATTATTACACTAAAAGAGGACTACATCAACCCGGCAACAGATGGGAATCTGATATGGAAGAGTGATAGTTCCTGCACATTCGACTCAGGGGAAGCTTTGGAGAATTAGCAGAACAGAATACATGAAGTCTCTATGTGGAGGTATGTGAGAGTTACCAGTTATGTGTGACAGGTGGAAATGATGCGTGTGAGATACCCACCTATGAGGGTTTACCTAACCTTGCAACCTTCTTAAATGCATTTAAAGGACTTGTAATGGAATGGCAGTGCTTGTCCACGCTGGATCATGCCCTAAAAGCTATGCCTACTAGATGGTGGGGTGCACATAAGAAGTCTATAAAAAACTGGCCACAGTGCAGAATATTGATGGAAGTCAGATTCGAAGAAGAGATCACCCTAGTAAACCATAAGTATTCAGGGTTAGCAAACCTTGTGGAACATCTTAATAATTGTTAAATCACATTTGCAGAATACCCGAGGCAAGATTGGGTACATCAGTTCGTACATACATATGGCAATGACACCTAGAACCTGGTATACATCTATGGAGTTGCAATAAGAAATCCAAGAGTGGGAAGCATTCGCTAATAATTTTGCACATACATTTGTATTTGCTACTAAGCACCCTACAGTTGATGATGCACTTCAGGTGATAAAGGAAACAATATTTTCTAAGATCCCTTTTGACGAGGCTAACTCTCACCAGTGCAGTGCGACCATTGAACAACAAATGGCTTACTGCAATCTAGCTGGAAATTCAGATGATGATCTGACCAACATAAACATACTAGAGTAAGAAGGCACTCGTGCAGTCGAAGGAAGTGTTATATCAAGTGATCAGTTCCTTAAACCACTAAAAATTAAGAAAGAAAACATTGGGTCATCAGACAACCCAAAGTTCACCAATATAGGATATTATTGGGAGGAAAAAATAGTTGCGAAGATCATATATCTGCTGCATGAATATCAGATCTGTTGTGAAGATATCAGAGATGAAGGGAATAGTGGGAGACTTAGGGAAGATGAAAATACCCCTGCGACCATATGCTAAACCCAGTAAGCAATGACCATATAGGATGAACCCTAAGTATAAATAAAGGGTAAAAACAGATCTAGATCATATGATCAACACCAGAATTATTGAACCAGTTGAGGAATTAGAGTGGATCATCCCTATAGTGATCTAAGATAAGAAGAAAACAAGCAAAGTCAAGATTTGTGTCAACTTAAGGAAACTAAATTACGTATGCTTGCTTTATCCATTCCCAACACCATTTACTGATGAAGTGCTTGAATGTGTTGGATGGAAAGATATGTATTCATTTACTGATGGCTTTTCAAGCTATCATCAAGTTAGATTTGCAAAGGAATATCATCACCAAATGGGGATGCTACAAATATATGGTAATGCCCTTTCGACTCAAGAATGCACTTGCTATTTTTTCTAGAATAGTAGTATATGTTTTTAAAGATTTTATTCATAAATTTCTTGAGGTATACTTTGATTATTGGACTTTGTTTGGCCTAGTAAGAGACCATATTGAGAGTATGCGCATGATGCTACACCATTGTCACCAATATCATATTGCGCTTAATTCTAAGAAATGCATTTTCTACACACCATTTGGCATGTTGTTGGGTCATGTTGTATGTCGCAACTGTATATTGGTTGACCCATCAAATATTGCAATTATCCTAGACTTACCACCACCTACATCAGTCACACAAATCATATCAATTATGGGACATACAGGATACTACCGAAAGCTTATACGAGGATATGCAACGATTACTGCACCTATGGAGAAACTATTGAATAAAGACGCAAAGTGCCAGTGGACAATAGAGTGCCAGAAAAGATTAGATAAGTTGAATACTGCAATGGCCACTATGCCAATACTGGTATTCCTGGACTGGAAGAAGGAGTTCCATGTGCATGTCGATGTGTCATCTATGACGCTCAGCATACTATTGATGCAACCGGGAGAGGGTGTGCTTGAATATCCTATTGCTTTCACAAGTAGGGAACTATCAACAATAGAAAAGAACTACACGGCGACAAAAAGAGAAGGCCTTGCATTGGTCTATGTGCTTTAGAAATTATGACACTATTTGTTGGGTGGACATTTTCAAATGTACACTAACCATTCAACGCTGAAATACCTAGTCAACAAGCCATTGTTTTGGGGGAAGATCTGTAGATGGATTCTCCTATTCCAAGAGTTCTATTTTGAAGTCATTGTTAAACCCGATCGACTAAATCTTGGACCAGATCACCTATCAAGGATAGAAAGTGGTGAAGAACCAACCAGCTTGGAAGATAACTTACCCAATGTGCAACTATATGTCGTCCACATGATGGACGACCAGAACCATGATTTTAATGCCATCATTCACTTCTTAAGTATAGGATATGCACCTGAAGGAATGTCAACTAATCAGAAGAATCACTTGGTTGTCATAGCTACTGATTATACATTGATTGTGGGACACCTATATAATTTGGGTGTAGATGAGATACTACATCGCTGTGTCTTTGACTATGAACAAGCTTGGGTTATGAGTGAAGCACATTCTAGTGTCGCAGGAGGAAACTATGCAGGAAAAGTGACAACATGCAAGATATTGCAGGTAGGATTATGGTGGCCAACCATACACATGGATACTAAAAGATTTCGGAAGTGCAGTGATATTTATCAAAGGACAGGAAAACCATTGCGCCGTGACAAGATGCCACTTGCACCATAGATAACCCTTCAAGCATTCGAAAAATGGGCAGTTGATTTTGTTGGACCCATCAGCCCTCTAGGAAAGAGAACTGGTGCACACTACATCATCACTACAATGCATTATTTAACAAGATGGGATGAAGTTGCACCTGTTAAGGATTGTACCACTGGGGCTGCAGAAAATTTTATGTTTGAAAATGTCGTTACCAGATTTGGTTGTCGAAAGATACTTCTAAGTGACCAAGGTACGCATTTTGTTAACAAATTAATTGCTGAGCTAACTATAGAATTTTAGATCCAACATAAGAAGACAACTCCCTATCACCCTCAGGCGAATGGAACGGTCAAAGATTTCAATAATATTTTGGAGAATGCATTGACCAAGGTATGTAACATTCACTGATATGACTGGGATAAAAATGTATCAGCGGTGATGTGGGCATATCGCACAACCTATAAGAGACTAACACAGAACACCCCATTCAGACTAGTATATGGACAAGAAGTTGTTGTACCAACAGAATATATTGTACCAAGTTTGAGAATCACTGTGCTAATAGAGACGACTGAAGGAGAAGCTGTCGAATAGAAGTTGACACAGCTAATGAAAATGGAAGAAGAACTCTTTGTCGTAGGATTCCACCAGACAGTTGAGAAGTAGTGACAGAAAGAATGACATGATCCCCACATTTGAGTTAATCCCTTCGAAGTCGAAGGACTTGTGTTTCTATATGACAACAAATTTTTCAAACACACAATCAAGTTAAAGACGCATTGGCTAGGACCTATTGCGGTTGTAACTATTTTCCCAATTTTTTAAAAATTTTGGAACCTCCTTTTAATTTTATCTTGCCTGGGAGTGTTTGGATTGCTAAACTTTGTTTTTTCCCTCTGCTACATTTTGGATTGTTTGAAGTTGAATTGAGGTCAACTGTTTTTCTTCTTTTCGGAAAGCTGTTTTTCGTCTGTCGATGCTTTGGACTGTGGAACTTGAAGTTTGATTTAAAAATGATTTCCTTCATCGCTGTCAGAAGTTTATTTATGTCTAAATCAGGGCGGTAGTTCTCTACGCAGTTGCCGTTGCGGAGTGTAAGTAATGAACATCCCAATGGATAGTTCTCATTTTCACCAATGCGCTTTTATTTCATTTGTTTCTTTGGACTGTCCATGTTTTTATTTTATCAGAATTGTTGTTGACAAGTAGTCAAATTTTTAGTCTTCTAAGTCATCACAGTTTCGGAGGGAAAATGGTGAACATTTCGACAGATAGCTCCAATTTTTGTCGATGCCTTGGTTTTATTGATCAACTTTTTACTTTGCGATGTTTTGTTTTCTCTATCAGAACGGTTTTGACGATCGATCGAGGGGGCTAGTCCTTTGCATTTTCGACACGCCGACAACATTGAGCCTTTGGTTGCCGATACATAGTCCTCAAATTTTTTGATCGCTGATGATTTTTGTTATTGCAGAACCCGTTGTCTATCCACTTTCCGCCATTGCGGTTTTCTAGTAGGCTATCTTGTCAATGATTAGTGGTTCTGAGCTCTGACTTTTAGCGTTAGAGTTGTCGAACATCGTTGTTTTTATGTTGATTGTGGAACCTTTAGTCTCTCTATCTCCTGCTGTTGCAGCTACGTAATGAATGGTTTGGCCGACGCTTTATGGTTAGTCCTTCCATTTGCTGATGCTGTTGTTTTTAGTGGGTAGTGGTTTCGAGTTTCGATGCATGGAGATTAGATTTTAGCACTTTATTTCGTCGATGTTTTATTTTTCCCTGGAACCCTTAGTCTATATGGTTTCTATCATTGTGGTAGCTTAGTGAACTAACCATCCGACATATAGTTGTTCCGTTTGCCGATGAGGAGGTTTCTGCCTGGTGCTTGGTGTTTTTTTTCTGTTGGTGAGGGTATTTTCCACCTTTTTTGTGTGTTTTCAACTCTATTTTTCCATGGTGGTTTTATCTAAGGTGAAGAGCGCAATTTGGGGTTTCGGATTGGTGGTTACTTTGTTATAATTCATTCTTTCATTGGAGGATTTCGAATTGGTCCAGATGCGGCCCGGATTGAGATAGGGAACCTGTTTTATCGGGCTCATGATTTTAGTTTGGACAGTGGATTTAGCGGATTTCAAACCCAACTTGCAGGATTTCCTTTGCCTTATCTTTTCATGCATTAATATTGTTTATAGTTCATTTTACAGAATGCATGTATTGATACAGTTTGTGTTACTTTGTTAAACGCTAAATAGTCTAAAAATATGATATGTTCATGATAGGATGATTGCTGTAAAGAAAATATGCCTAAAGGACAAAGCAGAAGGGAGGCAACAAGGAAAGAATAAGCTAAAGAATAAAGACGTAGATATTTTCCTCAAGAAAAAGAAGAGAGTGAAGGTTTGAGATCAATAAGATCTCAAAACGACCAATGGATTACTGAGCAGAATCGATAGCAGTAGAGGCCCAGGCTTGGGGAAAGTTCGCCAGTTGCCAAGCCGGTCCCTTTTTATAAAGTGCTCTTAAATCTTAATATGAAATGTAACGTATTGTATAAATCATGAGCACTCACTAAAAGACAAAATTGTGATATTAAAAGGTTGGGGGAAGCCAAAAAGGTCAACAAGGGGCAACCCAATAGTTTTTCTTGTAGTATAAGTATAGGAGATTTAGATAGAAGAAGGAATTTTTCCCAGATAGATTTGTGAGATTATGTTGTAAGAAGAACTATTTCCTTTTCCAATAAGAATTACAAGTTTCCTGTTGGAGAAAGCTTGGTGGAAGATTTCAAATTCTGTACTATGGATTTGTTGAATGTGAACTATTTCATTTTCAGCTTATGTCCATTAACTGTGAGATCGTTCTAATGCGTTAATATTGTTTATAATTCATTTTACAGAATGCATGTATTGATACAGTTTGTGTTACTTTGTTAAACACTAAATGGTCTAAAAATATGATATGTTCATGATAGGATGATTGTTGTAAAGAAGATATGCCTAAAGGACAAAGTAGAAGGGAGGCAGCAAGGAAAGAATAAGCTGAAGAATAAAGAAGCAGAGATTTTCCTCAAGAAAAAGAAGAGAGTGAAGGTCTGAGATCAACAAGATCTCAAAACGACCAATGGATTACTGAGCAGAATCGATAGCAGCAGACCCCTAGGCTTGGGGAAAGTTCGTTAGTTACCAAGCTGGTCCCTTTTTATAAAGTGATCTTAAATATTAATCTGAAATGGAACGTATTGTATAAATCATGAGCACTTACTAAAAGACAAAATTGTGATATTAAAAGTTTGGGGGAAGCCAAAAAGGTTAACAAGGGGAAACCCAAGAGTTTTTCTTGTAGTATAAGTATAGGAGATTTAGATAGAAGAAGGACTTTTTCCCAGATATATTTGTGAGATTATGTTGTAAGAAGAACTATTTCCTTTTGCAATAATAATTACAAGTTTCCTGTTGGAGAAAGCTTGGTGGAAGATTTCAAATTCTGTACTATGGATTTGTTGAATGTGAACTATTTCGTTTTCATCTTGTGTCCATTAATTGTGAGATCATTCTAACTCTTTGAACCTATGTTTCTATTATGAATGTGATCTAGTTTATCCCATGAAATTTCCACTGTGAGTAATGAAGTCTTTTCATAAACAATGAGCTATCTTGTTGTTCATATATCTATTAATGTTCATGTATTTTGAAATAAGTAACAACTACCTGTGATTTTTCTTAATGCATGCATAGAAATACATTGCTCAGTCACAAATGATAATCTTTCTCCCTAGGGATAGGTTAGATAGTTAGTTTTAGTTTCTTGTTGTGTGTGATTTAGATGCGAGAGAGTTAAGATGAGAGGTAAGAACTTGCGCATCACATTGTGACCGTTCCTCGTATTCTCTATCAATCTGTATTCTTAGATAGGCACTTGCATATTATAATCAAATTAAAAAAACTAAAATATAGATGGTGGACCAGGCCATAACCAGTAAAACCTTTAATTTTGTTACTTGACAACAGTAGCCGGACCGTAAACCGGACGGATTCCCCATACCAAATAGTAACGGGCTATTTGGGAATGTTTACTAGGGAGAATCCCTAAATTTTGTTACCTACGATTTTCTAGGCATCAATAGTTTTTGGTGCTAGAAGGAGGGCAGCTAGTGCATGGTTGGCCGAGGAAACCCATTTCCTTGAAATTATTCCACCAGTAACAGTTCTGAGAGCATTTTGTTTCCCAATCCAATTCCTGAAGAGAAGGGTAAATATTTTTTGTATCCTGTCAATAACGAAGTAGTTGACGATTTCAGAAGAATTATTAGGGATTATGAGAAGAATATTGGAGGATTACCAATTATTCCTTTCTTACCCAAAAGAGAATATCAGAAGAAAGACTGTCCTATATTGGAAGACGTTGTGTTGGTTGAATATTTTGAAGAACTGGTAGAAACAGACTTACAGGAAGTTTTTCAATCTATGAATCAGTCGGACCCAGATATACCTTACTATTCACCTATTCTTACCCCTGTTCATTCACCGCCTCATTCTCCACACAAATTCATGGCAAATGTAAATTCAAATCAGCCACACAACCCACCAAATCCACCACCTTCTTGGAGGGCTACATCACCATTAAACCTAACACCTCCTCCGCATGACTTACCTCAGGATTTTGAGAAAAAGTTTCCTAAGTTTGATCCAAGTGAAAATATTTTGGTAGATGATCATTTTCAAATCTTTTACTTGGCTATAGAAGGAATACGGGCCAGAGAACATGAAGATGTAGTTTGTAGATTGTTCCCTCATACCCTCAAAGGAGCAGCAGCCTCATGGTATTTTGCTCTACCTGCAAACTCGATCACATACTAGGATACATTTGAAAGAATAATTAGAAGTAAATATGCATTCCAAAAAACTCATGCATCTCTAATGAAAGGGTTATGCGCTTTAAAGAAAGAAAGAAAGTAAAAACTGCATAGTTTCACTCAAAGGTTTGTTGCTTATCTAAAGAATTTTTCTGCAACTGATAAACCATCTGATAAAGTTCTAAGTGAATACTATACTTCAGCTCTAGGGACTGAATTGGCCATGTTTCCCAAGATGTCATTCAAACCTACATTTTCAAAAACTTATGAAGAAGATGAGAGGGTAGAAGTTGAAAAAGAGAGCATAGAAGATTATCCTGAGCAGTCAAAAGAAAAAATGTTTGGTATGAAAGTGTTGTTACTAACTAAGCCTAAGGATGAGCAATCACATGACTTTGAAGGGATGGTGAAGATGATGCAGAAGCTATCCAATAGAATAATATATTTGGAAAAGGAAAAGGAAGCTTAGAAATATTATAAGCCTTACTATAAAAGGAGAGAAGACAACAATCAATATAAACCTCCTCGACATAGTCCTGCATCAATGAATTTAACTAAGGTAGGTATGGATAATTTTTGCACCTTTCATCAGTAGCCTCATTCTGAAAAAAATTGCCCCAATGGATCAATTCAATGACATTAGTAATGAATCAGCTATTGGACTCTAAACTAACAAAAGCTGATGATGAGGAAGAAAAGGGTAATAAATCCACAGAAAAACAAGAGGATGATGCTCTAGTTTTATGGGATTGTGTCTCACTTTTTGATAGAGAAGATCAAGGTTATCTAAAACAGGAGGAGATATAAAAAACAAACGTGACAACAAGAAGTTAGGGGTTGATAAAAGAAGACAGTTCAGTACTCTGGAAAATTAGGAGACTTCAAGAGAATGTAAAGAAAATTCAGAAGAGCACCGAAGCTGATAAAATACATGAATTCACCATTACCAGTCAAGATCCAAAGAAAATCAACATGCCTATTAAGCCTGTTGAAGAGAAAATTGATAATGTAAAGAAGAATCTTGAAGAACATAAGATGAAGTATAATATTGTGGAAGATATTAAAAGGGCTAAGGAAAATATTGAGCTGTTCGAAATGTGTAATGTGCCTTAGCAGAAATAAAAATTGTTATAAGCACTTGAAGTACAAGAGGAAAAGCTTCCCACCGATAACCAACCTAAAGAAGAAGAAATTGGTGAAGCAAGTGTGGGAGGTAAGTCTAAATGTAAAACCCCACCATGTCTCCTAACGTTTGAAATTTTCAACCATAACATGTACAGATGTTTAGTAGACTCAGGGGCATCGGTCAATGTTATGCCATTTTTAGTCTGTAAGAAGATAAAGGGACAACCTAAACCATCTACCTGGTAGGTTATTCAGATAGACAAAACAACTGTGAAGGTAATTGGGGAAATGGAGGATGTTCTGATTCGATTATCTTCAAATCAAAAGGTATGTCAGTTCATCGATATTGTAGTATCATACATACCTGAGGCTTATGGAATTGCTTTGTGTCAGGATTGGTTAGCAAATATAAATGGATATTTTGCATCAGATTGGTCACATCTGTGGTTACCTTATAAGGGATGTCCCAATCAAATAAAAGTATTGAGAGAGCCCCACATGAAGCACAATGTTACTCAGTTGGAGGGTAATAATGAACCAGTGAATTATGTATTGGGAAACTACTTCATTGAACTAGAACCAAGAAACTACCAACCAGAAGAAGCTAACGATACATCAGACACCCAGCCCGATCTCCTTCGATTTTCACGGGCTGCTGAATTTGACTGTAAAATAGTAGATTTAGTTTCAGATGTAGTTTTTTATTCAAGTACAGTAGAAGTAGATAGTTTTTGGAAACTTTTTTTCATGGATCTAAAACTTTGGAAGGATCGGGAGCTAGCTGTGTCCTGATTGATCCAAATAAAAATAAACAATTTCTTTCATGTAGATTAGAGTTTGAATGTACCAATAATACAGCCAAATATGAAGCATTAGTTCAAGGACTAAGAAAATCAATTGAATTAAAAGTATAAAATATGAAAGTGTATGGGGATTCTGAAATAACTGTAAAGCAAATTCGAAACTAGATACATTGCATTTCACCTCATTTAAAAGCTTACCAGAATGAAGTGTGGGATTTTCTTAAAAACATTTATGCATTTAATATTGTATCCATTCCTAGACTAAAGAATGCAGCAGCTGACTTGTTAGCTACCTCAGCTACAAGGCTTGTACCTTCAAATAAAAGATGTTCTATTGAATTACTTTTCAGGCCTTCAATTCTAGACATGATTACAAATCTACGAGTTTTTGATGATGATCAACAAATCTTGGAATGTTTGATGAATGATGAAACCTTCAAATGAGAAATAATTGATGATGAAGAACACCAAGCTGAATTAAAATTCGACAACTTTATTTCTAAAGGAGTTAGGACCTTAGAGCGAATGTTTGATCTAGACAACAAATTCAGAAGGCCAGTAAATGTCAAAAATCATAGCTCATCCTTACAATTCGAGCTAATAAATTTGGGAACTGAAGTTAAACCCAGATATGTAAATTTGGGAAAGTGTTGTTCTCCAGGTGAAAGAAATAAGTTCATTACTTTGTTCAAACAATACAAAGATGTGTTTTCCTGGACATATGAAGATATTAAAACATATGACACAAAGATTATACAACATGTCATCCCTATTAGAGATGGAGTCAAGCCTTATTAGCAATCTTTGAGGAAGATGCATCCAAAACTAGAACCTTTAATTCCGAGTGAAGTGAAAAAATTATTGCATGCTAAAATTATATTCAAAGTTAGACATTCAGAATGGGTGTCGAATTTGGTGCTAGTGAGGAAGAAATCTGGAGAAA
This sequence comes from Pseudotsuga menziesii, assembly GCA_001517045.1. Classification (NCBI taxonomy): domain Eukaryota; kingdom Viridiplantae; phylum Streptophyta; class Pinopsida; order Pinales; family Pinaceae; genus Pseudotsuga; species Pseudotsuga menziesii. The sequence continues at coordinate 141,535 of LPNX010179712.1, read as the reverse complement.
TCAGGCTAAGTATAGATTTTAGAAACCTTAATCATGCTTCGGATAAAGATAACTATCCAGTCCCACCCATGGAACAAATATTGCAGATGGTTTTGGGTTCTAAGTTATTTTCATTACTAGATGGATTCTCTGGCTATAATCAGGTATTAGTAGCGGAAGAAGATAGAATTAAAACTACCTTCAGAACTAAGTGGGGAACTTTTTCTTGCAGAAGAATTCCCTTTGGACTCATCAACGCTGGAGCTACTTTCCAGAGGGCTATGGATATAGCTTTCTGCGGTCTGATTAGTCGTAGTGTTATAGTATATCTCGACGATGTCACGATATTTTCAAAGAAGAGAGAAGAACATGCATTCCATCTAAAGCAAATTTTCGAGCGTTGTCGAAAATATGGGATCTCATTGAATCCTAGGAAATGTGTGTTTGCGGTTATAGAAGGAAAGCTACTAGGTCACGTTGTTTCTAAAAAAGGGATCTCCATAGACCCAGAAAGGATCAAGGCCATAGAATAGATCCCTTTACCTTATGACAAAAAAGGTATGCAATCATTCATGGGGACAATTAATTTTGTGTGAAGGTTTGTACCAGATTTCGCTCAAATTTTTAAACCTTTGGAGAAAATGGTGAAACAAAGTGTACAATTCAAGTGGACTGATGTAGAGAAGAATGCATTCAGTAAAATAAAGACATCTATTGCTCATGCACCATCTCTCAAAAGTCCAAATTTTGAGAAGGATTTTATTTTGTACACTTTCACATCTGACGATTCATTAGCAGCGGTGCTTACACAGAAGGAAGATGGGGGAGATGAGTATCCCATATCATTTATGAGCACTGGTCTACAATGAGACGAATTGAATTACCCAGCTATCGATAAAAAAGATTATGTAGTTTTCAAAGCGGTAAAACAATTCAGGTCGTACATACTTAAGAACTGGATGAAGGTAATAGTTCCACACCCAGCTGTAAGGTCTATTTTCATAGAAAATGAATTAGGAGAAAGAAGAGGTAGTTGGGTAACAACTTTACAAGAATATGACCTTGAATTCAAACCAGCATCCATAGTTAAAGGGAAAGGACTATGCAGACTAATGGCTGAAGGTAAAAACAATGAAGAAAACAATTGGGAAAATGAAGCTGAGGTACATATGATGGATGTATGTCCTCTTTTCACAGCTCCAGATTCCAGGTACTGAGACCTTGTTCATTACCTTCAGGAAGGATTGTTTCCAGAACATTGGAATTCCAAACAATGAAGAGCATTGCACCTTAAATCAGGTTCATATCAGATCGTTGATGGAATATTATTCAGAAAGAATTATGATGGAGTTCTTCTCAGATTCTTAGAGAAAGAAGATGCAAGGAAGGTCATAATAGAGTTAAATGATGGGCTTGCTGGAGGTCATTTTTACAGAGACATGACAACCCATAATATTCTCAGATCTAGATACTATTGGCCCACACTGCTCAAGGATGTGCATGCCCATGTAAAAAAGTGTGATATCTGCCGAAGGTGTGGGGGAAGACAAGCCAAAGAAATAGGACCATTGAAGCCTGTGATGATAACAGAACCATTCGACCAATGGGGAATTGATATCATTGGAGAGATAAAACCAAATTCTTCCTTGCAACACAAATACATTTTGACAGCAACTGACTACTTCACTAGATGGGTCGAGGCCATTCCGTTACGTAAAGTGAATGAAGACGCGGTCATGGATTTCTTGTGAGATTATATTATGACCAGGTTTGGGGTTCCAATTTCCCTGGTTTTTGATAATGCTACTTATTTTTCTTCTATTATATTAACTACATTTGCTCATGAAAGAGGAATCAAGTTGCATTATTCTGTGAACTATTACCCACAAGGAAATGGTTTGGCAGAATCTACAAACAAGAATCTGATTAGGATCTTAAAGAAAAATGTGATAGAAAACTAGAGAAGTTGGCATTTAGCATTACCAAATTCTCTTTGGACTGATAGAGTCACACCCAATAATTCCTTAGGTGTGTCACCATATTCCCTCGTTTATGGAAAAGAAGCTATTCTTCCTCCTAACATTATGCTACCATCTTCCATAATGGCTTAGTAGTCGAGAGGTACAGATAACAATATCTTAAAGATTAGAATCTATAATCTCCTGAAGGCAGAAGAGTCTAGGTCCAAATCGAAATAATGTTTTAAGCATCAACATGAAGTAGTGAAACAGTGGTTTGATAAACATAAAGCTGGAAAAAAGGAATTTGAAGTGGGAGATATAGTTCTTAAGTGGGATCATTTGCATGATGAAAAGGGGAAACAAACGAAGTTTCAATAGTTATGGGTATGCCCTTTTTAGATTGCAGCAAAGCTTGGCCCCTCAACCTACAAGTTGCAAGATTTACAGTGGTGGGAAGAGAACTTACCAGTTAATGGTTTAGTTCTCAAACCTTATTTTTCCTGATTTTTTGTTTTTGTTTTGTACATAAATAAACTCTTTTGGTTGTTTATATTTGATTTATTTTTGTCTTTTAGTTAGGTTTTGATTGATTTCAATAAAAGAAGCAAACTTTTTCGCTGCATGGAGAGCATCAGAATTCTAGATTAACCAAACTCCCTGATCATAATACTGTGTATTATTGATTTATCTGAAAGAATTCTTCTAGTTTAGCAGTTTTACTAAATGGATATGAACACATTGAAGTCCTACTTAATCCTTGTAAAATAACTTAGGATCAAAAGGTCTGGAATACTATTTCAAGGCTCCATCCATCTCACATTTAAAAATGTCTGACGGGGTGACAACAAGGACCCATGGAAAGGAAGCAGGGTAAACAATATATTATATATAAATGATCCCATGCCAAGATTTGAAAGCAAAAAAGGAAAATAAGAGTAAAAAATATCTTAAGAAAGCAATGTGTATCAAAAGAAAATACTGAACCATATGAGTACAAAATTGCCAAAGTTCTTCTTCGTCTGTGAGCTGAAAATTAAATGCATCTCTCACACAAAAGGACACTATGGATAGAGGAGCTTGAATAAAAAAATAAGAAAGAAAGGCATGCAGGAGGACTCAAAAAGGACAAAAGTCCGAAAGCACAAAATGTGCAAAATGGCATGGGAATGAGGAACAAATGAATATTTCTGTTTATCATATGTTACAATCCTGTGGTGTCCAAGCTGGAAGATACTTGAAGACAGAGGTAAACTATGAAACTCATATTCCTGGTCTCAAAAGAGTTATCTTGACTTTGAAATCTTGGTTTCCATTTTCCTAAATTGGACTATCATCAATGATTAAAAGTACATACATTTTCCATTTGGGAAATCTAGACATCTAGAAGAATTGAACATGTTGGTTTTATTGTCAAATAGTCTGATTACTTAAGGAAGAAATTGTCCATAGATCTGGGTTCACCAGGTATTCACCAATTGTTGTAGCTGCAACTATTTTCCCAAAGATTTTAAAATTTTGGACCCTCCTTTTAATTTTATCTTTCCTGGGAGTGTTTGGATTGCTAAATTTTGTTTTCTCCCTCTCTTACATTTTGGATTGTTTGAAGTTGAATTAAGGTCAACTATTTTTCTTCTTTTCGGAAAGTTGTTTTTTGTCTGCTGATGCTTTGGACTGTGGAACTTGAAGTTTGATTTAAAAATGATTTCCTTCATCACTGTTAGAAGTTTATTTATGTATGAATTGAGGAGGTAGTTCTCTACGTGGCTGCCATTGCGGAGGGTAAGTAATGAACTTCCCGATGGACAAATCTCATTTTCACTGATGCACTTTTATTTCATTTGTTTCTTTGGACTGGAGGCATTTTTATTTTATCAGAATTGTTGTTGACAAGTAGTCGGAGTTTTAGTCTTCTAATTCAGTGTCGTTTCGGAGGGAAAATGGCAAACATTTTGATGGATATCTCCGATTTTCACCAATGCCTTGGTTTTATTGATCAAATGTTTACTTTGCGATGTTTTGTTTTCGCTATCGGAATGGTTTTGAGGATCGATCGGGGGGGCTAGTCCTATGCGTTGCTAACACAGTGGCACTATTGAGCCTTTGGTTGCTGATACATAGTCCTCAAAGTTTCCGATTGCCAATGATTTTTGTTATTGCAGAACCCATTGTCTTTCCACTTTTCACCATTGTGGTTTTCTAGTAAGCTATCTCACCGATGATTAGTGGTTTCGATCTCTGAATTTTAGCGTTAGAGTTGCTGACTGCCATTGTTTTTACGTTGAATGCAGAACCTTTATTCTATCTTTCTCCCGCCGTTGTAGCTGCGTAATAAATGGTTTAGCCGATGCTTTATGGTTAGTCCTTCTGCTCGTTGATGTTGTTGTTTTTAGTGGGTAGTGGTTTCGATCTCCGATGCATGGATGACATCTTTTAGCGCTTTATTTTGTCGACGCTTTATTTTTCCCCGGAACCCTTAGTCTATATGGTTTCCGTCATTGCGGTGGCTTAGTGAACTAACCATCCGACATATAGTTGTTATGTTCCCTGATGAGGAGGTTTCTGCCCGATGCTTAGTCTTTTTTTTCCACCTTTTTTGTGTGTTTTCTACTCTATTTTTCCATGGTGGTTTTCTTCGAGGTGAAGAGCACAGTTTGGGGTTTTGGATTGGCGGTTACTTTGTTATGATTCATGCTTTCATTAGAGGATTTCAAATTGGTCCAGATGAGGCTTGGATTGAGATAGGGAGCCTATTTTATCGGGCTCATGATTTTAGTTTGGATAGTGGATTTAGCGGCTTTCAAACCTAGCTTGCAGGAGTTCCTTTGCCTTATATTTTCATGCATTAAGATTGTTTATAGTTCATTTTACATAATGCATGTATTGATACAATTTGTGCTACTTTTTTAAATGCTAAATGGTCTAAAAATCTGATATGTTCATGACAGGATGATTGATGCAAGGAAGATATGCCTAAAGGACAAAGTATAAGGAAGGAAGCAAGGAAAGAAGAAGTTGAAGCATAAAGAAGAAGAGATGTTCGTCAAGAAAAAGAAGAGAGTGAAGGTTTGAGATCAACAGGATCTCAAAAAGACCAATGGATTACTGAGAAGAATTGATAGCAGTAGAGGCCTAGTCTTGGGGAAAGTTCGTCAGTTACCAAGCTGGCCCCTTTTTATAAAGTGCTCTTAAATCTTAATCTGAAATGTAACGTATTGTATAAATCATGAGAACTCACTAAAAGACAAAATTGTGAGATTAAATGGTTGGGGTAAGCCAAAAGGTCACCGAGGGGTAGCCCAAGAGTTTTTCTTGTAGTATAAGTATAGGAGAGTTAGATAGAAGAATGAATTTTTCCCAGATAGATTTGTGAGATTATGTTGTAAGAAGAACTATTTCCTTTTGCAATAAGAATTACAAGTTTCTTGTTGGAGAAATCTTGGTGGAAGATCTCAAATGTTGTGCTATGGATTTGTTGAATGTGAACTATTTCATTTTCAGCTTGTGTCCATTAACTGTGAGATCATTCTAACTCTTTGAACCTATGTTCTCGTTATGAATGCGCTCTAGTTTATTCCATGAAATTTCCATTGTGAGTAATGAAGGATTTTCATAAATGATGAGCTATCTTGTTGTTCATATATCTATTAATATTCATGTATTTTGAAATAAGTAACAGCTATCTATGATTTTTCTTAATGCATGCACAGAAATACATTGCTCATTGATAAATGATAATCTTGCTCCCTAGGGATAGGTTAGATAGTTAGTTTTAGTTTCTTACTGTGTGTGATTTAGATGCGAGAGAGTTAATACAAGAGGTAAGAACCTGCGCATCACATTGTGACCGCTCCTCGTATTCTCTATCAATCTGCATTCTTAGATAGGCACTTGCATATCATACTTAAATTCAAAAAACTAAAATATACACGGTGGACCGGGTCGTAACCGGTAAAACCTTTAATTTTGTTACTTGACTTGTGGTAGCTGGACCATAAATCGGATGGATTCCCCATACCAAACAGTAACAAGATAGTTGGGAACGTTTACTGGGGAGAGTCCCTAACTGTTGTTACCTGCGATTTTCCAGGAATCAATAGTTTTTGGTGCTAGAAGGAGGGTAGCCAGTGCATGGATGGCCGAGGAAACCCATTTCCTTGAAATTATTCCACCGGTAACAGTTCTGAGAGTAGTTTGTTTCCCAATCCAATTCATAAAGAGAAGGGTAAACAATTTTTGTATCTTGTCGATAACGAAGTAGTTGATGATTTGAGAAGAATTACTAGGTATTATGTGAATAAGATTGGTGGATTACCAATTAAACCTGTCTTACCCAAAAGAGAATATCGTAAGAAAGACCGTCCTATATTGGAAGACGTAGTGTTGGTTGAAGAATTTTAAGAACTTGTAGAAATAGCCTTACAGGAAGTTGTTCAACCTTTGAATCAGTTGGACCTATATGCACCTTACTGTTCACCTTTTCATACCCCTATTCATTCACGACCTCATTTTCCACCCAAAATCATGGCAAATGTAAATGCAAATCAACCACCCAACCCATGAAATCCACCACCTTCTTGGAGGAATAGATCACCATTAAACGTAACACCTCCTTTGCATGAATTACCTCAGGATTTTGAGAAAATGTTGCCTAAGTTTGACCCAAGCGAAAATATTTTGGTAGATGATCATTTGTAAAGCTTTTACTTGGCTATTGAAGGACTACGGGCTGGAGAACATGAAGATGTAGTCTACAGTTTGTTCCCTCATACCCTGAAAGGTTCAGTAGCCTCATGGTATTTTCCTCTATGTGCAAACTCGATCACAGACTGGGATACATTTGAGAGAATATTTAGAAGTAAATATGCAGTCCAAAAAAATCTTGTAGCTCTAATGAAAGGGTTATGCACTTTAAAGAAAGAAAGAAAGGAAAAAGTGCATAGTTTCACTCAAAGGTTTGCTTCTTATCTAAAGAATTTTTCTGCAACTGATAAACCATCTGATAAAGTTTTGAGTGAATACTATACTTCAACTCTAGGGCCTGAATTGGCCATGTTTGCCAAGATGTCAGTCAAACCTACATTGTCAGAAACTTATGAAGAAGTTGAGAGGGTAGAAGCTGAAAAATAGAGCAATGATTAGCCTGAGCAGTTGGGAGAATTTTTTTTTGGTAATAAAGCGTTGTTATTGACTAAGCCTAAGCATGAGCAATCACATGACTTTGAATGGATGGTGAAGATGAAGCAAAAGCTATCAAAGAGAATAATAGACTTGGAAAAGGAAAAGGAATCTCAGAAATGTTATAAGCCTTACTATAAAAGGAGAGAAGACAACAATCAATCTAAACCTCCTCCACACAGTCCTGCATCAATGAATTTAACTAAGGTAGGTATGGATAATTTTTGCACCTTTCATCAACAGCCTCATTCTGAAAAAGATTGCCCCCAATGGATCAATTCGATGACATTAGTAATGTATCAGCTATTGGAATCTAAACTAACAGAAGCTGATAGTGAGGAAGAAAAGGGTAATAAATCCACAGAAAAACAAGAGGATGATGCTCTGGTTTTTTGGGACTATGTCTCACTTTTTTATACAGAAGATGAAGGTTATCTAAAATAGGAGGAGATATCGGAAACAAACGTGACAACAAGAAGTCAGGGGTTGATAAAAGAAGACAGGTCAATACTCCCGAAAATTAGGACACTTCAAGAGTATGTAAAGAAAATTTAGAAGAGCACCACAGCTGATAAAATACCTAAATTCACCATTACCAGTCAAGATCCAAAGAAAATCAACATTCCTATTAAGCTTGTTGAAGAGAAAATTGATAATGTAAAGAAGAATCTCAAAGAACATAAGACAGAGTATAATATTGTGGAAGATATTAAAAGGGCTAAGGAAAATATCTCATTGTTTGAAATGTGTAATGTGCCTCAGTAGAAAGAAAAATTGTTAAAATCACTTGAAGTACCAAAGGAAAAGATTCCCATTGATAACCAACCTAAAGAAGAATAAATTGGTGAAGAAAGTGCGGGAGGTAAGTCTAAATGCAAAACCCCACCATTTCTCCTTACTTTTGAAATTTTCAACCATAATGTGTACAAATGTTTAGTAGAATCAGGGGCATCAGTCAATGTTATGCCACTTTCATTCTGTAAGAAGATAAATGGACAATCTAAACCATCTACCTGGCAGTTTATTCATATAGAAAGAACAGTTGTGAAGGTAATTGGAGAAATGGAGGATGTTCTGATTCGATTATCTTCAAATGAAAAGGTATGTCAATTCATCGATACTGTAGTATTAGGTATACCTGCGGCTTATGGACCTGTTTTGAGTCGGGATTGGTCAGCAAATCTAAATGGATATTTTGCATTAGATTGGTCACATTTGTGGTTTCCTTATAAGGGAAGTCCCAATCAAATAAAAGTATTGAGAGAGCCCCACATGAAGCACAATGTTACTCAGTTGGAGGGTAATAATGAACCAGTGAATTCTGTATTGGAAAACTACTTCATTGAACTAGAACCAAGAAACTACCAAGCTAAAGAATCCATCAGTACATCAGGCACCCAACCCAATCTCCTTCGATTTTCATGGGCTGATGAATTTGACTGTAAAATAGTAGACTTAGTTTCAGATGTAGTTTTTGATTCAAGTACAGTAGAAGTAGATAGTTTATGGACACTTTTTTTATGGATCTAAAACTTTGGAAGGATCAGGAGCTCACTGTGTCCTAATTGATCCAAAGCAAATAAACATTTTCTTTCATGTAGATTAGAGTTTGAATGTACCAATAATACAGCCGAATATGAAGCATTAGTTTAGGGACTAAGAAAAGCAATTGAATTAAAAGTAGAAAATATGAAAGTGTATGGGGATTCTGAAATAATTGTAAAGAAAATTTGAAATCAGATACATTGCATTTCACCTCATTTAAAAGCTTACCAGAATGAAGTATGGGATTTTCTTAAAAAAAATTATGCATTTAATATTGTATCCATTCCTAGACTAAAGAATGCAGCAACTGAATTGCTAGCTACCTCAGCTGCAAGGCTTGTACCTTCAAATAAAATATGTTCTATTCAATTACTTTTTAGGCCTTCAGTTCTAGACATCATTACAAATATACAAGGTTTTTATGATGATCAACAAATCTTGGAATGTTTGATGAATGATGAAACCTTCAAAGGAGCAATAATCGATGATGAAGAACACCAAGCTAAACTAAATTTCGACAAATTTATTCCTAAAGGATTTAGGACCTTAGAGCGAATGTTTGATCTAGACAACAAATTCAAAAAGTGAGAAAATGTCAAAACTCACATCTCGTCCTTACAATTCAAGCTAATAAATTTGGGAACTAAAGTTAAACCCAGATATGTAAATTTGGGAAAGTGTTGTTCTCCAGGTGAAAGAAATAAGTTCATTAGTTTGTTCAAACAATACAAAGATTTGTTTTCCTGGACATATGAAGAGCTTAAAACATATGACACAAAGATTATACAACATGTCATCCCTATTAGAGCTGGAGTCAAGCCTTCTCAGCAACCTTTGAGGAAGATGCATCCAAAACTGGAACCTTTAATTTAGAGTGAAGTGAAAAAATTATTGGATGCTAAAGTTATATTCAAATTCAGACATTCGTAATGGGTGTTGAATTTGGTGCCAGTGAGGAAGAAATCCAGAGAAATCAAGCTATGTGTAGATTTTAGAAACCTCAATCGTGCTTTAGATAAAGATAACTATCCAGTCCCAACCATGGAACAAATATTGCGGATGGTTTCCGGTTCTAAGTTATTTTCATTACTAGATGGATTCTCTGGCTATAATCAGGTATTAGCAACAGAAGAAGATAGACTTAAAACTACATTCAGAACTAAGTGGGGAACTTTTTCTTACAGAAGAATGCCCTTTGGACTCATCAACATTGGAGCTACTTGCCAGAGGGATATGGATATAGATTTTCGCGGTTTGATTGGTCATAGTGTTGTAGTATATCTCGACGATGTCACGATATTTTCAAATAAGAGAGAAGAACATGCATTCCATCTAAAACAAATTTTCGAGCGTTGTCGAAAATATGGGATCTCACTGAATCCTAGGAAATGTGTGTTTGCGGTTATAGAAGGAAAGCTACTAGGTCACGCTGTTTCTAAAAAAGGGATCTCCATAGACCCAGAAAGGATGAAGACCATAGAACAGATCCCTTTACCCCATAACAAAAAAGGTATGCAATCATTCATGGGGACAATTAATTTTGTGGGAAGGTTTGTACCAGATTTCGCTCAAATTGTTAAACCTTTGCAGCAAATGGTGAAACAAAGTGTACAATTCAAGTGGACTGATGTAGAGAAGAATGCATTCAGTAAAATAAAGACATCTATTGCTCATGCACCATCTCTCAAAATTCCAAATTTTGAAAAGGATTTTATTTTGTACACTTTCACATTTGACGATTCATTAGCAGCAGTGCTTACACAGAAGGAAGATGGGGGAGATGAGTATCCCATATAATTTATGAGCACTAGTCTGTAGGGAGCCAAATTGAACTACCCAGCTATCAATAAACAAGCTTATGCATTTTTCAAAGTGGTAAAACAATTAAGGCCATACATACTTAAGAACTGGACGAAGGTAATTGTTCCACACCCAGCTGTAAGGTCTCTTTTCGTACAAAAAGAATTAGGAGAAAGAAGAGGCAACTAGGTAATAGTTTCATAAGAATATGACCCCGAATTCAAACCAACATCCATAGTTAAAGGGAAAGGACTGTGAAAACTAATGGCTGAAGGTAAAAATAAAGAAGAAAACAATTGGGAAAATGAAGCTGAGTTACATATGATGGATGTATGTCCTCTTTTCATAGCTCCAGATTCCTGGTACCGAGACCTTGTTCATTACCTTCAAAAAGAATTGTTGCCAGAACATTGGAATTCCAAACAACGAAGAGCATTGCGCCTTAAATCAGCTTCATATCACATCGTTGATGGAATATTATTCAGAAAGAATTATGATGGAGTTCTTCTCAGATGCTTAGAGAAATAAGATGCAAGGAAGGTCATAACAGAGTTACATGATGGGCTTCTTGGAGGTCATTTTTTCTGAGACACGACAGCCCATAAGATTCTCAGAGCCCGATACTGTTGGCCCACATTGTTCAAGGATGCACATGTCCATGTCAGAAAGTGTGATATCTGCCAGAGGTGTGGGGGAAGATAAGCCAAAGAAGTAGGACCATTGAAGCCTGTGATGATAACAGAACCATTCGAGCAATGGGGGATTGATATCATTGGAGAGATAAAACCAAATTTTTCCTTGCAACACAAATACATTTTGATGGAAACTAACTACTTCACTAGATGGGTCGAGGCCATTCCGTTATGTAAAGTGAATGAAGATGCGGTCATGGATTTCTTGCAAGATCATATTATGACTAGGTTTGGGGTTCCAATTTCCCTGGTTTTTTATAATGCTACTTATTTTTCTTCTATTAAATTAACTGCATTTTCTCATAAAAGAGGAATCAAGTTGCATTATTCTGTGAACTATTACCCACAAGGAAATGGTTTGGAAAAATCTACAAACAAGAATCTGATTAGGATCTTAAAGAAAATTGTGATAGAAAACCAGAGAAGTTGGCATTTACCATTACCAAGTGCTCTTTGGGATGATAGAGTCACACCCAATAATTCCTTAGGTGTGTCACCATATACCTGCGTTTATGGAAAATAAGCTATTCTTCCTCCTAACATTATGCTACCATCTTCCATAATAGCTCAGGAGTCGAGAAGCATAGACAACGAAATCTTACAGATTAGAATCTATAATCTCTTGAAGGAAGAAGAGTCTAGGTCTAGGGCCAAAGAACGTTTTAAGCATCAACAGGAAGTAGTGAAATGGTGGTTTGATAAACATAAAGCTGGAAAAAAGGAATTTGAAGTGGGAGATCTAGTTCTTAAGTGGGATCACCTACATGATGAAATGGGGAAACACACAAAGTTTCAACAGTTATGGGTAGGCCCTTTTCAGATTGCAGCAAAGCTTGGCCCCTCAACCTACAAGTTGAAAGATTTACAGGGGTGGGAAGAGAACTTACCAATTAATGGTTTAGTTCTCAAACCTTATTTTTCCTGATTTTTTGTTTTTGTTTTGTACATAAATAAACTCTTTTGGTTGTTTATCTTTGATTTATTTTTGTCTTTTAGTTATATTTTGATTGATTTCAATAAAAGAAGAAAACTTTTTGGTTGCATGGAGAGCATCAGAATTCTGGATAAACCAAACTCCTTGATCATAAGACTGTGTATTATTGATTTATCTGAAAGAATTCTTCTAGTTTAGCAGTTTTCCTAAATGGCTATGAACACATTGAAATCCTACTTAATCCTTGTAAAATAACTTGGGATCAAAAGGTCTGGAATACTATTTCGAGGCTGCATCCATCTCACATTTAAAAATGTCTGAGGTGGTGACAGCAAGGTAAATAGTATATTATATATAAATGATCCAATGCCATGATTTGAAAGCCAAAAAGGAAAATAAGAGTAAAAAATCTCCTAAGAAAGCAATGTGTATCAAAACAAAGTACTGAACCATATGAGTACAAAATTGTCAAAAATTCTTCTCCGTCCGTGAGTTGAAAATTAAATACATCTCTCACACAAAAGGACACTATGGATAGAGGAGCCTAAATAAAAAAATCAGAAAGAAATGCATGCAGGACGACTCAAAAAGGTCAAAAGTCCAAAAGCACAAAAAGTGCAAAATGGCATGGGAATGAGGAACAAATGAATATTTATGTTTACCATGCGTTACAATCCTGTGGTGTCCAAGCTGAAAGCTACCTGAAGACAGAGGTAAACAATGAAACTCATATTCCTGTCCTCAAAAGAGTTATCTTGACTTTGAAATCTTGGTTTCCATTTTCGCAAATTGGACTATCATCAATGATTAAAAGTACATACATTTTCCATATGGGAAATCCAAACATCTAGAAGAATTCAACATGTTGGTTTTATTGTCATATAGTCTGATTACTTAAGGAAGAAATTGTCCAGAGATCTAGGTTCACTAGGTAGTTGCCAATTGTTACAGCTACAACTATTTTCCCAATTTTTTTAAAATTTTGGACCCTCCTTTTAATTCTATCTTTCCTGTGAGTGTTTGGATTTTTTGAAGTTGAATTGAGGTCAACTGTTTTTCTTCTTTTCGGAAAGCTATTTTTTCTCTGTCAATGCTTTGGACTGTGGAACTTGAAGTTTGATTTAAAAATGATTTCCTTCAACATTGTCGGAAGTATATTTATGTCTGAATCGGGGTGGTAGTTCTCTACATGGCCGTCGTTATGGAGGGTAAGTAATGAACTTCCCGATGGACAGTTCTCATTTTCACCAATGCGCTTTTATTTAATTTGTTTCTTTGGACTGTTGGCATTTTTATTTTATCAGAATTGTTGTTGACAAGTAATCGGAGTTTTAGTCTTCTATGTCGCCGCTGTTTCGGAGGGCAGATGGCAAACGTTCCGATGGATAGCTCTGATTTTCGTCGATGGCTTGGTTTTATTGACCAACTTTTTACTTTGTGATGTTTTGTTTTCGCTATCGGAATGGTTTTGATGACTGATCTAGGGGGCTAGTCCACTGCATTGCGGACACGGTGGTAGCATTGATCCTTTGGTTGTCGATACATAGTCCTTAAATTTTCTTATTGCCGATGATTTTTGTTATTGCGGAAGCTGTACTGAGAATTTATCCTCACTATAGGAGTAGGAATGGCTCCCTTGTGCCTACAGGGCACAAGGGTAGGTTCCTACTCTTAGAAAATAGTAAAAAATGAAAGGGAAAATAGCATAAATAGAACAACGAATTAAACTAAGCTAATCTAAACAAGAACAAGAAAATGGAAGCTACTGTAAACTAGATCTAAGAGCTAACAACAGAAAATAAAAGAGGAGATGAAGCCCTTATGAACCCCTCTGCAGAAAATAGGTTAGGGTTCCACCTCCTTGAAACTTGCAAACAACCTAAGCTACTACAATGGCAAACCTGCAAACAATGTCAATGAAAAACCTACAAATGAAAATATCAGTTAGAAAGCAAAAAAAGTATATAAACAACCATGAAAAGAAATTATACCTCACTTAGGTGGAAATGGGCCACCATGCCCTAGCTCATGGGAGCACCTCTCTCTTGGTTGGGAAGCAATGGCTTGATGAGATGGAGATGGAGGAGAGGGAGAGTGGGTGGTTTGAGAGAAAGAGGTCTCAAAGCATCCATGGGCAGCATAACAATAGGCAAGTGAGGAGTGTTTTGAGAGTGACCCCCCACCCTCCTTTTATAGTTTTTCCAAGGAGTTTTAGGGTTTTAAGCCCTTGGTCAGGGATTTAGCCCCTTTTTTGGGCGTTTATCCCTTTTCTCCCTAACTTTAGCCCCTTTTTAAGGGATTTAGCTCTTAGGGGGCTATTTTGGGCTCTTTTTTGGTGTTTTTAGCCATTTTCTTCATCCTTGGGCTCTTTTGGAGGTGTGGGGGTCAAATGGAAGGTCTTATGGAGTGAAATGAGTGTTGTGAGATGGTGTCCTTGGGTGCTGTAGGCCATTGAGAGCTGTGTGGGGTATTTTTGGGTTAACAGATTCCCCCCTAATGTGTGAGGGAAGGAGTTCAATGTAGGGCTGATGGACATCATAGGATTTGTTATCGAGAGGTGGTGCTTTCAGGGCTGGGGCATGGTGGCTTTTGGTTTTTTATTTATTTGGTTTCCATCAATGGGTGAGATACAATAAATGTGTGACATGTATATGGATGAGGGGGGAATTCCCATGCTCATGACAATGTCAAAAGAATCATTTGATCTATGATCTCAAATACAAGACCTGATGATATACAACTAATGTTACAATGCTAGTTGCCTCTATGTGAGGCTGAATACAATACCGATCTGGTACATTGGATCCATGGCATTCTCATGGAATGCTACATCTTCATGACTGGCGGTCTGTTGGATTTGGTACATAGCTATGTGGACTCATTGATTAAGAGTCAGAGTCTCTGTGGTACAAGTATGCTACATCAATCATAAAGGTATACTGGAGCACTACTGGGGATTCTAATCACTGTCTCCAATGCAACCCAAAAATCACACGGGACATACCTATTTAGGTCCCTCAAGTGGACTCACCAATGTGCTAGAGTCAGGTGACATCTGGGGTCTTCGACCAAGTATTGTGCGGAACAAACCCTGTACGAATCTCAACGGTACGATGATGGAGTTGAAGTCGAGCATGTGAGAAACAACCATCCCAAGAGGCACTAAGGACTCCTCTCAAGTGGTCCAGGGAACTCATCAATGATGTTAATGAAACAAAGGTACAGGGACCTCCGGGGTCTATCCTTTGGAATATGTGTGTTGGCGTCGACAGAGGGAGACATGCCCCTAGTCAAGGCAATGATGTTTCCTTGAACAGGAGTACGAGGGATAACCGAAAGGTGTGAAGAAATCTACAGACTGACTCACTGAATTCGGGGGGAGGGGAGGGAAGGGAAAAACTAAACAGGGGCAGGGGGGGAGTGAGAGACTCAAAATTCCTTTTTTCAGAGTATGATGACAGGGCAGACCAGGAAGCAAATGAAACTAACTCATGGGAATGGGATCATAGCAGTAATACCGGGAATGTCACTGCAAATGGGAAATACTTAGAGGAGGTGGAAAATTTTGATATTGATGGGATCCAAGGAAGACGCATTGCAGAGTACTCTAAACAAAGGAAACCTAATGTGGGGATGATGCCAAACTATTTTTTGTGGGGTGGTGTTTAGGGACACCATTGTGGTACGATCTAGTGGATTTTTGGCGATCTCGAGAAGGTAAGCACTCGATGGTGATTTCAATTTTAGAGAGTCTGAAAGCACAAAGAAGACTCTAGTGGGGGCTCTTTTTCATTGGTAGTCTCCTGTGCCCGAAAAAGGATAAAAGTATACATAGGAGAGCTCGCCCATCTTGGAGGGGATGAGATATTTCTTTACCGTTGGTAGTCCAATCAGGCCGAAAAAGGTTAAACCTATACTGACTGGATGGTCATTCAAATACTTTTATGAGCATGAACGAAACCAAGTTTTCTTGATGATCTTTTCTTATTGAGACAGCTGGAAAAGAGCTTAACGAAAACCGGTGGTGAGCTTTTTCGTAAAGTGTGGCCCCTCTACCTGAGAAAGCACAAAAGTATGTAGAGGGGAACGATCTTGTCTTGAGTGTGCCAAGGATGTCCTTTTCATGAAATGGTTTACATGGTTCGCAAAAGGAGGTAAACAAGATGATGTAGAAACCATTTCCTATACTTTAGCGAGCGGGAAAGGAAGCGGCTGCACTGGGAAATCTTTTCATTGTTTTAAGGAGTCAAAAAAGAGCTTAAACGAAACTCCAATGTGGTCAACCGATTGCAGTGGCACGAGCGGTGCTCCATGTCAGGATGGTGGACAGAGGTCCAAAGGTCATATGCATAGTATGGACGGAGAAGAAGGCTCTCAAACATACCAATACATGCATGGGATAGATCGTGGTAGAGGCTCACGAGACGGTGTGGCAGAGGCACACAAACCAAGGTGGCTCTCGAACAGAGGTTAGGAGAGCGTGTGTGTGTGTTGTGGTGGATGAACTTGACTACATGCGATGTGAGTGCAAGTAAGGGGGCACTTATATGCCAAATATATGTAAGAAAAGAAATCGTTTTGTGGATAGTGGTCTAGAGGTCCACTTAAGGTGCAGTAAAAAGAAAAGACAATCTATGTGTTAAAAATACAAAATAAAAGCTAAAATTACATTTTTTAATGGGAGGTAGCCTAAGGACACTTTTATGTCAAATATATGGAAGAAAAAAAAAGGGTTTTGTGGACGATGGTCCAGATGTACGCGTAAGGTGCGGTGAAAAAGACAATTATAAATACAAAAATAAAAGTATGGTACAATACTTAATGGGAGGCAGCTCGATCGCTTGCATGGGTTGTGACCGGGAAGTGTGATACAAGTACTGTTCCATAGACACTCACATCATCATGTCATAGCTCGTGAATTGAGGTGACTTGTGGGAAATGGTACCGAAATTTGTTAATTAAACATGAGATGATGGTCTCAGAAATGGAAATTTGAGCCAGGAGGTATGAGAGGTGTCTCAAACTGGTTCCGCCCCCCGCCCCCGCTCCACCCACTCTATTGGGACAAGTGTTCGTACAACAAAATCATCCCAACCAGATTGCCACTAACAACCAACCACCAGTGGGAATAGTATATTTGTGGGGGTGGTGGTGCCACAAATGTGGGAATTTTCCCCACATACTATTGTGTTGGCCAAGCCATGGCCTGAGCCTGCTATGGTGGCGCGAGTTGTGCATAAGAGGTTGTCGCTCCGGACTAGGACATCATTATAGCATAGTCTGGAGCTTGGTTTTGGTAAGCAACATTAGCATTGTTGCTTGGTTGGTGTGTAATGATAGGTGGTGTCAGTCGAGGCTGTGGTTGTTGGGAGACTGACGCTCTGATGCCATCTGCTGCATGGAATGCCCCCGGTGCGTCACGATAGGAGGTACTCAGATGGGGAGCGTCTCGAATGAAAGTATACAAGTATCCTGATTGGGCATAGATGAGGTCAATTTATTGGGCCTTCAATATGGCCTCTTCTTCTGATTGGGGATGTTTAGATGAAATGTCCTTTGCGATGGGTGGGAGCAAAGTCTTGAGGAACCAATCCAAGAAGATTGTGTCATCAAGTTCGGTCTTACACAAGCTATGGCGCCACCGCCACTCATGGATATGATTAGTGATGTGAGTGGCGATGTTTTGGTGATAGGATAATAGGATCTCTACCCCCTCGGCATATCTGACAGGGAGTTGTAAATACTGTATAAACATGAAGGCTAGGGAGTTGAAGCCGGGGTACTTGGCTTGTGGCAGCTCAATGTACCATTTGGCCGCGACACCTGTAAGGGTGTGTTGGAACAACCTTAGCTTAGGAGTCGTCTACAACATTGTTCGATGAGAACCATAGATGGAATGTCATTATATGATTTTGGGGACATTCCCCAGCTTTTCCTTCAAACTTTGGGATGTCTGATGGCAGCTTAGTTGGCATGGGTGGCCAAAAAGCTTAGTGGCAAATGGGGTCATTCCCTAATTTAGCCAAGTTAGGAAAGTTTAGACGAGCCATGAAGGGTATATTTGACCCCAAGTTGATGCGGGATGGGGTCACAATGGGGGTGGGGTTAGCAGGTGCATAATGCATCTGCATGGCTGGGTGTTACGGAGAGAAATTCCTATGGCTTGGGGTACCACAATAGACAGCTAGAATCTAGAAATCAATCTTTCCCAATATGCAATAGAAATAAAAACATCTAACACTAAAGGATCGAACCTCATACCTTATTCCAGACGGTTGAAGTAGACCCCCGTTGAGCTTTCCAATCTTCAGCTTGAATTGTTATAGCACGTCCTCAACAACAAGTAAACAATACAAGAATACTATATTTCATGGTGTTAGATATATTCTAGCATATATAAGCAATAATGTATAAGCATTTGACATATTCCAATGGATACAATATTCATTCAAATACACATTACTGGACAGGAAAAGATATTTATATTAATATGAATCAAAGATTACAAGTGACAACCTCTGATGGCACGTCTGGGAACCGGAGAAACTGAATCCCCCACTTGGGCCTCCACCACCTCAATCCTCCATCACTTCGATAGAAAGCTTACTAGCAAAAGGCAAGCTTCGGAAGAACACAACAGTGCTCCAAGGGACAAAGGGATGTAGACTCAAGCATAAGTTCTGGAAACAATGGACTATAGTTTCGATGCTCTCAATTCTCTCTTATGCTTTCAATGTCTCAATGGGTTCCTTATATAGCTTTTCCAATGGATACTGAAAGGTCGAATCCATGCGATCTCAAGGCATATGTAAGGCCAGGAGTCATATGAGTCGGATCCAAGTCAAGGAACGCTCCAAAGGATTTTGGATTATGTACATATCCCGATGTACGCAACTATAGAGGGAATATCCGTGTATGTACGCAGTTATCGGGGAAAATGCCGTGTATATCATTTTTAACTTGATATAATGGAGTCCTGGGGATCACGGCCAGCATAAGATCAAGAGGAGTATGAGGCTCTTTCTAAATGTCATGGCAATACTATACAACGGACTCCCACACCCTAAAGGGGGAAACATTGGCATGGGCACCAAATGCAAATGGTGGTGAACCTAACCTATATGCCAGTATAGATGTTATACCTGAGATCAGTACGAACGGGTCAATCCAAAAGCTGAAACGGCGCTGAAAACGGTCTTCTACATCACCAATTAGGTCAGAAACGGTCCAAAATGGTTAGAAATGGTCAAAACTATAGGAAAGGGGGTAAAAAATTTCAAATATTTGAAATTTTTTCTATAAATAGTAAAAAAAATAGAAATCATTTGAAACTTTTACCCATTTGAGCTCTGATATTCAACTGCAAATTCCAGGAGATCCATCCTGCGGAATTCACAACCGATTCTTCCAGGTATTTACTCATGTTCTCTGCTTGCATTTTAATACAATTTTTATAGTTTTTCATGGTCAAATGAATTTTTAAAGGCCAGACTTACATGAGCGCTACGGCCCACACAGGTATCGAGGCTTTTTCCATGTATAGGGCTGGCTATACGCGGAAAAGGGACCAGAAACCGTGTACATACGTGGTTGTTTTCAAAACAGCCATGTATGACGCCGCGCATAAGGATTTATAAGAATCTAATGGACATTTTTGTCAAATTCTCATGTAGGATGGTGCTAGAGTGGCGAGAACGTGAGCATGGTGATGTAGAGGAAGCAATAAGGGATGATAGAATGGCTCAAGAAGCTCTAAGAAGATGCGGACTCTACAAGTTTTGGTGCCTAGGAGGCTTGAGGGCCAAACCAGGACTACTACAGATGCTTGTAGACTATTGGGATCCGGAATCAGAGTCCTTCCGGCTAGACGGCATGTCCCTCACCATTGAGGTGGAGGATATCTATTTTATCATAGGTCTATCACGACGAGGTGAGATGGTGAACCTTCATGCCCGCGGAGGGCCAGGTCATGGGCTGACTATCGACGAGTACATAGCTGTGTACTTCTACCCAGAGACGGAGAAGGTGGGGAGCCAAGTTCCCACCAACGCTATACAGGTGCTGGGCCTAAAGGCCATACTACTGATGCTGGGCAGGATAGCAGGCTTAGCATCACTCCATCAGGCCTCTCGGCCACTGATGTTCTATGCGGTGGAGTGCATGACACCGACCATCTATGACTGGAGCACTTCCCTACTGAGCAACATGAAACATCAGCTCAGTGAGTGCAAGGCATGTAGGATACAGAACTTCGGGTTCAGCAGTATCTTGAGCATGTTTTTCTTCGAGCATGTTCCAGGATTGAGCCCTAGAGTAGATGTTCCTCTCCACGGGGTTCGAGATCCGGCCCAACGACGTTGGGCAGACGCTATGCGCAGACTGGGGGGTGGTAGGGTGGCCAACCCTTATCCAGCAGACTTTTTTCCATGGTGACGATGACAAATTGTTGCCATAGAGGACTACCCTTATGCAGGGATAGAATTCCGGGGAGACCTGGACATGCCATTACCACCAGGATCAGCATATGGAGACATAGGTAACGAATCTCGACCCTTACTCATTTTTAAAATTTTTGAAGTATTTAATTTTTTGTGTTTTCTTGATTAATGGAATAAAAAATACATGGTTTTGGGTGACAATACATAGTGACATCTACCATTCATGTGCAGATGTGGGACCACAGCAACCAGAGGGCTTCCCACGTCATAGACAGAGGGGAAGAGGAGACGATATCACCGGTGTCAATGCGGAGCGAATGCTCCAAAGCATTCATACCAACTTCGTGCGACTGACTCACAGGATTCCCATGGCGCAAGTCGAGGACTTGCCTGAGGCTATGCAGAGACAAGTGGTTGGTGTACCACACGCATGGGTGCATTTATTCCGGCAGCTAGCTAGAGCCATGGTGACATATCATGATCACAACCCTCATCCACCTCCACAAGACTAGACACCTGGGAGTGTATCTATTTTGTACTACCGTGTATATGATGGTGGCTTTCAAAGCCCCAATTTTGTATTATGACACTATGTATTACCACATTTTTGATGTATATAATTTTTTTTTATGGTGATCGGTTTATTTATTTACATGTGTAAAAATTGTGTTTATGATTAATTTATGATGAATGAAACAAATGCCAATCTAACACATATTTAGCATATGAGTCAGCAATTTGATTATAATTTATTGGAATGTGTATATATGTTATGTTCTCAAATTGTCGTTCTAGCAATCTCACACATAAGAATCTCCTCAATAACGTCGGATCTCTGACATGGTACAAACCATTTAGCTGTGACACTACTAACTCTGAATCAAGACGTACCTCAAGAGAGAGAACACCATGTGAAATGGCATCCCGTAGAAGCTCGATAATGGCACCTTATTCAGCAACATTGTTGGAAGATGGCCATAGACATACACCTCCTGAAGACAGTACATGACCCATAGGAGTATAAATCACCCAAGCAGCTAAGGTTGAGTGTTGAGTGTGACGGCTTGCACCATCCGCGAATCCTATGTAGGTGGAATATTCCATTGACATCTGCCACAAGAAATGAAAACTAATCACAAACCCGATCATGATAAACAAGACCTAACTATGCAAAAACGATGTACAATAATATACAACAAACAGCCTTGGCTAAAGATCATGCATAGTATTTTTTAAGATAGAGCCCATTTCTAGGCTCCGCCAAGATTGTCCCTTCGTAATCCACTAACTCGTAGGCACCCTTCTCTAATACACGCTTGACCACGTAAGGACCACACCACATAGGATTGAACTTCCCTTCCCCCAAGGGTTTTTTCGATTGATCCCACAAAAGGACCAAGTCTCCCTCACTAAACACTCTCGGATGGACAGACTTATCGTATTGGGCCTTCACGCGATGCTTATTAACCTCTAGAGTCACCAAGGCATCTCTACGCTGCTCATCGAGTTGCTCAAGGTGAACCAAATGCTCCTCCAAAGGGAAAGTGTCTGGTAAGAGTTCCACGGCTAACTTCAATGAAGGAATCTCGCGTTCAACCGGCAATATTGACTCCACTCCATGAACAAGCTGATATGGAGAAAAACCAGTGGAAGTATTTACCGCAGTTCGGTACGCCCACAAAGCAGGGTACAACATGATATGCCAATTTGTCTTGCTTTGTACGATGGTTCGTTGGAGAATGGACTTAAGTGATTTATTCACAGCTTCAACCTGTCCATTCGCTTGAGGATAGTAAGAAGAGGAGTGCTCTTGCTTATACCCTAACTTGGATGCCAACTCTTCCATCATACGATTCTGAAAGTGCGAGCCATGGTCAGTGACAAGCTCTCTCGGAATCCTGAACCTAGAGATGATTTGGTTTAATACGAAGTGAGCGGCTATCTCACCGTCGGATTTTACTGTAGGCATTGCCTCAGCCCATTTCGTGAAGTAATCGACAGCCACTATGATATGATGGTGCCCCCCAGCCGAAGCTGGGTTGCAATCCATAAAATCTATCCCCCATTTTGTTAAGGGACTGGCGGTGATAATAGGGTGTAACGGGGCAGGCTTCGAGCGCATGTTACATGCAAACACCTGGCAAGGGTGGCACCTCTTGACCGCTTCAATACAATTCTTGAAGATCAATGGCCAAAAATATCCTGCTCTCAAAATCTTTTGAGTTGTAGAAATTCCAGATAAATGACCACCATACGCCCCTTCGTGGCAATCATTAAGCACTACCTCAGCCTCATCATGAGTTAAACAACGTCGTAAAAGGGAATCTACTCCACGGCGGTACAAAGTATTGTCCACTATGAGGTAGTTCTTGGAAATGTGGCGTAATCGACGTCACTCATCTCGCGAGAGGTGAGTAGGGGTCTTTCGCGTTTGCAAATATACAATGATATCACCGTACCATGGGTTAGCCATTGAGATCAAGAAAATGTGTTCATCAATGAACGTATCTTCACATACCGACTCCTCAGCCTCGCTCGAAAAATCCGATATGAGCTCTGCAAAGATTAAATATTTCTTCGATTTTGCCGAAACAAACTAGAGATCAAATTCTTGCAGAATGACAATCCATTTATTATATTTTCCCCCAATAATCCTACGTGTGAGGACGAACTAAAATGGATTGACATGGGAAACAACCAAGGTTTGGTGAAGGATAATATAATGTCTCAAACGCTGCACCGCATGTACGGTATCCAAGGCAAGCTTCTCAACATGAGAATACCGAATCTCTGTGTCAATAAGGTTTTGGCTCAGATAATATATGACATGCTCCTGGAGCTCCTCATCCTCCTGAACCAAAACCATCCCAATCGTCTCTAAATATGCGGCCACATATAATAGGAAATCACGGCTATAATCTAGAGGACTAATCACCGAGGCTGATGCTAGGGCTCGCTTAAGTGCATCGAAGGAATCCTGGGCTCACTCATCCGATTCAAAGGGAGTATCCTTCTTCAGGAGACGCATGAAACCTCTAGTCAAATTGGTGAAATTGACAACAAATATTCGTAGGAAGTTTGCCATGGCTTGCAAACACTGAATATGGCAAATATTTCATGGGGAAGACAACTGAAGTATTGCCTCCACCTTCAAGGGGTCGACTCTTATACCCTATTTCGAAACGATAAATCCTAACAGACGACCTGATTTCACACAAAAGATGCACTTATGAGGGTTTAATCTAACAGCATAGTGCCGACATCTTTCGAACACCAATCTCAAGTGATAAGAATGACGCATCCTCATGCGATAATGAGCAGCGAGGTCATCCAAAAATACTTCAATAATGGACTTGAGATCGTGGAAAATCAAGGTCATCTCCCGCTGAAAGATAGCTCCAGCGTTTTTAAGGCTGAAAGGCATTTTATGATACGCAAATGTTCCCCAAGGACAAATGAATGCGGTCTTATGTTGGTCCTCGGGTTTAATTTGAATCTTATTATATCTGGAAAAGCTGTCCATAAAGGAGAACACCTCGCTACCCGCACACTCATCCAAAATATGATCTATAAACGGTGTGGGGAAGTTATCCTTAGGACAGGCACGATTTAAATCACGGAAATCAGTGCATATGTGGATCGCTCCTTGCTTCTTATCCACCAAAATGAGGTTTGAAACCCACTCCGTCAAGGGAACGGGATAGATGAAACCAACTTTCAATAGCTTCTCTATCTCTGCCTTTATGGCGGGTGCTTTCCTAGGATTTACCGCGCGTAAACGCTGTCGAACAGGCTTAGCGTTGGGGTAAGTCTTAATTTTGTGTTCGACAATCTGAGGGTCAATCCCTGGCATCTCATCGTAAGACCAAGCAAAAACATCACAGAATTCCTTGAACAGCTCAGTATACTCGCGAATCTCATCTTGGGAACAATCCGCCCCAATGTAGACATTCTCAATTGTACCAGGGTTGCAAGAAATGTTGATAGGAATAGTTAACGATATGTTTGCCGTGTTTCCATCAGCCATCTGACCAAGAGAGCTTAATGTAATCATGGGTCTACCAAATTTCTGTCTAAGAATCTCCCTATAATCCTCATGCTCCAAAAGGTCAAGCTCTGGAAGGAAATATGATCTATGATGAAGTTCCTCCCATGGTGGCTCAACTCCCGACATAGCCTCGATGATCGCTTCATCTGAAGGGAAAACCATATCAAGAAAATCGTGGGCATGAGAAGACTGTACTTCCCATGCCGGCAGCACATAGGGGTCTCCTTCCTCTGTCCGTGAAGAAGAAGAACAAGGATCTGTAGCATATTGAAGATTAGCTTGGTAAGCTATCATGGCTGCAGGAAGCAACACACTGGTCTCATGGCCTCACTCGAAGGACTCGGTGAAGGAAGAATCCAAGGATCTCCCATATGACTTGTGCGAAAAGGCACCAATCTCGTAGAAGTGGAAGCACCATTGAAACTAGCTCCTATCATGAGGACAGGTGTAGGACAACTAAAGGTTTCCATGAGGGACAGATACATACCTACACCCACACTCCTAGTTGCCGGCTGGGAATGTTCAACTTTCGGAACCGAAGCTTCCGAAGATGCACTAACAGGAAGATTCTTGAATGCCATCTAATCAATCGTTACAATCTTCCCATTATGAGGAAAGCATACAACGCGAAACACAGAAGATGCAACGGCTTGCATACTATACATCCAATTCCTTCCCAATAAGATATTGTAGTCAAGGGGTGCATCAACCACCTCGACCTCTATCGCAACGGTCTTCCCTCCCAAATGGACTTTAAGAGAAGGAAGGATACCGTGCGGCCTAAATGATCTCCCATCAAAAGCAGTTAACATGGTCATATAATTTGACAACTCAGGAGAACCAAGACCCTTTCAACAAGACAAAGACATCACAGAAGCAGCATCTCCCTCGTCAATCACAGTACGCTTGACGATCATATTAAGACATTCTACATGCACCAAAAGTGACACATAGTAGGGCAAGTGAGGCTGATGTCCTGCAGTTTCAAACTTGATCACTGAGGAAGAATCATCACCATTCACACCAAGAGCGGAAAGCAAAGCCTTCCTTTGCGATGGACAACTCTGAAGCACTTCCAATGCAGACATCGCACAAGGAGTATGACCCAAGTCCTCGACAACTGAATAGTTCTGGGTGGCTCGGGAATTTGGATTATGCCCCGAATGCTTAAGCACCCCCTTGGAAATGCGAGGTGCAGCCTCAGGTTTATCCGCAGGTTTCTCAATACACAAAGGGGTTCCTGGTGGATCAAGTTCTTTGCCTGGGTTGGGTTGTGACGAAGAATAATATTTCGCACGCGTCACAACTTTTGTGACACGAACCATATTAATGCACCCATGACCACTAGTTTCAGGTGGATCTTCATCACTAGATTGATCCTGGGACTTCGAGTTCATATTTTGGTTATGCGGTAAAGGGTTTGTTAACACAGTTGGGACCTATGCTATGAACTTCGAAGCTTCATCCATCCTAGAGCACAAGTAAGTGAGGTGATCGTCCTTACAAAGCTTGCAAGGAAACTTAACCTTACGTTTATTCTGCTTGTCCCCACCAGCATTTTTATTGTTCTTGTCATTATTGTTGGCATTCTCATTTTTATTCCCACCCTTCTTATTATTATTTTTACCCTTTTTTCGATTCCGTCCGGGTTGCTGGTTACCCTTCTGGCCGGACGATTGCACAGCAAGTACATTCACCGATTGGGCAGGCTGAGACGAAGCCATAGCTTGTCCCGAAACAGATTGGTTGATAGACAACTGAGCAACTTGTTTCCAACCGAACCTACAGGTTTCTTACTTGCACTACCCACAATGCCATCGGCATGTGGTCCAAGTTTGACCTTGGGATTGAAACTAGAACAAGGAGCGTTAGGTATAATCTCATATAATAAACCAGACTGAGCATAGATCAAGTCTAGTTCCTACGCCCTAAACATGGCTTATTCCTCATTCTGCACTCCGAATGTGGAAACATCCTTTGCGATATATGGCAATAAATATTTGAGGAACCACTCAAGGAGGAACTCTGGCAGTATAAAGGCTTTGATTAATCTCTTCTGTCTACGCCACTCCTGAATATGATCAGAAATATGGGTGGCTTTATCTTACCGAAATGTCGACAAGAGTTCAGTACCAACATCATAGTGCACTGGTAGCTGGAAGTGATTAAGGAAAGTCATCGCAAGGTCTTCGAACAAAGTAAAGGAACCCCTAGGTAACTCTATATACCATTTCGCCGCAGGCCCTATAAGGGTGCGTTGAAATAGTCTCAAATGGACTGAGTCCTAATGCAATGAATTGGAAGAGCACCATAGGTGGAATGTCGTAACGTGTTCACTCGGATCCTCTCCTGGTTTGCCTTCGAACCTAGGTATTTCTGAAGGAAGCTTGGTAGGGACAGCCGGCCAAGCTGGGTCATGAGCCACAGGATCGTTCGTAAGTCTCGATAAGTCAGGTAAATTGAGTGTCGCGAGGAAAGGGAGCCTAGGATGATGAGTTATAGGGACCGCTCCCTGGTTCATATAGGATTGATTACCACCATGACCTTGGCCATAGTGACCTCCTCCTGTATGACCCATATACGGTGGCGTGGAAGTAGCATAATGAGGTGGACCTTGACTAGTAGGAGCTACAAAGCCATAGTTGGGAGAGTAAGCAGGTTGTGAATACCAGCCTCCATAAGGTTGAGATACCTGTCCATACTGCGCCCCATAGTAGGGTCCATAGGTCATCGCTTGCGATGCCCCATGAGACACTCCATAGGTAGGTACATACATTCTGGAAGTAGGTATATACAAGCCGAAAGTAGGGATATATGTCGATGAAGTAGCAACCTGACCTCTAGAAACATGAACATAACCTCCCAAAACTATGGGTGGTATGTAGGATTGAGACACAACTGGTCTAGTAATTGCAGTACGGATTTGAATCGTAGCTACGTGCCGACTCGAAGGACCACGTGAGTAAGGTGGAGGATTCGCATTTGAAGAACTCTGAAGCGAGGATGAAGGAATCTCTGTAAGAAGATATGTGCTAGTGCCTATCGTCACTCGTCTAGAACCTGGTATCGCTATGGGATCACTAACTCTAGACCTAGTAGGTATATAAGATGTTGCTTCCACCACTAGGATGGAAGGTGCAATGTGACTAGTATTCCCAAACCTCTCCACAAGGTAAGGCATGGGAATGCCCCCACGTATAGTGTTAGGGTCAAAGTTAGATTCAACATGAAATGTCAAATCGTGCATAGGAAAACCAGTCATAACATAACTACCGTAGCTGGTGCTAGGAGGGTCAAAGTGAGTCTTGGCATCATTCGGCATTCCATACCAGTAACGGGTCAATGGGGAATCTGGCCTAGTGTGAGTAGGTCTATCATGCAAAGATCCTATCTGGGAAATAACGGGACCGATCTCAGCTAGGTCAGGTGAGGGATCGTATGTAGGAGTGAATTCCCCATCGTCAATACGAATAGGAGGAGGTGTCTTAGGAATAGTCTCTGAATGATCCTCCATGGTGTGTGAATCAGTGTGCGACATAGTCCGCCTGGACCATCTAGGCCCCTCTCCCAAAGGAGGAGGAGAAGTGGAAAGCGAAAGTCCTGCTAACTGACGAGAACGGCGCGGAACCACACCCGACTCCACAATGACTCAACAAAAAAGCAAAGACTCTCTATTTACGTCAACCCTAGGCCAACTAGCGTGCACATAGCAATCACTATCAAATCTAAAGCCAAAAGCAAGCAAACAAGGGCTGGATAAGTGAGCTCCTGAATGTGGCCAGTATGTCTCACCTAGGAGAGTCTTGAGAGGCCCTTGTCACCACAAGCGGAGGTTTGAAACCAATTATTGTGGCCCTCAGCTTCAACGCATAAAGCGACTGTGCTGTCCGACCCCAACCTGGCCAGGACACATGCAGAATAACCTCTACACGTAGCCCCTCAATATCCTAGGTAAGGTCACTAAGGTCACCTCAATATAATCAACGCTCAGAAGGATAGTCGCAGGCGGGATTGACCGTATGGGCAGGGTAGCAAAGCCCGAAACTCCCGAAAGAGCCCCCAGATATGAATACAATCCTGGCTATATCACCGGTGCTACACAGTTCTCGACCAGGGGTTATCCCAATCAACAAACGCTCACACTGCCTAGTGCTTGACTCCCTTTTGAGAGGAGCTTCCTAAGAACACTGGTTATACCAAGGATTTCACACACTCCCTGGAAAGACACCTAGTTGTTGTCGTTTAGTGATCTTGGAGAATTAACTTTCAATGAACTATTCCAAGATCCTAAAACCTAAGCTTGTTGGTGCACCCTATAAAAGAAAAGAGTGTAATTCATTTTATTTATCGTTGATTTTAGTTTGGCTTTATTACTCAAAAAATAGGATATGGTCGTGCAACTAATGGTGTTATGACGCAACAAGAAGTAAAATGCACACCTAACAATCAATGCAAATGCATTGTGTCCATGAAAATAGGGTATGCATACTACGTGAATGCACAATTTCTTCTTCAAATGCTGAATGCAAATTTCCCTATATGAAGTCCTAACTATTACTCCAAAGCAAATCTAGATCTAATGCAAGTACAATGCAAAATGCACAATGCAATGCATGATGATAACAAATATTTAGGATTTTTTGAAAATAAAGAGATACAAAAAGCAAAAGAATGATTCTAACCACCCCAGACTCTGCAAGCACACATAAACAACATTCCAGCAAAGCACTAAGGCACAAGGACTCTAATGCACTAATCTCAAACAAAAAATCAAAGATGCCATGACAAGAACTTTCCTAAAAGAAAAAATTTAGGCTAAAAAAACGTTTCTGGTCAAAAACAGAGGTATTAACAGACTCAGGTAGTGCCAAAGGAGACTCAGCAACTAACAGCATTCACCCAGTAATCCACTATATTCCACAAAAAGGTAAAAAACAAGGTATACACGACTGTGCGCAGTGAACCCACGTGTATACGCGGAAATCCCAGGGGAAACCGCGTGTATACGCGACTGTAAGTGACAAACCTGCGTACAGGAAGAAAAAGATGCACAAATTCAAGGCAAACAGACAGGCTGAGACTAAATTCACACCAATCAGGCTCTACCAGGCATACATGCCCCCATACCCAACACAGAAACAAGAGAGAGAGCAATTCAAATACATTGAATGCCAAAAGATCAACCCCCAAAGGACAATTACTAGGAACTCCCCAGCGGAGTCACCAATTCTGTTACGGAGAGAAATTCCTATGGCTTGGGGTACCACAACAGACAGCTAGACTCCAGAAATCAATCTTTCCCAATATGCAATAGAAATAAAAACATCTAACACTAAAGGATGGAACCTCGTACCTTATTCCAAACGGTTGAAGTAGATCCCCGTTGAGCTTTCCAATCTTCAGCTTGAATTGTTATAGCACGTCCTCAACAACAAGTAAACAATACAAGCATGCTATATTTCATGGTGTTAGATCTATTCTAGCATATATAAGCAATAATGTATAAGCATTTGACATATTCCAATGAATACAATATTCATTCAAATACACATTACTGGACAGGAAAAGATATTTCTATTAATATGAATC
The DNA here is from genome assembly GCA_001517045.1 of Pseudotsuga menziesii. Lineage (NCBI taxonomy): Eukaryota > Viridiplantae > Streptophyta > Pinopsida > Pinales > Pinaceae > Pseudotsuga > Pseudotsuga menziesii. Next base: position 111,374 of record LPNX010179712.1, on the reverse strand, counting down.
AGAGATTACAAGTGACAACCTCTGACGACACATCTGCGAACCGGAGAAACTGAATCCCCCACTTGCGCCTCCACCACCTCAATCCTCCATCACTTCGATAGCAAGATTACTAGCAAAAGGCAAGCTTGGGAAAAACACAACAGTGCTCCAAGGGACAAAGGGATGCAGACTCAAGCATAAGTTCTGGCAACAATGGACTATAGTTTCGATGCTCTCAATTCTCTCTTATGCTTTCAATGTCTCAATGGGTTCCTTATATAGCTTTTCAAATGGATACTGAAAGGTCGAATCCGTGCGATCTCAAGGCATATGGAAGGCCAGGAGTCATATGAGTCGGATCCAAGTCAAGGAACGCTCCAAAGGATTTTGGATTATGTACACATCCTGATGTACGCGACTATAGAGGGAATATCCGCGTATGTACGCGGTTATCGGGGAAAATGCCGCGTATATAATTTTTCTGATGTTTTTAGGGATGGTCAATGATATATCAAAAGACAAAAAATGGTCCATAGGGGCTAATGAGTCTGAAGCAAGACAGGGGAAGGCCATACAATGTGTGATTCACCTAGTGTGGTGAAATCCGCTATAACACTGGGGATGCTTGTGGTGGCACCATGGCGGATGGGCCAATGCCCCCAAGTGTCATGGGTGGGATGGTATGGGTAGTGGGGGAATTTCCCCCATGTATTGTAGTAGGGGTAATGTAGGTGGACGGTGCACTTCCCCCCTATGTGGCAGGAGGGGCAATGTGTGTGGAGGGGCCACTGCCCTTGTGTGTTACAATTGGGCCAGCTTGGATAGTCACTATGGGTGGCGAAAATTGGCAGATGACAGTCTGTATGACTATGCTTTAACTGCTTTCCAAGTTGTGGGTGACTGGTTGTGATTTGGTCATGGGTCCACTTACTAAGGTTAGGCTGGAAAATGGATCCGAGTTTGCACTAGACATGGGGCTTGATGGTGCGGTCTAGAGGTCTGGTTCAGACCAATATGGGTCTGAATCCAAATCAGAGGCTGTGTGGCCCTATGATGGTGTGGGAGATCACTGAGAACGGCTACGATGGTTCCGACTGAGTGTTCAAAATGGTGGTGGTTCACCTCTTAGGCGTAAGAAAGATCATGGAGGATCAATTGTGTTCGCTTTTGGGTATGAAACTAGTGGGTATGAGATTTGGACCCCAGTTTCAATGGCTTCCTATTGGATGAAGGTGGTCTCTCAACCACCAAGAATGGCAGAAGATAGTGCTTGGCTCATTCCTCATGGGTGCTTCTACTCAATCGGAAGGGGTCGTTGCCCATTTCGCTTGGTAATTCCTCTCAGCGGCTAGCTACTTTGGGGTTCCTGTGGTACTTCTTACAATGAGTTTCTGGGCAAATACCAAGTACTTCCCACAATTGAAGCAGTCAAGGACTTATGTCCTCAAAGACTGCATAATTGATTGAACTTAGTGTAAATTTGGTAAATTTTAAGGCTTATTCAGCGTCATGAACTGAGTTGGGTTAATTATTTGGTATGGTGTGTTGGTTTGCTTGTTTGTTCTAGTATTTGGTTTGTAATATGGTTTATGAATTCATGGTAGAGCTCATATCATGGTTTTGTATGCAAACATAAACACAAATTTGTAAGCAAGTATGGTGATTAACCCTGATTTGTTGGCCTAACTAAATGTCTACCTCTTAGTGATATTCTTCTTCAACCAAGAGAAGGTGCTAGGCTCTCAACACAATGGGACTAAGCCGATATGTAGATCCTCAAGTCACCTCCCAAGTGCTAGGTTGGTCAATAGGGAGGACGCTTAGCGCCATGAGAATCCCACCTTCTCTACCCTCTCTACCTTCCAGGTCACCTGGTTTTAGTGGTTTGGGAAAAATACCATGGAGTTCCTAGATCTATACGAGCTTACCCTTCATCGTATCCCAAAATACCCCAGAGGGTGATGAATGGGTAGAGGAGGAAGGGTGTAGCAATATGGTTAATTTTAAGTTACTTTTAGCTAGATTAGTTCATTTTATTAAGCCTTAATTATTTATTTAGCATATACACATTGTTCATGGATTGATTTGCAAAAAGTAAAAACTGGAATTGAAAGAGACCTGCAATGGTGGACAAAGCCGGCTGGGATGCACTAACAGTCCTATGAATCTGAAAATTACTATTAATTAAACTTAAATACAACTTCTATGTGACAGGCCGCACATTTCTGACCAAATCCAGCGAGGGGGCCACAGATTTTTCCAGAAATGAGTGAGGGGGTCACACAGAATGTGAAAACAGCCGCAACCTGAGCTTCTGGGCTAAAGTCATGCTTGTCTAAGCATTAAGTGTTCCCTGGGCACACCTATTGGCCAATTAAGAGCGCCCTAGTCTCACCTTTTCCCCTGATAAGAGAAACCTGCTCTAGAAAGGGGTTTTTTGGTGATGTAGCGTCAGATATAGCCAACAGTAACTTGTACTAGGGTCAGTCTGACTCGACTCGGCCTAGAAGAGGCTTCAGCAGTGACTAAAATAGGAAATAAAGCAGATTTAAATACATCTAACCTAATATTTTTGAAAACTAGGGTAAAATGGAAAAAACTTGAAAACTTGAAAATTTTGGCCCAGGGATCCTATGGGATCAACCCAACGGAGTTGCCAAAGCTATAGTGAGAATTTCTCCTCACTACAGGAGCAGGAATGGCTCCCTTGTGCCTACAGGGCACAAGGGTAGGTTCCTACTCTTAGAAAACAGTAAAAAACGAAAGGGAAAATAGCATAAATAGAACAATGAATTAAACTAAGCTAATCTAAATAAGAACAAGCCAATGGAAACTACTGTAAACTATATCTAAGAGCTAACAACAGAAAATAAAAGAGGATATGAACCCCTTGTGAACCCCTCTGCAGAAAACAGGTTAGGGTTCCACCTCCTTGAAATCTACAAAGAACCTAAGCTACTATAATGGCAAACTTGTAAACAATGTCAATGAAAAACATGCAAATGAAAATATCAGTTAGAAATAAAAACAAGTAAATAAACAACCATGAAAATAAATTATACCTCACTTAGGTGGAAATGGGTCACCATGCCCTAGCTCATGGGAGCACCTCTCTCTTGGTTGGGAAGCAATGGCTTGATGAGATGGAGATGGAGGAGAGGGAGAGTGGGTGGTTTGAGACCAAGAGGTCTCAAAGCATCCACGGGTAGCATAACAATAGGCAAGTGAGGAGTGTTTTGAGAGTGACCCCCCACCCTCCTTTTATAGTTTTTCCAAGGGGTTTTAGGGTTTTAAGCCCTTGATGAGGGCTCTAGCCCATTTTTTGGGCCTTTATCCCCTTCCGCCCTAACTTTAGACCCTTTTTGAGGGCTTTATCTCCTAGGGGGCTATTTTGGGCTCTTTTTTGGGGTTTCTAGCCCTTTTCTTCATCCTTGGGCTCTTTCAGAGGTGTGAGGATCAAATGGAAGGTCTTATGGAGTGAAATGAGTGTTGTGAGATGGTGTCCTTGGGTGGTGTAGGCCATTGAGAGCTTTGTGGGGGATTTTTGGGTTAACAGAACCCATTTCCTGTCCCCTTTCCACCGTTCTGGTTTTCTAGTAGGCTATCTCGCTGATTATTTGTGGTTCTCAGCTCTGACTTTTAGCGTTAGAGTTGTCAATTGCTTTTGTGTTTATGTTGATTGCGGAACCTTTAGTCTGTCTGTATCCCACCATTGCAGCTACATAATGAATGGTTTGGCCGACGCTTAATGGTTATTCCTTCTGCTTGCTGATGTCATTGTTTATAGTGGTTAGTGGTTCCGATCTACGATGCATGGACGACAGCTTTTAGCGCTTTATTTCGTCGACGTTTTATTTTTCCCCAGAACCCCTAGTCTATATGATTTCCGCCGTGGTGGTGGTTTAGTGAACTAACCATCCAACATATAGCTGTTCCGTTCACTGATGAGGAGGTTTCCGCTCGGTCCTTAGTGTTTTTTTTCCATCGATGAGGGTTTTTTCTGCCTTTTTTGTGTGTTTTCTACTCTATTTTTCCATGATGTTTTTCTTCGAGGTGAAGAGTGCAGTTTGGGGTTTTGGATTGGTGGTTACTTAGTTATGATTCATGCTTTCATCGGAGGATTTTGAATTGGTCCAGATGCGGCCTAGATTGAGATAGGGATCTTGTTTTATTGGGCTCGTGATTTTAGTTTGTACAGTGGATTTAGTGGATTTCAGACCCAACTTGCAGAATTTCCTTTGCCTTATCTTTTCATGCATTAATATTGTTTATAGCTCATTTTACAGAATGCATGTATTGATACAGTTTGTGTTACTTTTTTAAACACTAAATGGTCTAAAAATATGATATGTTCATGATAGGATGATTATTGCAAAGAAGATATGCCTAAAGGACAAAGTAGAATGGAGGCAGTAAGGAAAGAAGAAGCTGAAGCATAAAGAAGCAAAGATGTTTCTCAAGAAAAATAAGAGTGAAGGTATGAGATCAATAGGATCTCAAAAAGACCAACGGATTACTGAGCAGAATCAATAGCAGCAGAGGCCCAAGCTTGGAGAAATTTCATCAGTTACCAAGACAGTCCCTTTTTATAAAGTGCTCTTAAATCTTAATCTGAAATGTAACGTATTGTATAAATCATGAGCACTCACTAAAAGACCAAATTGTGAGATTAAATGGTTAGGGGAAGCCAAAAGGTCACCAAGGGGCAGCCCAAGAGTTTTGCTTGTAGTATAAGTATAGGAGAGTTAGATAGAAGAAGGACTTTTTCCCAGATAGATTTGTGAGATTATGTTGTAAGAAGAACTATTTCCTTTTGCAATAAGAACTACAAGTTTCATGTTCGAGAAATATTGGTGGAAGATTTCAAATGTTGTGCTATGGATTTGTTAAATGTGAACTATTTCGTTTTCATCTTGTGTCCATTAACTATGAGATCATTCTAAATCTTTGAACCTATGCTCTTGTTATGAATGCGCTCTAGTTTATTCCATGAAATTTCCACTTTGAGTAATGAAGGCTTTTCATAAACAATGAGCTATCTTGTTGTTCATATATCTATTAATGTTCATGTGTTTTGAAATAATTAACAACTATTTGTGATTTTTCTTAATGCATGCGCAGAAATACATTGCTTATTGATAAATGATAATCTTGCTCCCTAGGGATAGGTTAGATAGTTAGTTTTAGTTTCTTGCTGTGTGTGATTTAGATGTGAGAGAGTTAAGACGAGAGGTAAGAACCTATGCATCACATTGTGACCGCTCCTCATATTCTCTATCAATCTATATTCTTAGATAGGCACTTGCAGATCATATTTAAATTCAAAAGACTAAAATATACACAGTGGACTAGGCTGTAACTAGTAAAACCTTTAATTTTGTTACTTGACCTACGGTAGCCGAACCGTAAATCAGATGGATTACCCATACCAAACAGTAATGGGATAGTTGGGAACGTTTACTGGGGAGAATCCCTAACTATTGTTACCTACAATTTTGAAGGCATCAACAAAACCATATATGGCCGCACACATCACTAATGCAGGCGCAGTAAAACTTCAGAAGCTAAAAGTTACCTATTTCGCAGGTATGTTGAATGGTAGTGACCTCAAATGATACTACGACATCCATAACATCCCATATTAGAACCGCGTCAAAAAAAAATTTGCAAATGATCTAAAAGACGTAAAAATGGATGTGTCACACATCTGCGATGAAACAAGTGTGAAGTACAGGGAAAAACCGGTGAAATGCACGAAAAAGTGGAAAGTGCAGTAAAAAGGCATAAAGAAGTCCAAAAAGTGGAAATGACAGGCTAGTTGACATTAAGGTGTGAATATCTAGTAGATATTTATGTGGCTGTAATAGCTAAGTGTAATTAATTCGATGCAAGATAAGGAGAATGACGATGTGCTAAAAGGTCACATCTGACAGATTTCCCATAACTGTCCTAACAGGGACAACACAGCATTCGCGTTAATGACTTAATGTCTAGATGTAGTAGCTGAGAATCCCATGTGATGAATTAGAACCTAACCGCCTGATGCATTTCAGCTACACAATGTGCTGATAGAGATAAATGCAAGGCTTCACCGATAAGCATTATTTTACAACTAGAGTATGCTAGAAACAACTAAAGCTGAGTGATTACAACGTCGAACCTTGTCATCCTTGTTGAACTAAGCCGACACCCATGGTCATTGAGATTCCCAGTGAAAATAAGTCATCAAATGCAATTGTTATTTCTGCTTTCCCCATTGAGGAATATATTCAATCACCGGAGATACAACATCTGCAACAACAACATGAGACTGATCCAATGGCGAGAACGAGGAAACAACCTGTCAATGCGGGGGGTCATCCTACAATTCTGACACCGAAATATCGTGTTGTTCCTACCCCAACTCAGAGACCACTTGTTATGGAGCTGAGACATCCCATCGAGCCAGTAATTGGAGGACCATTCAGACTCCCACAGACAATGAAGCATAAAAATACTGCTGCTCCTATCGATTCTCACAAAAAAAAGTCCCTTAGAAGAGGACCAAGAAAATGAGCAGGAGGACAATCACATGTAAGAAAACTCTTCACCATGAAGAGGGATGGATGTGGAGCTAGCTGATGAGAATTTCCCATATTATGTTTGTCCAAGGAGGGTACCTACAACTCTGTTAGCATTGCAGATCCCCAATGGTGTTCCCTTGGTGGTGGATATCGTGCCCAAGTTTTCCAAGCTGAATTTCAAGGACTTCGACACTTTACTTCAGGAAGGACTGAAAAGAGTGAACTTTCTAATAGAAGACTAGGCCAAACTAGGTCAAGCACAAGTACTCAGACCAATGGACCAGGATGAAGGATTTGGCCGCTCATGTTTGCTTAACCTGTTGTTCATGCCCCATTTTGGCCACATTTGATAGGTTAGCACATAAATGAAACAATTGCTGGTCTGTTTTCATAGGGGATTCCTGTGGCTTGATAAACAATACCCGGTCGACGTCGAGCAAATTTCTGTGATCACAGGCTTTCCAAATGAAGGCGATAATGCTCCATCTTACTTGGCTTGAAAGGATACCAACCAGATTAAGTGGAGATTCGACTTGAAATAAGAAAAGAGAGGCTACCTCACTCTGTCGATCCAGAATAGAAGTGTACAGCTCGCTGCACAAATCTTATCATGCAAATTGTTACCCAAGATGCGTCCTGATCAATGTTCGATAGAAAAGGTCAAACTCAAAGAGCTATGCGCGCTGGGTGGAGAATTCAATTGGTCACAGTACTTGCTCAATGATCTGATCGATGATTCCACACAGGCCTAGATAGAGGTCAATCATAAGTTCCATTACTCGTGGTTGCTCATTTTGATTTCATTCACTTTGTGGGCCAACCCACCCAACTATGTGCACATGGATGTCCCACTCCCTTTCCATGACACAAGGTATCAGAACCTCTAGATGGACAAGGAGGACCCAATCAGGTAGAAGGAAAACAACATTGAGTTCTTCTTGCATATAGAGGAATTGCATGACACTATTCATCGATCCCACCGAATCCACGATGTGACAGTACATAGGTACACATCATTTATTAAATTTATGGCCGGGGTACACAACATCAATTTGGAGCTGATGAGAGATGTAGCTAGATAAGTGCACCATACTGGATTCATGGTGACATATGAGGATCTAGATGAAATCATCAACCCATGGCCAGAAGAATGGCACAACCCACTGGTAGAGCCCCTACCAAAATCACACGATGAAGAATACCCACTGGTCGAGAAGCTCATGATGAAGGGAAACCTGGAGGTGACAGATAGGAGAATCAGACGAAAGATGAGGAAGAGAAAGATGATGAGGATACCCAAATCTCGGATCAAAGTGATTATGAGCACACACCAAGGCCAGAGCCTGAAAAAACCTATACACAAACCAATCAGCAAGAATAAAAACCACGTCGCAAGAATAAAAAAGTAGACAAGGAAACAAACACAAGCACTCTGACAAAAGACAATGTGGGAGAGATAGCAGCAGTTGTTGCTAAGGTCATGCAAGACAACCTTTCCAGTCTAAAGATGCAACAAGAAAGCATAGTAGAGAAATTAGGGAGCCATTTAAACAAATTAATAGAAGCGATTAGTGATGTCAAAGCCACTGTTGAGGCTGAGATATATGGCATCAACCCCAATATCCAAGTAAAAACACCAGTGTTAGTTCCACCCATCAAGGTGACAATCCAAACTAATGCACTAGAAACTGGAATAGACCAGAGTGCTTTTGATAATATGGTAAATGAATTTTCCACACTTCAGTTAGACTTCTCCAGGATTCCCCTGAGCGAATTCTATGAAGTACAACAGGAAGTTGCAATGGAAATGTGGTTAAGAGAAAATGTTGTTTCCTATAAAGAAACCAAGAAGAAAAGGAAGGAAAAGGCATGCAAGGATATGATGAAGGAAAAAGAGCAATAACTTTAGGGGTGCGTCAAAATTCTTGTGGAAAGGGAGCAAGAAATACTAGCGTGTGAGAAAAATCACGTCATGTTGGCAGAGACAATCAAGACTTCCATCACAGAGTTCCCATTGGAGGCAGGCCAGGAAGATGAAGACTCAATGTCTAAGGTGAAAAGGCTCGCTAAGATTGTGTAGGATCTGAAAAAGCAGGTTAAAGAACTGCATGTCAGACAGGTATCGAGAACACCTCCTAAGGATATCAAAGAACACATAAAAGTAGCATCTGAGGTTGCTAGAAAAATAAAGGAAGGAGAAACATCATGCACAATGGCACTAGAATATGTTTTTGTGGTCTTGGGAGAACTCATGGAGGATGCGACTATTGAAGGCATAAGGGCGAATAGACGCGTAGCTGAAGAGAAAATAGCAACGAAGAAGGAAGATATGAAGAAGCTAGACTTCCATGAGAAAATAGCCAAGATGACCAAAGTCAAGAGACTGCAACAGGAGGTATAGGCTCTTCAAGATAGAGAATAAGCCCATGAAGTAGAAATTGAACTACACCAATCAGAAGCAACCTGCATCACAATTATTATTCATCTGTTGAAGCAAAAGATTGAGGCTATGGCATAGTCAGTAGATGCAATTCCATCGAAACATATTAGTTTTGATTGAGTAGAGAAATTAGACGCATAGGCAGAAGAGGTCTCAGACGAAGTTGCAGTAGTGCAATAGATGGTGAAGCAATTCTAGGACAAGGTTGGTCCTGCGGCACAGCCAGTACTAGAGGCGTAATATTTTGTGGGAAGAACACTCATTTTTGAAGCATGATATTTTGATGACACATCCATTTTTTATTAATGGCTCAGGATGAGTAACTTGTGACTGTTGAGGGCCTGTTGGGCCAGGAAAGGAGAAATATAGAAACTTGTGCGCAAGCAAAAGAAGATACGTTGTGTGCATGATAGAAAGGAAGCAAAGGGACAATGCATAAGGGAAAATCATGCACAAAGTGTAGGAAAGGTAAGCGAGCAGGTGTACAAGTGATAATGGTCAGAAAGAAATAGGTGAAGATCATGGTTGTTACAGATGATGTAAGCCTGCAGCCATGCACGTATGAAGGAATATTTTGTAAGTCAGGCCAATAGTGCCTTATCTGAGTCTATGATAGCTTGTTTAACAGCTGATCATGACCTGTAACTGGTAAGTGGTATGTAGCCAACCCTACATGGTCTAATAAGAAGTTATAAATAAGAAGAACTTGGTCTGAGTAAGGGTTGTTAATTATTGTTGATGTTTACGTTGGGATAGTAGTAGTTGGCAGTGGCCATTGATTATTTTATTACTATTGATTACTTGTTTATTATCTGTAATTAAGGACACCAATTTCACTTAGAGTAGAGGAAGAGAAGAAATAGAGAGGAGTCTGGTACCAGTAGGAGGTTGTTGAGTCGTGGGTCTTGCAGCTATGTGCGCAGAATGCTAGAGTAGAAGGAATCTACATCTAGGAGTGTATATAGTAGATAAAAGAGTTGATCCAGGCTATGTATGGATAAGTAGGAGTAGATAAAATAATAAACTAGAGAGCATGAGAGCAAGAAATATTCAGAAAGACATATCATAAGATTAGTCTACAAGATGCAGGTTGCAAGGTGCTATATCCATTTCTCATGCCAGATGAAGAGCACCTTGGTGGTTTTTCCCTGATGGGTTTCCACGTTATTTATCGTGTTTAAATGATTGATTGATGTTGTGGATGTGAATGTGAGTGATTGATATTTGTTTACTGCATGTTCATAATTTACTTCCAAATGCATGATACTAGATTGTAACTATGAATGAATGCTTGTTAAACTTACGCTGGAACATATACATATTGGTCTGTAACTCAATGAATGAATAAATATCTATAGCATTGTTAGGATATGTGAGCATGTCTGTGATTATGTCAGTAGGAAAAGTATAAGTTGCAGTAATATGTTAATATCAAGGTCTCAATTGCGTTGCACGAGTTGTGTCAGTTGTTAAGGATAAAAGCTAGTGCATGTCGTGTGCGCTGACATATAGTTGTGATTAGCTACGTAGGGGTCGTCTAGCCATCCAAGTTCCTTCATTGAGTTCCTTGGCTATGCTCCAAGGGAATTTCATCCCTATCCAACTGCGAAAACATGGTTATGGAAGTTACCCATTAGATATCCTAGGTGAGACTACACTTGCTTTACAGGTGTTTCCGACAAAGTTACTCTGTCGGGCCAATTTATTAGGGTTTATTATTGGTATTGTGGTACTATTGAGAAGGAGAAAGAGGCCAACAAGATCCATTGGAAGGTTGAAAACATAATATTTCATTATGTGCAAGTAACGAAACACTCTAGGGTACACTATGTAGCTGGTTCTCCACTAGAACTAGTTGGATTTATGGATTTATTGGATTTAAGCAAGAAACAACAAAATATATCCCTTTCTTCACCTGATTCCAAGTATAGAGGATCAATCAACACAACTACAGAATGTGTGTGGCTGCAAGGTATTCTTGGGGAACTTGGATTTGCATTTCATTCACCCACATTCATTTTGTGTGATAATAAAATTTAAATAAAGATTCCACTGATCCAATGTAGATACAGAGGACCAAGCACATTGAGATACACATGCACTACATCAGGAGCTTGGTGCATGAGCAAGTCATATCATTTCAGTATTTCACATCTGTAGAGAAAAATGTTGATATATTTACCAAGAGATTCATAGAGAATACATTCACCTATATGAGACCACTTTTTAGAGTGGTAAGACATGGTGATGTTTGATACTCACTTTCATATTTTTATCTATTTCCATTTTTTAGGGGAGGTTTTGTCCCATGAGTTTTTCCTCCTTACCTTTGTTATATGGACTAATAATTTTTTGGTAAGAGGTGACTTGAGCCTTAGTTACCAAGGCCTTAATAATGTGATTTAATATTACTAAGTAAAACTTAAGGGTGGGCGTTAGAGCATTATTCCACCTTAATACCATGGTCATACACCTAGGGCACATTTTCATCTCTTGCTTATGTTATATGGTCCAAAACTAGGTTGTCTTGGTCAACCTTGGTTTATTTGGTGTTTTGGACTCATAATTTGACCCATGCACTCTCTTTTGATAATTGTGGTGACACATGTTCCCTCATTAATGAATTTTTAGTCCTGTGTGTGCTCCCCATCCCTTAAATCAGGGAAATTGGTTGACTAGAGGCGCTTGTGCATGTATGTGGGTTTTTCTTTACTCTTTTGGACCATTTATTGCTTCCTAGAGCCACTCCCACTCACCCATGCACTCCAAAATGAATACAATACCCTCATTTATGTCCTTTAATTCTCCAACTACGTTCACACTAGCATTTGTGATCATTTGAGGTGGTTTGGGAGCTCATTCATCTACCTAGGGGGGTTTTGAGGCCAAGTTTAACGCTACAACATGTGTGCATCCAAATTGCCTACAAAGGATAAAAATTCCACCTATTGTAATACAAACATGTTCTAGACATATTTACATGTTGGATCATCATAATAAACTTAGTTATTGACTACATTTATATGTGATAATTTCACTCTTTCTACTATTTTCTGCATATTTTGTGAGTAATATTGAATTGTGAGGATTACCTTAGATCCTATATCATACTGTGAATAATATTTTTTCACTCATATGCACTAAAAATATACCATAAAATTAAATAGGTTGGTGAGAAATTATATATGAGCTAAGAATATAAATAAGACACTAAACATCCTAGTGTATGATCATCTTCAAATAGAATTTTCTAATAGTATGTTAGGTAGGAAATATTTAGAAACAAGGCTTACTTAACTAGGAAAAATGAGCTTCATATTTATCCTATGTAACACCAACAACACTGTATATCTCCATAATATCGTCCATATACAGTTGTTTTTGGCATCAACAATAGGTCTAAAAACAACAACTTTTAGATCTACTATAATGCTACATGCCCGTATTTATTCATTAAATCTCATAAAAAATAGTGTGCAATATAATCTATAGAAATATTCAATCAATTATTGAACTAAGAATAGCCTCAAGGATCATGTTAAAGAGTTATCTTCTCTTTGGGGCTTACTGCATGGGTTTCATCACAACCCTCTTGAAGTATGGAAGTAGCAATGCTCGATGGAGTGCTCAAACTGAAAATTCCAAGGAATTTTGAGGGGTAACATACCTAATGTTTAATCTATCGTCCTTGTAGTTCTATCCAACACAAGTGAATATTTTAATGTAAAACCATGTGACTCTTTAGCTTCATTTAAATGGAGCATGTGTTGGATCACATGTTGTTTTTAATATTCCAATTTCATTTATCTTTATTTGTCCCATAAAACATATATATGCAAGAGAGAACCATTTCAGGAATACAATCAAGGATGTCAACAACTATGAATCAAGCACACACACCCTATAAATATGTATGCCCCTAGTCATCCAAAGTTCTGTTACCCTGTAAAATTGCTCTTTTGATGAAAATTACATCGTTATGATGAAAATCACACAAGTGTAAGACCTCATACAATATGAAGGGTAAAAACAATGATGTTTTACATGTGACAAAATTACCTAACCTTTTGAAAGCATACTAATGCACCCTGATAATATGGAAATCACTTTTAGGTATGTATGGATTAATATTCACTCTGGGGATGGAAATATTGTTTTGTTGGACTAACTTTTATTGATGGAAATTTCACTGACAAAAATTTGATAAAAATATGATCCTTGCAAGTTGTTTTCAGGTTGCTCCTAAACTTCTCTTGAGTGATTGGGAACCCATCAAGGACCTATTTGAGGAGAAGGTGGCAATAATATTAGCCAAAATAAATTTCTCATAATATGGTCATAGCATATAATTTTTTTTTGTTAAGACTGAAATATGGTGAGGTCCAAGCTTCCATTAAATTTACCAAATATGGAAATTTTAAATTGGAAATCCATAGAATTCACCAAGTTGCAAACTTTTTCAATAAAAACAGGAAAATATAATAAGAGTTGAATTAAGGTTTTTGTCATTTTGAAAATTTTATAAACTAAACTATCTTAACATAGTTCAATTGGAGATTTGGTAAGAAAGGGTTGAGAGGAAAGAACTCAAAGGATGAAGTAAATCTCTCTAGCTCAAGTTCACTCTAACATTTACTACCCCTATTATAGTATTAAGTATTTTGTCTACCTTTATTTTATGATTATTGTAATTAATCTAACTATAATTTGAGGTTGGACATGAACTTAGTAAACACAACTCCTATTTATCAATACATTTTAAGGTCCACAAGTGTTAAACACTCGATTATCTTTTTGTTTACATGGTCCACATATTTTTATACATATAGAAAAAGAGACATGGCAATGGGCCTTTACCTTCCACCAAATCTTTTTAAATTGTTTGAAAAATCCTAAGTGTGCAGCATGGACCTCCCATACCACAATGAACTATGTGGTTTCCAATTATATTTGAGCCTTCAATTTTTCTAGCTCAAAATCATGAACAAAAGGACTAAAAAGAAATGCAAGGAGTCTCTCCTAGTATTGGTAGAAGACATAACGGGGATTTGTGTACCATGATTTTGAAGCATTAATGGCAAGTAACAGAGGATTCACTAGAATGAGTTGCAAACAAGAGGTTATAGATTTGCATACCTCAAGGTCTCCTTGCTTGTTTACTTTTCTTGTTTGTACTCCCAAAGGATATGAAAAAATTAACAAAATACAGAATATTTAAGGAATGAACATAATATTTTCTAAATATTTAAAATAATTGAGGAAGAGGCTCACCTTGATTGATTGCAATAACCTTAGAGTTACTTATGTTAGATTTTTAACATTAAGATAGCATTATATTAGGATCTTTAACAGAGACAATAACAAGTATAGCAATCAAACACAAGAGACAATGAACACAGTGTTTTTCCTCGGGGAAACCATAAATGGAGAAAATCTCGCAACTTCCTTAGAGATAGAATCAGCACCAAAATTAAAACCCAAAACTGTAAGATGATCTCCCAACAATAGTAGTGTCTTTTTTCCTAGCCCCGTTGTTTTCTTCTTCCTCAGTTATGCGCTACAACTGAGTGTTAGTGGGTGTGTGATAAATAGAGAGGCTCACTCTCTATTTATACTAATTCTCGACTTGAAAATAACCTACTAGGGCCGACTACTCTAGAAGAGTCTAATAACCCTAGTGCCCTGGAATTGCGAGGACTTTAACCCTTGACCAATAAGAGGGTTACCCACATTGACATGACATGACTTGTTTACATTATAGAAATTCCTGATAGGAACATCGGGGCATGACATGACTCAAATACATTACAGACACTTCCCAGAATAAACATCGGGGTATAATACTTAAGAAATATAAGTGAATACATTCTGAAGTTACAATTACACCAACACTCCCTCTTAACTAGGAAGGTATTCTCTCGACACAATTTATCAGCACAAGTCTTCTTCTCTGTATCATCTAGATCATCATCTTCAATTCATCTTCATCTTCAAGTAACCTTCATATCCAAGTCATCTTCATTCAAGTCATCTTCATCTGGATATGGATCATCACTCAATCTGTATCATCATTACTAGATCTGGATCATCTCTGTTCTGGAACATCTCTATTGGATCATCATCACAGGTGCTATCTCTTGATTCTTCTCATCACAGGAAGTTCTATAAATCCAACCCTTTTTCATGCTAGGTGTTGGCCTAGCCTCCATGTAGGTCTTCTTCCAACACTTATATCTAACCCTAAGTCAGAATGGCCCACCCAACAATTATATCTGATCATGTAGGAACCAATCCTATAATCATATCAGAAAGGCACACCCAACACTCACATCTGACCATGTGGGAACCATGGGGACTTCACTTAGTGAACATCTCACATAGCACATGCAATCGTGGGATATTAAAGAATACCCTTAATTTCTAGAGATATTGACCCAAACTCATTTTGTTGAAACCCCCTCCCAATACTTAAAACCTCATCCCCACCCGTTTTTATACTTCAATCCTTATAAACCACCGTACCAACCCCCACCTTAAACCCCTCACCGCCCCCAATACCTGCAATATATTGGTTCAATTTTTAAGAATTTTAAAACCTACAATATGAACTAACTTGATAGGATATTGGTCAACAAGTGAAGCCCCTATGGTGGGAACACATCCCACAACCCTGTCAGGAAGGCCCAACACTCACATTTGACAACCAATGTTAGAAAGGCTCAGCACTTACATTTGACCATGCGAGGAACCAATCCTCTGTGCCAAAAGGCTCTGCACTTACATCTGACAACCAATCTCAGAAAGGCTTAGCACTTATATTCGACCATGCAAGGAACCAATCCTTCATGCTGAAAGGGCTCTGCACTTACATCTGACAACCAATGTCAGAAAGGCTTTGCGCTCACATCTGATAATGTAGGAACCAATCCTATATTCACATTAGAATGGCCATGAGTCCCATACTGAGCTTTCCTGGTAACTGACCAGGTGCCTCCATTCCAAGAATGGCATTCAATGCTTATATCTGATCATGTAGGAACCAATCCTATAGTCACATCGGAATGGACCAGAACTCACATCTAACATGGAAGGAACCAATCCTCTCACCATGACAGAATGGCTCAGCCCTTACATATGGCCATAGAAGGAACCAATCCTCTCACCATGTCAGAATGGCTCATGGACTCATCAATTCCCCTTGGAGGGAACCTCGATCTAGAGAACACCAAGATTCTCCCTGAAGTATTCAAAATTCACCCTAGCCAATGGATTTGTCAACACATCAACTATCTATTCATCTATTGCAACATACTAGAGCTTCACTGCTCCCCTTTGCACCATATCCTTGATATAGTGATACTTGATCTTGATATGCTTCGACTTGTCATGGAACAACGTGTTCTCTCACAACTTCATGCAACTTTGGTTGTCACAATGTATACAAGTAGCATCCAATTGGAGATCAAATAAATCAGACATTAGCTTCCTCAGCTATACTTCCTCACAACTAGCTGAACAAGCTACAACATACTCTGCTTCAGCTGTACTCAATGCCACACAAGATTTCTTCCTGCTAAACCAAAAACAACCTCTAGCAATTTAAGTAGTCATAGTGGAAGGATCAGTTGGTAGATATGCTTGTAGCCCTCATCAGCGAGGTATTTTGGTGCTAATATCATCCTATATCGATGGAGAAAACTTAATCATCATTTTGAGAAGGATTATTTAACAATCAAACTTTTGGCATAAATCATTATTGGTGTTGCAAATAGTCACCTACAAGAATACAAAAGGGCACATTTGAGCAATAAATGACTAGGCATCAAACCTGGGAAGTCTTCCTCCTGTAATAACAATGTTCTAAGCCCAGGTTTCAGCAATCCTCGGAAGCAAAAGGACCCTCCAAGTTTGTAAATTGAAACATATCTTCAATTTTCATCGCATAAACGTATTGTCAAGTAGTTTGTCTCTATGGTGGCCATCTATGTGGCCAACTTATTCTTGAGGAATGACACGTAATAGCATTCATTCTCTATTATCTTCAAAAAACATTGTTCTCCATATTATGATACTTGTTTTGGTGGTTTGGGACAAAGTTTTCAAATGTAGGGAACACAAACCGTGACCTCTTGTTTGTGATCACTATAAAGTCAAAATTTTGAAACAAGAAGAGTGAGAAATCATATATCTTGATGTGGTTTACAGTATTAAATTTTCTCTTTTGATGAGGTTTAATCTAATATAGGAGGATGGTATGGAATTTATTTTATCTTCCCATACCAACAAAACTCCAAAAATACAAGAAATATATCCTCGGCCTTCTTATTCTTAGTCACTAAACTCTTAAAACCTAAATAGTACAATTTCAATCATTTACTTTCCAACAAGAAATTTCTCTGAAGGAGTTTGGTGTTTTCTACAACTTACACCATGAAATTCTAATTCTAAAATATATGCAGGTTCCATACATATAACAACAATTACTAACTATCCCTAATCATCAATGTAATTTTATAAACTCAAACAATTTCTAGGAAATTTAATCCTTGGAATTATTAATTTTAGTCATTAATTTCTAGTCCACATATGTAATTAATACAATCCCTTTAATGATCTTAAAACAAAAATAAATTATCTTGCAGATATTTGACAGTGGATTTATTGTTGATTTCAATTGCTATATGTTTAGTTTCAATTTGAGAGTTTAATTGTGCAAGTTGTTCATAATTTTTGTTGCCAACAGAGTTTTTTCCATTAATTAAAACTTGAACAACTCATTAACATGGAAAATGAATACATGCACCCCTCTGCATGGATTCATGTGGAACAATTCTCAATGTTTATGTTTCCTCGGTATCAATGATTGAAATAAATTGTTGGAGTAAAAGAGAAAGTTGGAATTCAAAGAATTGATGTACAACATGAGAGGTATGAGTGGTGATATGTGTTGGAATATTGGACAATACTAACAAGGGTGTGAATCAGTAATTATAAATTTTAACAATAGAAACCACTTTTAACATCAATCATTAACACATAGAATAAACAAGAAATATAGAACACGGATTTATCATGGAAGCCCAATTGCGTAAACAACCAATACATCCTAATACTGCAAAATTGTATTTATAAATAGTTTCTTCTTGCTACTACAAACAAGGATGGTACTACACCCTATTTACCAACAACTAATGGAAGGAGGCTACAACAAACTAGTTTATCAGCTACTACTGAAAGGATGCTACAACACCCTATTTACCAGCTACCATTGGAAGGAGGATACGACCCCCTGTAGGCCTGTTTCTTGCCCTAGCACCACGCTACCACCCTGTTATTTTTTATTTGATTTACAGATCTTATTTAATTTTATTTGTCACTAGTTTACTTTGGTCTCTGTATTCTACTATGACTGCATAGATATGGATCCTAGAGACACTTTCTCTCACTCATCATTCTATCTATAAATACCCTCTAACACGTTTTCTATGAGTGCATATCCTCACTGTTGTGCCTTTTCTTTTTTAGATCATGCCTCTTCATAAAGACTCGATTCTTTAATCTAACAATTTTTAACTCTATTTAGGTTTATCAATCATACCTTTCTACAACAAAATTTTACCAGAATTTCCTCTCCGTAATGATAATTCTTCACCATAAATTCTTCTGAATTTACCTTTCTGACTTCCGCATTCTGCAGGGAGGACTCTTGGTTGTGGAAACCCATATCACTTTATATTTTCCTTTTCTCCTTCTTCCTTCTGCCTTCTGGCTTCTGCATTCTTCATGGAGGAATCCGGGTTATGGAAACCCATAATACTTTATATTTTCTTTTTCTCCTTCCGCCTTCAACTTTTCACCTTTCGCATTCTGCAGGGTGGAATCCAGGTTGTAAAAACCCATAATACTTTATATTTTCTTTTTCTCCTTCCTCCTTCCACCTTCTACAATTCCTTTTCTACCATTTTTATTCTGCACAATCAATTGTTTACAAATTCTCTCCTTAATGTCTATCTTGCATGTTCACTCCTGATCATTGATTTATAATCAATTCCGGATTTGCGCTATAGTATCATGGATCATTCTGCAACCACCAATCTATTTCCAGATTCAATCCTAACCATTGATCCACGATCAAATGCATATTCAATCTTAACCATTGATACTTTTGTAGATTCAAATATAGCCATTG
This sequence comes from Pseudotsuga menziesii, assembly GCA_001517045.1. Taxonomy (NCBI): domain Eukaryota; kingdom Viridiplantae; phylum Streptophyta; class Pinopsida; order Pinales; family Pinaceae; genus Pseudotsuga; species Pseudotsuga menziesii. The sequence continues at coordinate 92,203 of LPNX010179712.1, read as the reverse complement.
ATCTATACATTATCGATCCTTCCAAAAGGTAGGGGACCTCACAGTTCCTTCCAATATGCACCATTGATCTCCTTGATAGGACGGTTTCTGAGTCTGCGTATAGGTTCTGATGTCAATCCTCTTCCTCGTGCATCTATCCTCTTCTTGTTGCATCATGTTCACTGGTTTTCTCATTGTTGAACTCCTTTATAATCAACTGACAACTATTTTCAACATTCTCCCCCTTTGGCATTGATGGAAAAATTTTCTTTTAGTAAATTTTCTCCCCCTTTGACAACAATGACAAATGATTCCTTGTGACAACTCCCCCTGCCATCATATCTCCCCCTGAGATTATGCTTCCACTTCTACAACTGTTGGAAGGAGATTACTCCCAACTTCTCTCTAAGATTCTCAAAAGATTCCGAGGTAATGGCTTGGTGACAATATCAGCAACATGTTCTTTTGTGTCAACATACTCTAGTTTGACAACCTTTTGGGATACTTGTTCTCTTAGAAAGTGATAATTTATTGATATGTGTTTTGTCTTGGAGTGCATGATAGGATTTTTTGACATATTTATGGCACTGGTATTATCATAGTTTATTATTATTGGGTGCTCATACTTCATAAGTAAGTATTCTAGTGTCTTCTTTTCCAAAATGACCTAGGTGGAACATGACGCAACAACAATGTATTCGAATTTTGCTGTAGAGAGTGAAATGGAGGATTGTTTCTTGCTTGACCATGATACCAAACAATTTCCTAGAAAGAATGCTGCTCCACTGGTACTTTTTTTTTATCATCAACACTACATGCCCAATATTCATTAGTAAATGATTTTAAGGTGAAGTCTTGACCTTTTAGATACCATAACCCATACTCCATAGTACCTTTCAAATATTTAAAAATCATTTTTATTTTTGTTACATATGTTTCTTTGGGGCTTGAATGGAACCTAGCAACCAATCCTACATCTTGCATCAAATATGGTCTTGTTCCTGTCACATATATCAGGCTACATATCATGTATCGATACATGGTATGATCCACATCTAAGGACTTATTGTCCTTACTCAACTTACAACATGTATTCACAAGAGTACTAACAGGTTTGGAGTCTTCCATCTTAAATATATTAAGCATGTCTTTGATATACTTGGTTTGAGAGATAAATATTCCTTTGTCTGTTTGGTACACTTGTAGTCCCAAAAAGAATGTTAGTTCACCCAACATTGACATTTCAAATTCCTTCTTCATTTCAGAGGCAAGGTTTACACTTAGTGTTTGTAAATTACTTCCAAATTTGATGTCATCTACATAAACAACAACAATGGTCATATTTTCATCTTCAATTTTTAAGTAAATATTACTTTTAGTGCTTCCTCTCTTAAATCCTTGTTTCTTTAAATGGCTGTCTAGCCTTTAAAACTAGGCCCTTGGAGCTTGTTTGAGGCCATCGAGTGCATTTTTTAGTTTGCAAACCTAGTCTCTATTTTCTGATAATAGAAAACCTCCAGGTTGTTCAATATAAATCTCTTCTTCTATTTTCCATTCAAAAATGTAGACTTGACATCCATTTGATACACTTTAAAAATTTTATGGTATGAGAGTGCTAGAAACATTCTGATTGCTTCAATTCTTGCCATAGGGGCATATGTTTCTCCAAAATCAATCCCTTCTACCTAAGCATATCATTTACATACTAATATTTCCTTGTTCCTTATCACTTGACCATCCTACTTGAATTTGTTCTTGAAAACCCATTTGGTCCCTATAACATTCTTATCTTTGGGTCTTGGAACAAGTTCCCAGGTTTGAGTTTTCTCAATATAATATAATTCTTCATTGATGGCTTTGACCCATTCATCATATTTGTTGGCTTCTGTAAAATACTTAGGTTCCACTATTGAGAGTAGGGATTGTTCATTAAATAATAGTTGTGTCCTTGTACTGACTCCAACATATTTATCACCTTTGATCTATGTCTCTGAATGATTCTTTTGTATTCTTCTAGATGAATTTTTTGTATCAGGTCTTGGGGAATCTTCTTCACCTTCCTATGTATCTTCCTTCTCTATTCCTTCTTCTTCATCATGAGTACTTTCGTCCTTTTTCAAGTCTTCATTTTCTTCATCATTTGTATTTTCAACACTATCATAACTTCTTAGTCTTGTTGGTTTTATATCATCTATTCTTACATCTACACTTTCTACAATCTTGTGTAACATTTTATTGTAACATCTATATGCCTTCTTGGTGGATGAATATCCTAGAAATATTCCTTCATTAGTCCTAGAGTCAAACTTGCCAAGATCATCCTTGTTCCTTTTATTGTAACAATTACAGCCAAATACTCTGAAATATTTGACTGAGGATGGTCTTACATACCATAGTTCATAAGGAGTCTTGTCCTTATTCAATATGAGTTTCCCTTTATTAAGTATATAGATAGTTGTGTATATTGTTTCTTTCCAATATGCATCTGACAACTTTGCTTCATTAAGCATTGTTCTGGAAGCCTCTTGGATTGTTCTATTTTTCCTTTCAACAAAACCGTTCTGCAGAGGAGTCTTTGCAACTAAAAATTGTATCTTAATGTTATGTATATCACAAAACTCATTGAACTCATTTGAAGTAAAATCTCCCCCATTGTCTGATCTAAGACATTTGATTTTCATAAATGTCTCATTTTAAACCATTTCCTTGAAGATTTTGAACTTTTCAAAGGTTTCTGATTTTTCTTTGAGAAATGTCACCCAAGTCATCCTTGTGTAATCATGAATGAGAAAAATGAAATAATATTCTCCTTGCAGGCTTTTAGTTCTTGTTGGTCCACAGAGATCCATGTGCACTATTTCCAGAGGATGTGAGGTCATATGTTCTTTTGTTTTAAAACTAGCTCTAGTTTGCTTCCCATGTTGAAAATGTTTACGAACTGAGTTTAGAGGGTTTACAATTTTAGGCAAGTCTCTTACATCATCCTTCTTACTTATTTTGACAATACTGACAAAATTTAAATGTCCCAACCTTCTGTGCCATAGCCAACTTTCATAAACCATACTTAAGTAACAATAAGTTCTGTAACCTGCCTAGAACCAAAAAACATTTTATTTTGAGAAAAAAAAAATTTAAAAGTTATTGTAAAGTTTTGGCAAGTTTCCATGGATGAAGAGATGAATTCTCTTCAGAAAAACACTACTTGGGAGCTAGTTTCTCTTCCTTTGGGAAGGAAATTGGTTCAATGCAAGTGGGTGTTTCGGACTAAGGTTGCTGAAAATGGAAGCACCTGAAAATATAAGACAATTGTGCTGGAAAAAGGTTTCTCCCAGGTCCAAGGTGTGGAGTACCATGAGAATTTCGCACCAGTTGCAAAAACGGACTCCATCTGCCTAGTTTTGGCAATTTTAGCATGTAAGCATTGGGAAGTGGTGCAACAACCTGTAATGAAAATATCATCAAAATAAAGAACAATGACCTACAAGTCAACAACATTTTTCTACAAATACACATTAGGGTCTTATTTTCATCTTGTGAAGCCAATTGAAAGCAAGAAAGCATCTATTTTTGCATACCAAGCCCTGGGGACTTGCTTTACTCCATACAATGATTTTTTCAGCTTGCATACCAATGAAGGATCCTCTTGGAAACCTTCTGGATGGTTCATATATATCTCCTCATGTAGTTCACCATGTAATAAAGCACTCTTTACATCCATGTGGTGAACCTCCCAACACTTACTAGCTGCTAGTGCAACAACCAGTCTAATTGAGTCCATCTTTGCAACCGGTGCAAAGGTATCTATGTAATCAACTCAATGGACTTGAGAATAGCCCTTAGCCACTTAAATAGCCTTGTGTTTTATATAAGAACCATCAGCATAAATTTTAGTCCAGTAGACCAATTTACAATGAACAACTTTCCTCTTGGGAGGAAGGGGAACCAATTCCCATGTATTGTTCTCTTGGAGGGACTGAAGCTCATCTTCCATTGCTGACTTCCATCTTGGTTCTATACAATATTTATGATATGTCTGTGTATCAAAATGAATTATCATGTAATAGTTCTCAGCAAGAACACTATCACTAGAAAATGAGGCTTTATTAGTTTGTGATCTAGTTCTCCTAGGCTCTTGAGAATTGCCTGCCAATTCTCCAGCTTCTTGCAATTTTTTCATCCCATTTGGGACTAGATGGTGAGTCATATACATCAATATCATCTTCAAAAACATTCATATCAGAATTATCAATAAAAAATAGAGCATGTGTCATCACTTACATCTTCGAATGGTTAAGGAGAGGAGCAATCCTACGGTGCAAGTTCAAAGTCTGGAATTGGTTCTTCTTCGAATTTGACACTTCTTTCAAAAATGTTTTGCCGGTAGATGTGTCAAAGAGATTGTAACATTTTGTTTCTTCACCATATCCAACCATGAGACACTCCTTGATTTGTGGCTGCAAGTATTTACTCTTCTCTGGAGGAATTCTTGCCCATTCTTTTGTATCGAATATCCTGAAATTTGAGACATTTGGTTTTTCATCAAACCATGCCTCATAGGGTGTCATCCCTTTCACTTATTTGTGGAAGGATCTGTTCTAAATGTGAGTAGTGCAGCTGATGTCTTCAACCCATATCTTTGGACTAAGTTCCCTCACTTCTATCATGCAAGTTGCCATCTCTTTGAGAGATCTATTCTTTCTCTCTGCCGCACCATTTAGCTATGGTGTGTAGGGATTTGAGTGTTGCATCTGGATGCCACACTCCTCACAAAATTGTTCTAGATTATTATGTGGAAATTGAACCAGGTGATAGATTAATTTTACTCACAACAATTAACAATTGATCATGAAAAATCACTCACAAAGAGACTGAAAATTGGAGCTGAACACTAAACTTTATTAACTAAGTGTACAATAGCCAACCCTGTAACATAATAAATTTCTGAATAAATAAAATACATCAGGGATTCGAATGCATGAGGAGCAATTCGAATCTAGGATAAAGCAAGCTTACCAAAAATAAGCAAATCCCCCATAGGTGTAAAAAGCTGATCCCAAATCTGTCATGGAGCTCACGAATTGGAAAAAAGGATTAGGAAAGCTAAAGAGTGGTGGAATGGCAGCTCATACATGCTTTTTCATGGAGAAAAGAGAGGAGGATGTGTAGGACAAAAAACTAGTCAACATCACCTAGTCTAGCTTTTCCTTTTGCCTTAAAACACTGAAAAAGCAGGCAATAAAGCAGAAAAAGCAGAAGGGCACCTAGGAGGCCAGGAATAAAGCAGATTTGATTCCTTGGGCTTTCCCATGTGCTACATGAGTCAAATAAGGTAAGTTTGACCATTATGGATAGGAAAATGACAACTTGCACAAGGTGGGACACATGAACTAGGCAAATAAGACAGAAATAATTAAATTAATGTCTAAGTGGGTAAACTATGGGTTGATTATTCTAACACCCCCCCTTAAGCCCGACTTATGAGTAATATATTAGAAAATTATAGGGCCTAGCAACAAGGATTAGTCACCCTTTACATACTGCATGTCCATTTAAACAAAGAAAGAGGCAAAACCAACTTGGGAAAATACTCCCTTAAACATGGACTATAAAACAAAATTGTAGAATCTTGTCTTCACTCATGCTTGCACAGCATGATCAGAAATCCCCAGCAGTGATTTGAGATTGTTGAAGGTCTTATCACAAAATGCTTTGGTGAAGATATCAGCTACGTGTTCTAAAGATGAGCAGAAGAGTAGGTGAATGGTGCCATCATGCACAAGTTCTCTGATGTAGTGCATATGGATCTCAATGTGTCTGGTTCTCTGCTTCTGAACTGGATCTTTGCAGATTCGAATGGTACTCTGGTTATCACAGTAGATGGTAGTTGAGTACTCTAGTTCGAAGCCACACTCTCCAAGTAAACCCTGCAACCATAAACATTGAGTTGCTGCATTAACAACTCCTCTGTACTCTGCTTCTGTAGATGAGAGTGCAATGGCACTCTGTTTCTTGCTTGACCAGCTGATTGGCCCTTATGCAAGCATGAAAACCTATCCTGATGTGGAATTTCTGTCTGTTTTATCACCTGCCCAATCACTGTCAGTAAATCCAATCAAATCAAGATCATATTTTGCTTTATAGAAGATCCCATGTGTCCTTGTTCCCTGAACAAAGTTAAGGATCCTTTTGGCTGCTTTCCAATGGATCTCTTGAGGCTGATCCATGAATCTAGAAGCCACACTTACTACATAACAAAGATCAGGTCTAGTATGTGTCAGATATAACAAACATCCAATCAATTGTCTATACAGTGTATTGTTTACCATTGGTGAAGAATCAGCTTCTTCCAGCTTCACTCCTGAAAGGAAAGGAGTTTTGCTTGCTTTGCAATCCTTCATTATGAATTTGTTCAGCAAGTCCAAGGCATATTTGGACTGGTGCACCTTGATTCCAGCTTTGGTTTGAGAGATCTCAAGCCCCAAAAATTGACTTAAGAGCCCCAAATCTGTCATGGAGAAGGCTTGGTTCATAGCTCCTTTTAAGGAAGCAATCTCAGCCTGTGAGCTTCCTGTAATGAGGAGGTCATCAACATATAACACAATTATCATTAATGAACCATTAACTAACTTAAAATAGATATTTGGATCTGATTTTCACCGAACAAAATTCAGTGATAGCAAGAAGCTATCGATCTTGGCATACCAAGCCCTGGGGGCTTGCTTTAGCCCATACAATGACTTTCTCAACCTACACACAAGAGAAGGGTTAGTAGAAAAACCTTGAGGCTGCTGCATATATATCTCCTCAGTGAGATCTCCATTCAGGAAGGCACATTTTACATCCATGTGATGTACCTCCCATTGCCTTGAGGCTGCAATGGCTAGAGCTAGCCTGATGGAATCCATCTTTGCCACTGGGGCAAAGGTCTCATTGTAATGTATGCCATGACCCTGTGAGTAGCCCTTTTCTACCAATCTAGCCTTGTACTTCAGTGTTGAACCATCAGCATAAAATTTGGTCTTATAGACCCACTTACACTGTACTAGTTTTCTCCCTGGAGGAAGATCCACTAGCTCCCATGTGTTGCTCTTCTGGAGTGAGCTAAAATCATCCTTCATGGTTTTTTTCCATATTGGATCTACTACTGCTTATTAATATGTTTGAGGATCGGACTCCACCATTAAATAGAATTTGTCAGCAAACATAGGATCCTTCATGCACAGACCACTCTCAAATTGAGATCTAGTCCTCCTTGGGTCATTGGGATCCCCAGCTAGCTCACCTGTTGCATGTAGTGTCTTGGATTCCCATTTTGGCCTTGTGGGGCTGTTAGGGTCTGAAATAAACTCATATCCATCATACAAATCAGAATCAACATGTTCAACAAACTCTTTACTTACTTCTTGAGGGTCAGGAGGTGAAGAGGCTTCACCAACTTCCACTGCTGCAAGGGGTTCTTCTTCAAACTGAACACACCTTTCAATGAAGGCTTTGTTTGTGCTCAAATTTATCAACTTGTACCCTTTTGAATATTCATAGTATCCAACAAAAATACACTCTTGGCTTTGGGGCTGCAAAGCCTTCCTCTTCTCTGTCGGGATTCTAGCCCAAGCCTTTGAGTCAAAAATCCTGAAATGGGTCACATCTGGCTTGTGCCCACTCCATGCTTCGAAGGGAGTTATGCCATCAAGATATTTGTGAGGCACCCTATTCTGAATATGGGCTGCACAGTTGATAGCTTCACCCCAGTACTTTGGTGGCAAAGTTTTGGCCTCCATCATGCATGTTGCCATCTCCTTCAGTGATCTGTTCTTCCTCTCAGCAACACCATTTTGCTGTGGTGTGCAAGGGATATAATGTTGCATATGCATCTACACAATAATTAATAAACTCAGACTTGACATACTCACCACCATTGTCATATCTGAGGGCCTTGAGTTTCCTTCCAGACTGGTTTTCAACCAAAGCCTTAAAGACTTTGAATAGGCCAAAAACTTCAGACTTGTGTTTCAGGAAGTGAACCCAGCAATACCTGGAAAAGTCATCAATGAAGGTCAATGCATATTTGGCCTAACTCATGGACATATGAGGGAATGGGCCAGCAACATCATTGTGGATCAGCTCGAGGGGTGCAGAGGTTCTCTCATGACTAGCTCTCTCAAATTTGTGCTCTAGATGTTTTCCTAGGATACAACCTTGGTAGACTCCTTTGGAAAATTTTATCTTGGGCAACCCTATGACCATCTCTTTTTCACTAAGATCAGAAATATATTTGTAGTTTAGGTGGCCAAATCTTTCATGCCAAAGCTTGCTGGATTCATTAGCATGAATGAGAAGAGCAGAGGAGTTTGAGTAAGGTAGGAAGTGTGAGAACATGTATACCTTTTGAGCATGATTCGCAACTCCTTTTGCAATAACTCTACCGATTGAGATTTCTGTGATCTCGACTTCATCGGGTGAGAATATGACTTTCTTTGGAGACCCATTGTGGGTCATCTGGTACACTAACAGAAGGTTGGAGGCGAGACTAGGCACATATAGCACATTGCTAAACTGACCATGATCAAGATCTATTCTTCCTTTTCCTTTACTTTCAGTGAGAGAGTCATCTCCCAGTACAATAGATGGTCCTTTCGACATGTCTAGTGAGGAGAAGGCCTCCTTAGTCGAAACCATGTGTCTTGAAGCTCTAGAATCAATGATAAAACTAGGTGATCTTGATGTGCCAGCAACTAGAGCATGAACTCTCTCTCTGCCATGTGAACTTGATCCTCCTTCTCTCTTCTTTGAGCTTTCTGGAAGGGAGATGCCATTCTTCTCCAGGAGTTGGGTCTGCATGTCTATCTGCTTTTTCATACAAGATCTTTCAGAGTGATTTCCCTTATTGCAGTATGTGCACTTGTTCATTTCACCTTTGTTCTTCTTCTTCTGGTAATTCTTCTTGGGACCTTGTAGATCCTCCGGAGACTGTTTCTTGTCTCTCTTTTGCTCAGGTGGCTTTTTGGATTTCTTTTTTCCTTTTGAATCCACCTTCGAATCTCCAGCAATCAAAGCTTGATCTTTGGATGGTTTGATGGTTCCCATCATCACCAGCTTGTCATGTTCTTGTGTGAGAGATTCCATGAAATCTGCAAGGCTAGGCATCTTCCAGGTTCGAGCTGTTAGTTTGTGGCATAGAAGGTCAAAACAAACACTGAATAATCAGGGCCCAGCTTCGAGAGGATGGACAGTATGAGCTGATCATCTTTCTTTTCGATACCACACCGTTTCAGCTGCAAAACTAGTGCTTTGAACTTGGAGAAATATAGCTGCAGGGATTCAAATCTCGTTGGACTTAGAGAAATCAGCTCATTTTTTATTTGATGTCCCCTCATCTCATCTGTCTTTCCAAAAATATCATCAAGATTCTCCCATACTTCATTTGGTGATGTCAATCCATCAAGATGGAAAAGGAGGTCTCTGGAAATACTCAGACATAGGAGGCCATAAGCCTCATCCCTCCTGTTGTGCCATTTTACTTTTCTGTAGTTGTATTGGGCTCTGATTCTATTTCCATAGTCACCCTGTAGAGGCCTTTTTCTCTCAATAGTATCTCCATCTCTGCTTTCCATTCAAAGAAATTGAAGGGAGTCAAGATAGTTTTCTGTGATTGATCCATAGCTTAGAAAATCTGTCCCGGCTGTCAGTAGAAGGCTCCCAGTCACTGATGTCGAAACTACAAAACAATTTTTGAAGGAGAGAAACAACCTACAATGGCTCTAATGCCATTTGGAAATTGAACCAGGTGATAGATTAATTTTACTCACAACAATTAACAATTGATCATGCAAAATCACTCACAAAGAGACTGAAAATTGGAGTTGAACACTAAACTGTATTAACTTAGTGTACAATAGCCAAACCTGTAACATAATAGGTTTCTGAATAAATAACATACATCAGGGATTTGAATGCATGAGGATCAATTCGAATCTAGCATAAAGAAGGCTTACCAAAAATAAGCAAATCCCCCATAGGTGTAAAAAGTTGATCCCAAATCTGTCATGGAGCTCACGAATTGGCAAAAAGGCTTAGGCAAGCTAAAGAGTGGTGGAATGGCAGCTCATACATTCTTTTGTGGAGAAAAGAGAGGAGGATGTGTAGGACAAAAAACTAGTCAACCTCACCTAGTCTAGCTTTTCCTTTTGCCTTAAAACACTGAAAAAGCAGGCAATAAAGCAGAAAAAGAAGAAGGGCGCCTAGGAGGCCAGGAATAAAGCAGATTTGATTCCTTGGGCTTTCCATGCGCTACATGAGTCAAATAAGGAAATTTTGACCATTATGGATAGGCAAATGACAACTTGCACAAGGTGGGACACATGAACTAGGCAAATAAGAGAGAAATAATTAAATTAATGTCTAAGTGGGTAAACTATGGGTTGATTATTCTAACATATTATTCACATATTGCTTTCCATTATCACTTATAAGGACTTTAATATTCTTCCCACTCTGATTCTCTACTAGTGCTTTCCAAACTTTGAGTTGCTCAAACACCTTAGATTTCAATTTCAGAAAATACACCCAGCAAAATCGAGAGTAGTCATCAATAAATGTAAGCACATACCTAGATCCACCATATGAGGGAGTGGGTAGTGGACCACTCAGATCAAAAAGCACCAATCATGCACCAACCCAAGTTGTTGTGTTTATCTCCTTGCCTTCCCCTTCTCGTAGCTCTACTCAAGATGCTTCCCAAACACACATCCAATACAAGCTCCAGTAGATGGTTGAATTTGTGGAAGACCTTTCGCCATTCCTTCTTTGTGCAATGTTTGGAGATATCTGTAATTCATGTGGCCAAACCTCTCATGCCATAGTTTGGAAACTTCATTGGCATGTAAATGAAGTTCTTTATCACTGGAAGTAGGGATAAAATTAGAGAATTTGTACATTCTCTCATGATGATCAGCATAGCCAACTGCAACAACTTGGTTTATTGAGATTTCAAAAATCTCTACAGAGCCAGGAGTAAAGATTACTCTCTTTGGCTCTCCTGTATGGGTCATCTGGTAGAATGACATCAAATTTGATGCAAGGTCTAGTACATATAGTACATCACTGAATAACCCATGGTCTAAATCAATTCTCCCAATCCCTTTGCTTTGGAGTTCAAAATCATCTCCCATTCAAACTGTTGGGCCAACATTCAAACTCATGGAGGAGAAGAATTCTCTCTTGGATACCATATGCATGGAAGCACCCGAATCAATAATAAAGGATGAGGAAGTAGAAGTACCTACCACTAGTGCATGACATTTCTCCTTTCCTTCACTTGAACTGGAGTTGCCATCTTTCTTCCTAGTGCTGTCAAGAACTGTAATGTTGTTCTTCTCCAACAGTTGCAGCATGGTGTCTATGGTTTTATTCATGGATGAGCTTTATAGATGCCATACCTTGTGGAAATAAGAGAATTTGGCATTCTCTTTCCATTTCTTCTCCTTTAATTTGGGTGGATTTGTAGCTCCCTCACTGGATTTGGGTTTCTCTGATTTCTTCTTGTCCAACAACTTCGAACTCTTGGAGTTGGGTTTTCCCTTTGCTGAATTTGAAACCCCCACTGCTAGTGCTTGATCTTTGGTCTTGATGGAACCCATTTGGACCAATTTGTCCTTATCTTGAGTGAGTGACTCCTTGAAACTTTCCAGACTTGGCATTTTCCAGTTTCTAAGGATGAGTTTGCCTGAGTGAAATGTGCTCACAAAAACTAAGAACTCTGGCCACAACTTTGAAAGTATAGACAAGGTCAGTTTATCTTCCTTCTTCTCAATCCCACATTGTTTTAACTAAAACAGAAGTGATTTGAACTTGCTGAAGAAGTCTTAGATTGTGTCATAGTTCTCTAGGCTCAAGGTTATCAAATCATTCTCAAGCTGGTGACCGTGTAGCTGATCAGTTTTGCCAAATAGAGAATCAAGTTTCTCCCAAACCTCCTTTGGTGATGTCAAACTATCAAGATGGAACAAAAACTCTCTTGAGATGCTCAGACATAGAAAACCAAATGCTTCATCCAATTTGTTAAACAACTTGGCTTTTTATATAGCAGGATTTGGTTCCACTTCAGTGCCCATAGTAACTCTGAAAAGCCCCTTGGCTCTCAATTGAAATCACCATCTCTGCCTTCCATTCAAAGAAGTTGAAAGGTGTTAACATGATGTGGGTAGCCTCCATTACTTCCTGTGTTGATGGTGGTGAAATTTCTAACTGGGTTACATTCAATAATTCAATTTTATCTGGAATTCACTAAGAAAGCAACTCAAATCCACTAAGAATTTGGTCTGAAACTCAAAAATCTCCAACCATCTCTAATACTGTGTGATAAATTTGAACCATAAAGTGAGTAATTTGAACCATGGGAGAATATTAGAGCATTAGTGAGGTTCATAGATGAAATTTGGGTGCAAGATTCAGCAAAAGCCATCAAATTACAGTTAAATTACACACAATTATAGCTGGAAACAAGATAATTTTTTACTATATAACTCTAAAATTGTTTCTAATAGGTTTTTAAATACATCATAAGAGTTTTGAATGGCTTTGAAATCCAATTGTGAGCAAAAATCCCAAAATTGCCAAACTGGCATCAAACCCCCCTAGGTGGGCCAATTTAGTCCCAGATCTCTCCAAATGGACAAAAAATGTTGAAGTGGCATGGATGATGTGTGCTGGGTCAACGATTACACCTTGGATAGTGTGGGTGTGGAAAACAGGATGGTTTAGACTCTCAATGCAACATTAATTGCACCAAATCAAGCCAAATTTGGGCAAAATCCCACTCTAGTGCCCCAAGTCAACTTTCCTGTCCACATTCAATGAATGGGAGTGCACCAAAAATTATGACTGTGCATATGTGGCTGGATGACTAGGATGGAGTACCCATGTGGGTCATAGAACCTCAACTTGACATGGCATATGTCCACCTAAGTACCCCTAGTCCACCTCATAGTGTATTAAAGCTTAGAAAAGCAATAAAATTGACTAATTAGTGTAACTAAGGTACTAATGATGGATTATTGTTCTAACAGAAGTGAAATAAAATGAATTTCTGCTTGGTTGGATGAAGTATAATATTCGAGCTGAAAGTAGAACTGTGGTACTCTCATATGGCTGAAGTATGCTATTGTAAAACTGCTAATGGATTCTCTCATATAGTGTTCACCTTATACAAAACCCGATGGTACAATTCTTACCATATGAATAAATGCATGGATGTAAAACATGGAAAGAAATCATTGGATTACTGATCATTGATGAATGTCGTTAACCAATGCGAGGTAATCTCACCATTGATGTCAATGAGTGCCAAGGTACCTAATTACACCGTGCAAAGTGTGAATAAAGGAGTTGATGTTGAGCCACTTGCAATACCTAACAATCAAGGTACATTGATGTATTCCTATGATTGTCAGTGATAGAAGTTTCCATTAAGGCATGAAAACCTCAAGGTACAAAAATTGAACTCTAGTCTCTATCCTAGATAAGGTGCTAAGGTCGATGGGACTTGTTGAAAGGTGGGCCTTAAGGAATCCCACATTAGTCAACACAAGTTGTACATAATGAGTGGTAGGACTATAGGTAAAAGATCTCATGGTCAAATAGTTTATATGGAATGGATAACAAAGCAATGTAGTCATGGAAAGGAAGCTGAATGGTTTTATTTAGAAGGCAAAAGATAAACTGAAAATAAGGAAAATATGTGTGGCTCAGAAAGGTAGACATGTGGGAATTTATGATGTATAAGGAAGAAAAATTAGACTCTAACATGGATAACGAATAAGCTTGGAAGGGTAAGTAATCATGACATGCCGTAATTGGTTTCTAGAAGGCTTCTTTGTGGCATCAAATGTCATGACACACACAAGGAAAAATCAACTCCTTCAAGCTTTAAATGGAACATTTTTCTAAAAACTTTCTGCGATTTTGTAAATTACTTCTGCATGCCATTTGTTTGTCTTTAAATTTGCAAAATGTAAGAATTTTCCTGCAACAAACTTGTGAGAGCATTGAAAATACATGAAATTATGTGGTTAATCAAAAGTGAAAATAAATAAAATGCTCTTATACCTGAAAGTAGCAATGCATATTAAGCAGTCCTTCTTGTCAAAACCTGTTTCTGAGTGACTTGCGAAAACAAGTTAGCACAACAATCATAAATTTTTGAGAAAATTCTAAGTTCATTTATTATTCTTTACCTAATACTTTTATTATTAAAAACAAATTTTATGTGCTTATTTTAATCTTATAAGTTTATGTATATAAATATGAATATGTGTTTTTATGTAATGATTGTGCAATAGGGAGAGAGGGTCGACCCTTCCGGTGGTTGACCCCCCTAAAAACATAGTATCTTAATGACCAAAATTAGAGAGGAATGTGTGAAATAAGCAATTTATATAATAAGTGTAGCATTTTCAATGACCATGCAGATACCCCCCCCCCAAAAAAAAAAAAAATGAAGATGTGCCAGGTCCCACTGTGCAAGAATAAAAATTAAAAAGAAGGCATAGCTCCAACAGCAGCTGCCTTCGATTTCAAAGACGCATATCAATTTTATTGTTTTTTGTTTTTTGTTTTTATATTTTACCTATTGTTAATTTGTATTTATATATATATATATTTTTAAATTTTTATTGTTATAATAATATTTTATTGTTGAATTATTTTTCTATTTTTTATTTATTTACCTACTATTTTTAATTTTTCATGTTGTTATCACACATATTTACAAAACCCTTTTATCATTATTTTTTTTTATTTTTATTTTTTAAATTTCATTTTTTCAAAACAGACAAATATGTGTATGTTTTTTATTGTATGTTTTTCTTTTTTAATTTTGATTAGTTTAATCAAAATAAATAAATAAAATATTTTTTATTTTTATAACTTTTATGTTTGACTTCAAATTTTTATTTTTTAATTGTTTTTGTGTATTTTAATTATTGTTGAATATATATACATATTGATTATCAAAAAATTAAAATAGATTATGCTAATAAAAATAAATAAAAACAAATTATGTTAATCCCTACACTTGCTCAAAAATATTTAGCTATATAGAAGAAAAGAGTTCTATGAAGTCAACAAGATAATCAACGACTTATCAGCCCTATTTGCTATCTTTATAAGTCCTATTGGTTAGCATTTACATATTAATTATATCTTTACTAAGCTTACAGTGTAAAGGAATTCATATTTATCTTTAATAGTATAGTTATATTCATCCTTTCTATTTATCTTTAATAGTATAGTTATATATATTAGCTATTTTAAAGTAGGAATATTAGTAACTATTAGGAAGTAGTAAGATTCTATTGTAAGATAAAATATAATATTAGTTTTTAAAACTTCAAAAACCAAACAAACGAAGTCTCCTCTTTGGTGTACTCTGACGTTTATTAGGTTTGCATGCACTACTTCACTGTTTGGAGCTCTTTAATTTGTTATATTTCCTATTCTGTTGTTAATTTAGCTTGGTGCCTAATATAAAATGAGGAGAGACCCTGGATTATATGCTGAATTCGTGCTCACTAGTCATTGGGTTGGTTCATAAGTCGGAACTTTAATAGTCTAAACACTTCTCTGTTTGAAGCTTGGGTTGCTATGTATGTGATAAGTGGCAGAGATATTAGTATAAGTAGAAGCCTAGTAATAGATTTTGTATATGGCATGCTACAATAGAATTTACTCATCCTTCAGGGACTATTCTCCGCCTACCATTCTCATCACGAGCCAAGCCTACTTGCAGTAATTTATTCTTAATAAAACAATATCATACATATAATGCGGTGCAAAATAGAATTCATTCCAGATAAAAAAAATCTAAAGACCATCCAGTATTTTCTTTTTTCTAAATTTTCGACTGATAGTTGGCTCTAACCAATTTTCCCTTCTTCACCAGTGCGTTAAGAGAGATAGAGGGGTTGATGAAAACACCACTGGGGTTCATGGCCATTTTAGTTTATAATGAAAACAACAAACAGCGTTAGATATCATAGACGCCAAGTTACAATTAAAAATAAAATGAAAATATTGCCTCTATTCTATTGGAAAAGTAGTCTACTGGTATGAAATAGTGACGGGGTCGCCCTCTCCAACACATTTTGTTTCTATGAGAGGGTGTTAGTGAGAAATTTTGCGAAAAAATATGAGTTAAACACAACAATCGATGGCCAATGTCTTAAGCTCATTCATACTTAGATAAACATGCGGGAGCTCAAAATTTTCCATCCTGCTACAATTCACAAGAAAATCATATTCCCATAACTATGGAAAGGCAACAGAGAGGAGGAATGTTTCCCATTAATAATATGTGAGCCATTATAAACTCCAAAAGCGAGCAACTACCGAGAGATTGAAGCAAAGCTAGTTTGACCTATAGGCGGGACCTTAAATGCTATTTCCTTACTGCATAGTGGAATACGCCCAAAACAATACTTCCAGAAATGTGTGCAGCACGTAGGGTCATCATCAATGAGTCTTCTACTCAGCTATGATCATGTATCTATGACAAGGGCAATGTAATTAAAAAAAATAGAATTTGTAAGAGGCCACAAGAACAGAACGCCAACTTAAAGTACAACAAACCACATGAAAACTATCTCTACCCAAAAAATAAACAAATTAAAAGCCATATCCAAAAGAAATATTCTCTACAAGGGCCTAAAAAATAAATACATGGTCGTCGATAGCCCTCATTGGTTTCCTGAAATCCTTGTCTCCTCTTTTGTTCACAATGATCCACACCCTAAGAGCCGTGAATAGGAAATATTTCATGGTAGGTAGTCAATCATCTGCCTGTGATCATCCAAAAAAAAAAACTTTCACCGTAAACTAAAAAATGATCCCACCAAACAAGAGAAAGCCGCCGAAACAAATAGAAGCAAGCACCTGTGGAGGAAGAATTTGAGAGGGCGTAGCATATTTATTGAAATTTGGAACTGCTCAGTAAAAAGTGGGATTTGATCTCGTAACCTCTAGCAGATGATCTGTATAGCTGGTGTCCATTAATTTGACTGGAGGTTTTTGCAACCAAATCGTGAGTAGGATACAATTCACTAGTCTAATTAGTAGTAGGATATCCACAATCTCATAAATATTGGTAGGAAATCGGCATTCCTTCAGTCCATTAGTTGGATTAAATTCTTTAATGAATTCAACTGAAGATTGTAATGGGTAGTTTGGTTGTTGCAATTATCTAGGGATAGAAATTCCCTCAGATAGTCATAACTAATTGGAAAGAAACCTTATGTGGGAATAATCCAGAGAGAATCACACCAGGAATGTGGCTATAACCAGTAGCAATAATCATAGCTAAATATCGGAGAGGATACCGCGACCAATAGAGCATTTTAGTCAAGCGATGAAAAGAGATATTGATGAGTGTGTTATGCGTGTATTACATCTTAGGAAACGATACTCAAGGGCTGGTTCATGAAACGGTTTAAAGATGGTTTCTAGGCCACCCAAGGAGTGAATTTTTGGAAGTACACAGGATTTTATTTTATTTCGGACTGAAGGATGAAAGTTAGCGATAAAATTGTTGCTATTGCGCATGAAGGGCTATTTGCGTTTGTGTTTGCAGGTTTCACATGATATACTATTTCAGGTTTCGTATGGAGGGATGAAAGGTTGTTTTAAGATAATTTTTGCAGGTTTCAAGTTTCAGCATGGAGAAAAACAATTTGTCTTATATTTTAGCTTTTGTTTTATTTTTAAAGTTTATATATATATATATATGTGTGTGTGTGTGTGTTTAATTGCTTTGCATTCTTTTAAAAAGGTTTTATTTTATTATTATATATATTAATGTTTAGGATTGCATGGTTTTTAATATATATATATTATAATGTTGATTAAAATTTTTATTTTTTATTTTATATATATATTAATATTTAATGTTGCAGGTTTGTTAATTGAATAATATATATATTTTGTTAATTTATTAAAATTAAAACTAACAACTTAAAAAACATGATATATTTTTAATGTTAATTTTAAAGTTTTATATAAATTTTGTTTTATTTTTAAAGTATTCCTAGATCCAAAATATTTTTTTTTGTTCCTAACAAAGTTAAAAATAAGTGTTGATCAAAAGGTAAAAATTTTCATTTTATTTTTTAGATTTTAAATTTATATTTAGATTTTAAAAAACTAAGATTAAAACAAACAAACAAAAATATTGTAAAAGTAAAACAAAAAATATTTAGAAAAACTAAAACTAGTATTATTCATTTGTTTATTAATTCATTTATTTTATTTTCTAAACCTTAATTCCTAATAAAAAGAGATAAATATTTCAAAATTATAAACAAGATAGTAATTAAGGAAAAAAAAAATTTAGTAAACAAAACATTAAAGCAAGTTGAAGCATCCTACATGCTCATTTTAAATTAAAAATAAAAACTAAAATCTACCTACTCTAATTAAAACGATTATTTACATAAAATAAAATTTCCAATGCAACCATCTATCTAAAAGAAGTAAAAGAATGTTTACAGATGATTTTATAAAATGAAACCTAATGTGTTCAAAAATATGCGAAATTAAGGATTGTAAATGTAAATCAAAGTAAAAACAAAAACAAAACTTATCTAACCTAATACTTACTTGGAAACATTGTTTGATGCATCTTTCGTTTGCATGATGATCACCCAAGATCCCTTCTTCATCCTCTTCAATTTCTAGTTCAAACAGGTGTTTCTCATATGATATGTGTGATTCTTCGAATACCAATCATTTCTTGTTTGTATCAGGAGGATTACTTACATCTTTGACTGCTATCAAGATCTCCTCTTCATGAGAAGAGGAGATCCCAACTTTTGCTAGGATTTGAGTGAGCTTCTCTAGGCTTATTCTTATCATAAAATGGTTTTATTGACATCAAATCAAATGATAAAAAGAAAATTGAAAAAAATGAGTACATGACAAATGCAAAAGAAACATTAAGAAATGAGTTAGTACAAAATGAGTGCAAAAACAGAAATAAAAGGTTCACAAAAATCTCTGTAAAACAAGAAAATTAAAAGCAAGTTAGTATGAAATACTACAAAACTGTAAAAGAAAACTTACATAAAAAAAATCTCATTTAAAGAAAAAGAAAATACTTTGCAGAAAAATAAACACACTTGCGAAAACATAGGAACAACAAGGCTTTAGGCACCCCACTATAGTGGATGCATCTGGTTGTTACACCACAGAAATTCTGGAAATTATGTAGTGAAGTCTTCTTTGCGCCTTACCGTTTTCCCCTCCATCTTGCTGTGTAATATAAAATTAATATATCTATCTATCTAAACTCTGATCTCTTTTAGCACCTCCTCGGAAACGACGCCAAAATGTTGGGAAAAATATTAAACAGTTTTATAACATATATCCAACGATTTAATTTGTCAACCCAGAGAGAGCATAAACTTTTGAGGTACAAACAAAATATATGCATGGGTAGAATATAGATAATTTAATCTAATATTCTAAGTGACTGAAATAAAAAATACATGTAATTGAAATTGAATTAAGCTTGCAAAAGAAGGAAATAACATGGAAATAAACCTAATCTAGAAAAGCATAAGAGTGCATAAAATAAACTGATATAAAGCAATCAGCATTAGCTTGTGAGCTCACATAAAATCAATATAACTAACTCATAACCAAGACATCAAAATATGAAGAAATAAAACTATATATTTTAAAATATGAAATCTATTACAACAAGATCAAATCCATGACTATCTCAAAAGATGGACTAGTTCTCTATTATAAAACCACTAGAGAGGCCTCTAAACAAAATGAGGAAAGAGACCTCCTATTTATACATGAATATAAGATAACTAATCATAATTACATATCCACTATTCTCTCAACTTATCCCTCAAAATCCTCAACAAATATACAACTCATCCCTTAAAATCCTCAACAAATATACAACTCATCCTTCAAATCTTCAACAAATATTGGATGAGATATTCTCTCCACATTTCCATAATCTTCTCAATGAAATTAGCTCACATCTGGAAGATGAAATTCGAATCTGAGGCTAGGTGGTCACTTTTGAGCTTGTTAAAGTCTTCAAATTAACATATAAGCATCACCAAATTCATCCAACTTTAAAGTATAATGAAAATATGTTATTTTTTTCTCAATAATTAACCACAAATTCACTCAAAATACTCAAAAATAAATGATTTGGAAAATGGTAATATAAACCCATATTTATTATCAAAGTGGTGAATATTAATAGTTTTATGAAAGAATAAGATAGGAATAAGGTGACAATTGGTATATAAAAGGTGAATAAAATGTGGTCTTTTTGCGGCTCAACAGGCTCTTTCTAAATACTATTTATAGATTGTTGTGTGCTTTGTTTTGAAAAGTGTGGTTTCTTGTGTGATATAAGATGTGTTTGTGAAACTCTACTTATATGTTTCCTATGTATAATTGATAGATGACCACTTTTACCAGTTTCATGGATGGTACTAATCGTTACGTATTGAATCTTGCATCAAAATATTGGGTACTATACTCTCTTACAAGTGATTTGGTGAGTTCAGGGGGTGTTTGTTTAGGTCCCTCCACCAAATATCTAGAAAAGTATCATGAAATGATTGGATTGTTGACGAAATCCCTATCTAGTGATGTAAGGGAGACTAGGGTTTACATAGACTCCAAACTAGTTGTTTAGCAGCTTAACCAAGTCTACACCATCCAAAACCCCCTACTCCTTCATACATTCTGAAGGGTTAGACTCTTAGAAAGGTATTTTGAGCAATTCACGTATCAACATGTTCTGAGACATTTGAATGTTGTTGAATATTCATTAGCTAATTATTTCTTGTATTGGTATATTTCTCATAATAAAAAAATCTATAATAACATAAAAACAAGCATTCAAATCAATAAGTAGGAATACCTTTCACACGTCACATTTTTGCGCACAAATATTTAAATAAAGTTTTTTACACACACACACACACACACACACATATATAAATTGTAAAGATGAGATACAAAAAATGGGTTGAAGCATCAAGTTTTCAGTGCCCCAAAATTCTAGGACTTGGCATGTTTCAAAATATACATATATAGGGAAAAATGTGAAGCTTCGAAGCTTTCGGTATGAATACATATACAAAAACATGGAAAGTCTCTATAGACTAGTCATCATGGTGGTTCCCATGGTAGCATTTAATGGCCTGAGCCACTCTATGAAGTAGCTTGGTGAACCGTCCTGAGACTCCCATAGTATGATGTTGGTAGCACTTGGGTATGTCATCAGTGGTAACATCAGGAATCCCTATAGTCAAACGATGTAGGTTCTCCTCAAGAGCCCCAATCTCCTCATCAACCTCAGAGTGATGGACCACCATATCTCTAATCCCTTCCCACCTCTCAATAGGAGACATCCTAGCTGGACATACAGGTCCAATGTCTGCACAAACTATATTTTACTTATCTCAGCATTACAAAAATAAATATTAAATAAAACATGAAAAATTAAAAACATGGTGGATAGTGTGTTTCTTACCTCGATCATTCCACTCCTCTCCCTCAGGTAGTGGAAGCTCCGGGTCCTTATGGAAGTATTCCCCCTTGTAGGCATAATCATCAATCATGAGTAGCTAGCCCCTCAACCAGTGAAATAATACTGATCCGTAGACAACCTTGGAACCCCCGCCACAGTGACAGGACATAACATAAACCCATCCGAGCATCCTAGGATCCTCAGGATCTAGTCTACTCACAACCACTTGGGGTCTCATGTGAGGCACCCTCTACAGGATGAAAGACACTAGCACAACTCCATAGCCAAACAGTTTGACCTATCCCCACTTTCTCTTGTTCAGTTGATCCTTCAGGATGACTAGCATGCCATCTTACCAATCAAAGACTGTAGGTGTCGTACACTCTAGGGAACATAGCACATGTTCCTTAGTGGTCAGGTGTGAAGATCTAGTCTTGACAACTTTCCTGATGGTATAAACTATCATCCTCAAAGGATGATCCACTATCTTTTTGATAGGGAGCTTTCGAGATTGGGCATGCATCCCTAGCGCACAGAATCTGTCAATCATATCATCCAAGAAAAACTAACCACCCTGTGGGCTGGATAGGACTACTTGTCTCCCTCTTCAAGATAGCTCAATCAAGAAGTATATGACCTTAATGTCAATAGTTAGGGTGTGGGTATAGACCACAAAATGTTGTTTCCCTCGGTCCCACATGTCGATGATATACTCCAAGATACGTACATGGGATTTCATTCTCGGTACCCTAAAGTATTTAAGTAACCCAGAGTTCAGCAGGGCCTCTATAGTGGCCAGATCACTGATAGCTTGGAAATCCGTTGTTTCATGCTCATGTTCCTTCCATATTACCATGGCATGGATGTTGTTTTGCACCTGCATGATGTTGAAAAGATGCATTAGAATTCACATTATAGGAAAATGAAACACAAAAAATTGATTTTAATGGATGAGGGGGATATTTTTTTGAAAAACCCTAGCTGTGATGCTTTTTTCCTGCATAGACAGAGTGCTCGATGCTTCTGATGGCTGCAAATAGAGTGCTTATGGTGCCTCTATCTCAGCACTGCAGAGCATCGTGTTTAGGTGCTCCTATCAGCTATGGACAGAGCACCTACAATGCAGTTGTCCCAACATGATAGAGTGCCATCGTGCTCACAGATAG
Source organism: Pseudotsuga menziesii (assembly GCA_001517045.1). Taxonomy (NCBI): domain Eukaryota; kingdom Viridiplantae; phylum Streptophyta; class Pinopsida; order Pinales; family Pinaceae; genus Pseudotsuga; species Pseudotsuga menziesii. The sequence continues at coordinate 69,502 of LPNX010179712.1, read as the reverse complement.
AAAAATCGATTTCGCCTCAGCATGCGTTTTGGACTTCCAAAATGCCCCTAAAAACCCCCATCTCTAGTCAAAAATAAAAAACAACATAATTGTGGGAATGGAAGGGATGGTCTTGGCACTTAACTACTCCAAGTATTTTGAGAAACGATGGACAGTAGCACTCACAATCACCAGGAGAAGCTTTCCTCTTTTTGCTCCAACTCCAATTGCTTCAAATAGAAAAGTGACAATGGTTAGAAATTTTACTATTAGCTCCTATTTATAGCAATTTTGGTCTTTTTTATTATTACTATTTATTATAAATTATTTTTAATTCCAAAATTACTTTAAATGAAGTGGGTTTTTATTATTTGTTTTATTTAGTTTATAATGAAGTTGCCTTTAATGTGTTTTTTAAGCTTCCAGGTTAGATTTGTATGGATTGTGGCTATGATTTAAGCTCTTTTTGTATTTTTCACACTTAATGTGAGAATGAAAAAGTACCGAGCGTATTTTTACACTTTTCACATGCTCATTAAACAACCAGTAAAAGAGTGTCAAGTCCACTTTTTCTTATTTTCCATACTTGTAAAAACTAGATTATGAAAAAGAGAACCCATTATGGAGTTACATTTAAGCTCTTTTTAGTCTCCATAAAAACACAAAAATATTTCCAAGCGAAATTATTACGTTCATGCTTGTGAAATTATTAGAACGATTGACTAATCGGTGGTAGGTTATCACTTTTTCAGACTGATTAGGGCTATATATGAAAAATGAACACTCTAGTTGATATCAGGCAGAAGAGTTCTCTGAGAAAGTATTTTATACTTTTTCAGTCATTAGGGACTAAACTTTACGAAAAAATGACCCTTTTTGGAGTCCTATTGTCTCTTCGTTCAGACTCTCTAAGCATGAACGATACTGAGTTCACTTTCATTGGACTCATAAAATCAAACGATGGAAGGCCCTATCCGGGAAAAAACCCCTCATTTCTCAGGTTCATAAAACATGTGAGAATGGACTCATCGCTTGATGAGTAACAACGAGTGTTTGTTACTCTCTTTGGACTCGTAAAAAGGAAAAGAGACACTAATCCTTTAATATCTAGAAATTAATGGAAAGGAGAATTTTTTCATTTGTATTTATGACAGTTTATAGTCCACATTTGAACATGGAGCCTATTTTCATTTGCATATCTAAACAATTGGGTATTAAACTTGTCTCCGAGTCGATCCACTTTTATGAGTCACCTAACTCTTTTGAGTCAATTCAAAGAATGCTCTGTCATATTCCTTGCATTACACCTAGTTTCAGTCGTGTCAAGTCAATGCTGTCAAGTCACTTGTCATTCCATAACTTGTTCAAAGGATGTCTCTTCCAAAAAGTAACTCGTCAGTAACTCTTCATGTTCATACAGTCAGTCATGTCTGAATCATTTTCATCATTTCAAATCGAATCTTGTTCCATGTTTCGTGTCACTGATGTGGGAATCATTATGGCCCTCCTTTGATGAGTATATTCTTGTGGACTTCAGCTCATCATCCTGGAATTAGACTTAGAAACCTAGTCAATTACCTTGAAACCTACATGCCTCAATGGCAGGTTTCTCACTTCCAACAATAGGTTTCAATCAATGACCTCTGATTAAGAGATTCTATCAAGTGTTCAACTTCAAAACATTTATTTACACTTGGGAGAATGTATTAAGATACCTTGGGAATCATTGACATTAATGCCGATTTACCTAGCACTTGTTAACATTATACATAAATGAATGGTAATAAAGTGGTTTCTGCCATGTTCGATGTCAAAAAATCTATTCACATGGTTAGAATCATATCATTTTGGGATTGGAATGAATACCCTAAGTAGTTTGGCTTCATCAGTCTAGTTTCATATACTCATGTTATGATTGGAGATCATTTGAAGTCTTGAAATGGATCCACATTGTATGTTTGGCGGCTATGTTCAATATTTGAGGTTAGATAACATGCATCTAATTTTATGTTTCATAGCCATGTTATGTCTCCTACATCAGTTGTTCATGGATCTATAGTGCATTATTGGTATCCATGACGTAGTCATCATCATGGATCTGCAGTGTACTGGACCGCAATCATGATTGAGTGAGATAAGTTAGTTACTAATCCTATGTTAGCTATGAGCTCATCTCTCATTTACTCTCTACCAGATTGATATCTAGCAAACTATTTTACCTATCACTTCCTTCCAGCCTCATACTTTGGGGGGAATTCTGTTGCACCTGGAAATTCCGTAGTTGCTTGTTTTCATTTCAGAAATACTAGCCTGAGATTCCTTTGGAATTACAGGAATTTTGAGGTCTAAAATGGGCCTCCTAAAGAAAATAATAAAATAATATTTATTAATTTTGGAGCAAGACAAAAAAAAAACTACTTTTTGTGTTCGTGTTTTCGACATATTTCCTTATGTTTTTATTCAAATTTCAATTTGCAAAGCTCGTTGGATGCGGAATTTGATTCTGCATCCAATCAGTACCCACTCTAAATAATTTTGATGGACCCCACTACCCCAAAAACAATAAATACCTGAAAAAAATGTGATGATGACCCCGCTACCCTAAAAACAAGAAATACCTGAAAAAAAGTGATGATGACATCATCATCACATTTTTTAGGTTTTTTTTTTGGGGGGGGGGTAGCAGGGTCTGTCAAAATTATGCGGTGTGGGTACTCATTGGATGCAGAATCAAATTCCTCATCCAACAAGCTCTTCTGATCGAAATTTGAGTAAAAACACAGGAAGATATGTCGAAAATATGAACAAAAAAAGTAGTTTTTTTTGTGACAAAATATGTCAATTCAACCGTTATGGTTGACTCATTTTATTGAAATTATATTGGTTCTTGAATTCCAACACACAAGAACTTATTTTTCGGACTTTTTCTTATAAGGCCCATTTTAGACCCCAAAATTCCTCTAATGAAATGTTTTTCCATCCTTAGGAAGGTCGTTGTTTTTCCCTAGTTATGACAGAGCGTCGACGGTGCTCTATCCTGTGGAGTAAAGTGCGGCGAATCCTATTTTTAATTTTGTAGTAGGTGTTGTTAGTGCTTCTTCTTATTGAGTAAAAAATGCTGGCACTTTTTCACCTTAAGCTAAGTGCGCCGATCAGCCCAAAACATGAAAAAAGAAGATTCTAGAAGCTTCCTTACGAAAGCCTATTTGGAGTTGGTTCTTACTAGCTAGGGAGAGGTGGAATTTTCCTTCCTCACCTGTTCAGATCACCTCCTATCTATTTTCTAAGTGAATATCATGAAATATGGCCTATAAATGGAGCCTTCATGATGGAGGCCAAAGAAGGAACCCTTATGTTATTTGATTGAGATATGGTTTATAGGCAAGGTAGAGTGAGCTTTTATTTGAAGATATTGTTGTAGGTGTGAAGGATTGTAGATTTGTTGTGGAGGATTAAGCTAGAAACATCAAGGATTGGTTGTAAATTTACTCTCTTTTATAATTAATACAAAATTATTCCCCTTTCCTGTATTTAATGTGTGTTAATATCAGTTAGATTTTGTTAGACTCTTTGATCACTAACATAGACGATTGATTTGTCATGATGCTCTCACTTTGTGCTTTTGTCTTTTAATCTCTTTTGTAGGTATTGAAGATTGCAAGAAGGACTTTTGGAACAAGGACAAAAGAACTTATATCTGAGCTATGATTTTGGTTTCATGTTGATCAAATTGATTACCTAGGGGAAGGATATGTTGTTGTGCACTTTTGTTCTACTCTTGTGTCTTGCAGGGTAGAGGAACAAGCGGTGTCTGCACCGGTTGCAGAATTCCTTGAAATGACCACACCCCCAAAAGGTTATATATGTGGAACAATGCATAATACTAACACATGAGCTGCTTAGATCGAAAAATGTTGTTGAGGAAATAGATTGAGCACCATGTTCCATGTCCACAATGGAGGTGTTGCAATATTTTCTTGCAAAAAGAAAGGAATTATTATCTTCAACTAGAGACATTGATCCATCTCATGTGATGCTGATCACATTAGACTTATACCAATCAACGCCTAGGATTCCTTCCAAAGCCACTTTTCATATTAAAGTAACATCTCATGGAGAAAATATTTCAAACCATAGTTGATGAAGGAACCTCAACCTATGTCATGTCATTTAAATGTTGGCAAGCATTAGGATCACCCAGGTTAGTTCAATCCCATACTGTGCAAAAAGAATTTGATGGGAATTCATTCTCTCCTCACACACTCATTGTATCCTTCCCTATTAAATGGTTTGGAAATAATGTCACACTGGATGTTGAGGTAGTAGATGCGCCTATAAATTAAAATTTTCTATTAGGATATAATTGGATACATGCAATGATAGCCATAGTGTCTTCAGAGTCCCAAGTGATTCGGTTCCCTCACTAGGGGAAGATTGTCATGATCGACCAATCAGATTACTGCATGCTTGAAAATGCTATCCAATCAATTTTTCCTTTCATCAAGGATGCTCTAAAAAAAGTTCAAGACATTAGGGCAGGATCATTAAAAAATTATTCCCTCATGGGAAATTTGGTGTTCCATTAACCCTTATCTACTATAGACGTGACTGTAGAAGTGTCATACCAAGCTATTGAAATGGATTCAACAGATTTGGATCGAAATCTTGCCTTAATGGAGGAATATGATCCAGTTACTTGGCCAATTTTGGCTGTGAGATCTCCCAGCTCACTTCATTTCTTGGAAGAAATTTTATCTTCAGATGAAACTATCCTTGAAGTTGTAAAAATTTGGTTGTACCCACCTAAGGACATATTTCATGGGGCCACTAGGAGCATATTTTGTATAAATCCACCCAAGTATAGGAGCATCCTTTGTATGTTCCTTGATCTTATCAGGTATATTTGGAAGCATGCATATAGGTTTAGGTTATCCCTTTGCGAACATGCATTTGAACCTCTTACAACCCAAATTTTCCATATGGTTGAACTTGTTGGAAATTTGTGGTTCATCCGATCATATCTGTATTTTCCACCATTCCGACAGAAGGAATGGATGGTAGAGGAGTAGGTATAGACTATGGAGAAGGAAGGAACTTGCAAGGGTCTTAAGTATTTATCCATGTTCATCTATTATGAATTAATTCAATCCTCTTCCCAATTATTGTTCAATGTTTTCCATTTAAGTTTCATGTTGGATGTAGTTGGATACATGCGATGATAGCCATAGTTTCTTTAGAGTCATTAGTGATTTGGTTCCTCATTGGGGAAATATTTTCATGATTGACCAATCAGATTACTGCACTCATGAAAATTCTATCCAATCGAATTTTCCTTTAATTAGGGATGCTCTAAAGGAAGTTTAAGGCATTATGGTAGGATCGTTAAAAAATGATCCCCTCATGGGAAATTTGGTGATCCCACAACCCTTATCTGTTGTAGAAGTGTCATACAAAGCTATTGAAATGGATTCAATAGATTTGGATCAAAATATTCCCTTGACGAAGGAATATGATCCAGTTACTTGGAAAATTTTAGCTGTTAGATCTCCTAGCTCACTTTGTTTTTTGGATGGAATTTTATCATCAAAGGAAACTATCCTTGTAGTCATAAAAATTTGGTTGTACCCCCCTAAGGAAATATTTCATGGGGCCACTGGGAGCATATTTGGTTTAAATCCACCCAAATATAGGAACATCCTTTGTACATTCCTTGATCTTATCCAGTATATTTGGAAGCATGCATATAGGTTTAGTTTATCCCTCTACGAATATGCACTTGAAAATTTTGCAAACCAAACTTTCGATATGGTCTAAGCTATTGGAAATTGGTGGGTTAACCCATCATAGCTATATTTTCCACCATTCCGATAGAAGAGACTACTGAACCTGGGACACCCTAGTCAACACCCCATTTCCATTTTTGTTCCTATGCTAAGCTATTCTCATAGGCTTGTGCACCCAATTAGTCCCATCATGACCTGAAGTTTGAGACCACATACTTCTCTTCCATATAGTTCTAACTATTCCCTATTGGTCTCCCCATTTCATGTTAGTTTACATAAGCATGTGTTAAAATATTTGTTGGCTTGGGAAAGGAGCACAAGGAAGAAGCTCGCGTGCAAGCAAAGAAGTTACGCCATGCATGTGAAAGAAACAAAGGAAGGTCATGAAGGAAGAAAAGGACTAGTGTAGATAGAATGGAGAGGTGCGTGGTGAAGGAAAGGCAAGCGCATGAGCACGCAAGTGATAACAACCAAAAAGCGACAGGTGCAGAATCTAGATCATGGCCATTTAAGGCGGCATAAGCCTACAGCTACGCACGTATGAGGGGATATTTGTAAATCATCCCGATAGTGCCTTGTGTCAAGTCATAATCACCACAACTCTAACCTGAGGGGCGGCTGATGGTGATAGTTAACATACTGCCTATATGCAGTCGACCTTGTGTGGTAATCTAAAATAGTATAAATAGGAGGATTCAAGTTAGAAGGTTTCTTTTTGTTGGTCGTAATTAAGGATAGGTTGGTTGGTTGTGAACTCTTCTAGTTAGTCATAACTATGTTTAGTTCAGTTTTCCAGTAATTGTTCATCTGTTTAGTGTTAATCCTTGGGGAAGGATGCCATTTTGGTTGTAATGTTGTAGAGATCACAGGAAAGGAAGACTCAGGAAGAGTCTGGTAGTGATAGGGGGATTGTTGAGCCACGGATCTTACTACTGTGTGTGCAAACCACTAGCATAGAAGAGAAAAACAGAGAGCATGAGAACCATAATTTTGAGTCATAGAGACATATCTTAATATTAGTCTGTATCCTGTAGACTACAAGGTGCTATACCATTTTTTCATGCTAGATCAAGAGAACCTTGGTGGTTTTTACTAGATGGGTTTCCACATTATCTATTGTGTTTAAATGGATTATTGATGTGGTGAATGTTTGTTAATTGCTTTCTGTATAATGCTAAATGCTGCTTAAATTTATGATGTTATCTTGTAATCAGTAGATGAATCTTGGAAAGACGTCATTGAAATATACATGTATATATCGGCATGTGCGCTTCTCTCTCGATTCATGACTTGAGTTGTAGGTCTTTTGGTATGAGTCATCTGTGCCACACAGGTTGCGCCAATTGCAAGGTGGAAAGAAAGGATAAGTTGTGCACGATGACATATATTTTTGCTCATTTGTGCATGACTAAATCCTCTATCCATCCATCCTATTTCCTTCATTGAGCTCCTTGGCTGCGATCCAAGGGACTGTAATCCCTCGAGAATCGCAGAAACATGGTTCCGGTGGTTACTCATTGAAGAGATATCTCGGGTGAGACTGCGCCTACTTCGTAGGTGTTGCCGACGGGGCTTTCTCTATTGATCCAATATCTCAGGCATTTGTTGGGTTGATGGCAGGGATGATTTTAAGGAACCATACTTATTTAAAAGTGTATAAATGTTGGCGAACATTACCAATTCTTAAAACACCAGCTATAAAACAATGGGTGATATTTTTCAAAAAATATTTTAATTTCCAAGGATTTTATATCATTTATATAATAATTTGGCGATTTTTAGGGTGAAAAATTTTACCCCATCAAAATTGGGCGAAACAAGACTTCAAAAAATACAAAATGGCGAATCTTTTTTTGGGAGAAAAACATGGAAAAATAGCCCACTGGGCTAAATTTCGCCCCTAAAATTATCCCTGGTTGATGGGCTACGCGGAACCTGGGTCGCACGAGTTAGGAAAAGTTTCCAACAAATGGTTTTGTTGCCAGGACCTTATTGATCAAATTGAGGGAAATGTTGTGGCACCCGACAAAGAAGGAGATAGAAGACTGGCTAGATTCTAAAATGCTAGTATTCGCATAAGAAGAAAGCATAGGGTGATGGTTGAGTGCAGAGAACTTGATAGACGAATATATGTATTCTGATATTCATGAGATCTTCTTTGTTTAATTCCCCATTTTACTACATGAATGGTTGTCGAGATTGGTAACTAAGAAGACAATTTTTCAGAGAAGAGAGGTTGTCGAATGGAGCAATCAGTTGGTTCATGAGATAACTAGTGTTAGTAACCCTATTTCTAGAGCTGTTGATTTTTGGGTTGATAGTATATTGCAATATGTTGAGGCCTAGAAAATTGTAGGAGGCAACATCAAGGAATTCTCCCCAGTCAATGTTCCCAATTATCTCGTGACTGTTTGGTGTAGGGAATCCATCCGGTTCGCGGTCCAGCTACCGTAAGTCAAGTAACAAAAATTAAGGTTTTACCGGTTGTGGACTGATCCATCATGTATATTTTTTGTATTTTGACTTAAAGTATGATATGCAAGTGCCTACCTAACATGCGAGCTAATAAAGAATGCAAGGAGCATTCACAATGTGATGCACAGGTTCTTACCTCTAGTCTTAAACTCCCAAGCATCTAAATCACATAAATTGCAAGAAAATAAATACTAACTAGGCTACCTCTAGAGAGTTGGATATTAATTCATGCATAATGAAATACTGTCCATGTGTTATGGCAAATCACAGATATATATTCTTATAACCAAAACATATAAACATGAATAAAGTATATATGATAAGATAGCTCATCAACAGTTAAAAATCCCATTACTCACAGTGGAAAACATCATAGCATATACTAGAGAATGTTCAGACAAGAACATAGATTCAAAAAGTTAGAACGCTCTCACAATTAATGAAACACAATCGAAAATGAAATAGTTCCCATTCAACATCATTCATTTAATCACATTGAGACATTCCACATAGCACTTTCTCCAATAGGAAAAATTTGCAATTTCTGGTTGTAAAACGAAATAGTTCCTCTTACAAACAATAGTTTACAAGTTTTTTCAAGGGAAAAATCCCTTGTAAGTTCTAAATTTCCTATATTTAAACTAAATCAGTTTACCGCTTGGGCTGCCCCCAAACGCATGACCTTTTGGTTCCCCCAAAACGTTTAATATCCACGTTTTATCTTTTATGTGCCCACTCATGATCAGCTAAGTAACTAACAGATCTTTCCAGGTCTGGGCCTTTGTCGCTATTGGTTTTTCTTTCTCTTTCACTGGCTCTCCTTGGGATCCTACCGGTTTCAGTTCGACCTTTGCCAAAACTGCCTACCACCCCTCTGCCACTTATCTCCTAGCTATGCCTTCTCACCACGGTAGTCTGAATCAGTCTCTTGAGTCCACTTGTAATTAAACGACATGTGTCATTCATTGGGACTGCATTAATAACATCAAATTACACCAACCAAAATGGATAATCATCAAGAGAGGCCATGTACTGCATTACTATTATGGGAACCTTAACAAATGCCAGCACCACTATCTCGTCCACACGCAGGTTTGAAAAACTCACCAACGACGGAAAGAGAAAATTTATTAGTGGCTTAAAACACTAAACATTGGTCGGGTAGTCTCATTTACAGTCGCATAAGTGGGTCTTAATAGGCGACGGGCACCGCGGAACCATTAAGCCTATTGGAGTAGGAAGAGCTACGACCTAAATTGTGGGAGGAAAAGATTCCATTCGGCAATTGGAAAGACATCGACATTGGAAGATAAGTGCTTTGCACAGCCGCAAGGGAGGAAGAAGAAAGGCTACAGACACACGACTAAAAAACCGACACGCATCGGTGGGTAGAGCACTTACATTTCGGGTACCTAGCTGCTTTGGGAGTCGCAACGACGGCAGATCAATAAAAATATTAAGAGTGCAGAACAACTTTAAAATTTAGCAACAGTCAAAAACCCGTTTCACCTCCGAAACAACAGCTTTACAAAGAACAATTGATCCGATTCATCTGCAACTAGCAAAACAAACTTTGAAATCCGCGACCCACAGCAATTTCAAACATAAGCAATTTCTGAAAACAAGAAGAGAGTTAATCTTCAAAATAATCTGAACTTAAAGCATGACCAAAAAAAGGTCCTGGGTCCAAACGATTCAAAGCAACATTAAAATCATGAGGGGGTCCAAAATTTGAAAAATTTGGGGAAAATAGTTGCAGCTGCAACAATTGGCGATTACCTGGTGAACCTAGATCTCTGGATGATTATTCCTTGAGTGACCGACTGTTTAACAACAAAAGTACTTATTGAATTCTTCTAGCTATCTGGATTTCTCAAATAGCAAAGATATGTACCTTTAATCATTGATGATAGTTCGATTTGGGAGAGTGAAAACAAGGATTTCCAAGTCAAGATAACTCTTTTGAGGCTGAAAGATGAATTTCATTCTTTCCTCTGTCTTTAGGTAGCTGCCAACTTGGACACCATAGGATTGTAGCATATGGTAAACAAAAATATTCATTTGTTCCTCATTCCCATGCCATTCTATCACTTTTCGTGCTTTTGGACTTTTGTCCTTCCATATGAGTCCTCCTGCATGCCTTTATTTCTGAATTTTAATTCAGGCTCCTCTATCCCAAGTGTCTTTTTGTGTGAGAGATGTATTCATGTTTTAGCTCACGGACGGAGAGGAACTTTCAGCGATCTAGTACTTATATCATGAAGATCACTATCATTGTAAATCTTCCAGCACCCAACTCAGTCAAGCAACTGAGGACAGTACTTGGTCATACTGGGTACTACAGAAAGTTCATCAAAGGCTACGCAAAGATTACAGCACCAATGGAGAAATTTATCAAGAAAGATGTAAAATTACTATGGAACAAGGAATGTCAGCAGAGTCTATACATGCTTAAAGAGAAGATGGTTACATCACCCATCTTAGTATTTCCCGACTGGACTAAGCCATTTCATGTACATGTGGATGCATCTGGAATTGCATTAGGGGTTGTTTTAACACAACCAGGAGAAGGGGACATTGACCACCCTATCACATATTCCAGCAGAAAGCTCTCAACAGTAGAAAAGAACTACACCACAACTGAAAGAGAAGGCCTAGATATGGTGTATGCACTGCAGAAGTTCAGGCACTACCTGTTGGGTGCCCTGTTCAAGATGTTTACTGACCATTCCATGTTAAAGTACTTGGTCAATAAGCCAGTGTTAGGGGGGAGAATCTGCAGATGGTTACTCCTCTTTCAGGAGTATGATTTTGAAATCATTGTGAAACCAGGAAGACTGAATGCAAGACCTGATCATTTGTCGTGGATAGACTCAGGAGAAGAGCCAAGTAACCTAGATGACAATCTACCAGATGCACCGTTGTTCTCTATCCAGATCGCAGATGAGTACTATGCCGATATTATTCAATTTCTCACTACAGGAGTAGCACCTGATGAGTTTACTAAGCAGCAAAAGAAGCAGTTGGTTTTTAAAGCAGCAGACTTCACCCTCATCGTAGGACACCTATACAAGTTAGGTCCGGATGAAGTTCTGCGCAGATGTGTGATGTCGCATGAAAAAGACGCTATTATCAGAGAGGCACATTCAGGAACCGCAGGAGGTCATTTCGCAGGAAAGCCGACTGTGCAGAAAATCTTGGAGGTAGGATTATGGTGGCCTACATTGCATAAAGACACCAAGGAATTTTGCAAATGCTACGATATCTGCCAAAGGGTAGGAAAACCCTCGCGACGTGATGAAATGCCGCTGCGACCGTAGGTCACGTTGCGCGCATTTGACAAATGGGCTATAGATTTTGTGGGTCCTATCAACCCACCAAGAAAGCGCACGGGTGCGAGATATATTATCATGGGAACAGAGTACCTCACCAGATGGGTAGAGGCCAAAGCAGTAAGAAATTGTGATGCTGCTACAGCCGCACAGTTCCTTTTTGAAAACATCATCAGTAGATTTGGATGCCCAGTAATTTTGATGAGTGATCAAGGCACACATTTCTTGAACAGCACTATTGTGGCGTTGACAGAAGAATTCCAGATTCAGCACCATAAGAGAACTCCCTATGACCCACAGGATAATGGTACAGTGGAGGCCTTTAATAATATTTTAGAAAATGCTCTTACTAAGATCTGCAATAGCCACAGGAATGATTGGGACCTCAGAGTTAACGCTGTATTATGGGCGTACAAGACCACATGCAAGAAACTTACGGGACACACACCTTTCAGCTTGGTGTATGGATAGGAGACTGTTATGCCTATGGAGTATATTCTTCCCAGTCTAAGAATCGTTCAGATTACCGGGATGACTGATACAGACATAGTTGAGGAAAGGCTAGCATAGCTACTTGCCTTAGAAGAAGATAGATTCATCGCCGGATTCCATCAGAAAGTGCAGAAGGCACGAGAAAAAGCTTGGCATGATAGACACATTAATAATAAGACTTTCCATATCGGAGACCTAGTGCTCCTCTATGACAGTAAATTCATTAAGTTTCCAGGGAAGTTCAAGACACATTGGCTGGGGCCATATCAGATACAGCAAGTCACAGACGGAGGTGCCGTTCAGCCTAGCCAGCTGAATGGGGAGCTTTTTCCCACATGGATTAATGGCAGTAGACTTAATCCCTATAGTGATAGCCACCCCGCCTCTCAGCCCTAGCTTAACCAGTCTATGGTGGTGCAGATGTCCAGTGTAGTTGAAAGGAGGCATCGCACCGGGAACCAGTCTACACCGGCAGGTATTATTTTAAGTATGAGGAATCGCATCAGGGTGGTTCAAAAAAAAAAAAGTAATATTGTTTTATGCAGGTGATGCGGAGTCGCATCGCGGCAGGGCGATGTTTCCCTGTGCCACGTACTCAGTTTTGCAACCGACAAAGGCCAGTCAAGTCAGCATCTGACAAGTAGTTAATGAGGTAATGACCGGTATATCTTACTGTAGATTTTGCAGGAGTATAATCAATGTTTCCAGATTTAGCAAATCTTCGACGAGACCGACACCTGTACACAAACGTTTCGAGGGAAATTCAATCAGATTTCTGCATTTATTAGGGATCGGATGGAGGGTGTAGTCTTGTCCAGGCATTAATGATGACCGACGGGTTCAGTCTAGATGACTGTTCCATCCTGGATTATCATATTGGGCATAAAAGCAGAAAGTATTCAATTGAGATGGTTACATTTGCAAGAAAAACCGAGAGCTATAGAGTAAGTTGTTAAGAGTTCTGTGTCCAGAGCTAAGTGGTTACAGAGTGCTGTGATTTTTAGAAGTTGCAACCAATGCTCGTCCACCGTTTGTACTGAGTGGGTTATGTCTGAGGACGAACCGATAGCAAAAATTTTGAGAAGATTTCAACGTCATGGCCTTGCAGGAGCTATGACGACGCCACCAAAGAGTGCTCCACCAAGTTCGTCACAGACCAGACAGCAACCACAAACGAGGAGCCAATCTCAGGTCAATGATGAATCCGGTTCAGAGCATGAGGAATAAGTTCACAGCAGAACAGACTACATGATACCACGAGTTGAAGGCACACCAGAACCAAGAATTTCTAAGAATGCTAAGTATACTGTTCCCATACCACCCATTGATTCTCAAGTAAAGGAAAATGGAGATCTAGTAGGATATGCTGCTGTTGTTAAATTTGTAGATTATAACCTGGGAGATGGTAAGATATATCCTCAGTTCAAACCGGACAGCTATATGAATATTGAGAAGAACCTAAGGATAGGGAGAGATGAATGTGTTCCCCTACCGCATGTCCATATTATTGAGTGGTCGGGACTGCTCAATTTACTGAGATTACCTCATTTTGGACGGGGTGCAGAGGTTAACGCCGTGGTGCGCATTTTACTCTCTTGCATACACGGAGGGTACCTCTGGCTAGGAAACAAGGTAGACCTGAACATTGATTTGATACATCGTATCACTGACCTATCCAAGATGGGTAGACACCCTGATATACAGATAGCAGGAAAAACCAAGGACTCCAAGTTACCACAAGCCCTAGTAGCTAAGTATCAGCTGCAGAGAGGAGGACGGGCTTATGACATTTCAAGCATACCAAATGAGACACTTAGATTCACCGCCAGTCTGCTCATGGGCAGACTGCTAACCAAGGTTCGACCAAAGGAAGTTACAGGATCCGTAATTCACCTTGCCATACAGGTCACAGAGGGAGAACAGTTCAATTGGTCTCTATTCTTATTAAATATGCTGCAAGCATATTGCTTGGCAGCTTAGGATGAAGCCAACCACCCTTTCCACTTTTCGTGGTTGCTTATACTTTGTGCATTTTTCAGATGGAAGGAGCCACCCCATACCCAGTTTCCACAGATAGAAGGTGGTGCGCCCAGAGGAGTGCGCTATGCCAGCTTATGGGAGACCAACCGCCCAACCAAGAAAACGATCAATACGATGGTATTCCATGACTACTATAAGCTGTTTATGAAGGTCATTCAAGAGACACCACGGCTCAGCACGGAGACTGTGGACATATATGATAGCCGGCTTAATTTTATGGAAGACAGCCATTTAATCTATTTGCAACCAAAAAGGACTAAGCGGGATGATTGGGCTACTGGCTCGTTTAGGATGACAGCCCGGGACGTCGAAGGAGTCATAAGAGACTTTGACAACCAATCGAAGAAGAAATATGAAGATACTGCACCACTATCATCAAACAGTGCAGAGACAGAACACCAGGACAAGGACAAAGATAACGCAGACACCCAGACGCAGTCTTCAATAGAGGAACCACCACCAGGGGAAAAGAGGAAACCTTCACAACAAGGGCCACCAGGGACACAGCAGAAGAAAAAACAGAAAACCTCAAATCCAACTCTGAATACCGCATTGACAGACGATGACTATGAACTCATCGCAACAAGGACGTGTGACACATTGAAGGATTCACTTGACGTGATGAAGGAGTCATAGGAAAAGAGCCAGAGCGCAGTCAAAAAGCAACTCCTAGACTTAAGAATGATTACAGAGAAGACTTCCATGAGGTACATTCCACTTGTCAAGCCGACCACCGGGGAAACCTCGACACCGTCGATGTCCCGCCAGGAAAGCTTAGCCAAAGATCGCCTCAATACTGTGTTAATTCCACCAGGGAGTATCCGACTCCCTGCCACAATGAAGGACCCACCAGCTCAGTTTAGACAACCCATCGAGGTTAATCTTGTAGAGTTTCATATTGAGCAGTTGCAGATGATCCAACAGCAGCTAGGCACAGAGCTCAAGAGTAGAGAGCTCGAGACTTACAAACAGAATATGTAGCTGCAGCAACAAAATGCAGCACTTGCTATCAGTGTTCAGAAAAAGGAAGATGAAGTACGAACATATGAGGAAAGAGAGCAAGATCTTTCTCAAGTTTTGCAGAGCATTGCATTAGAACTGCCCCAATGTAACATTGAGTTTGCCTTACCAGTTCCGCAAAAGCTAAGAAGAGTAGCAAACAGAGCAAAGGCTCTAGAAGAAATCGTGACTAGGATGGACATAGAAGTGGCCAAGATGAAGGCAGACCGCGAGGTGCAGCTTGCTGAGCTTGAGGCTCGCATACGAGATACCTCCCAGGAAGACCAGAAAGCGCGAGTAGAATCCCATCATCTCACTTCTGCGCAGATGCAATCTGACATCGATGAAGCACGGTTAGTACTAACCGATGCGACGAACACATGGGCCGAGTTAGATGAGCCGCCGGAGAAAGTAGAAATCTAGAAAAGTATTCAGTAGATAGAGAATACTGCTATGGCAATGAAAGAAGAAATTAAGGGCAGCTCTTCAAAAGATGAGGAAGACAAAGGAGATGAACTGTTTGCAGCAGGAAGCGCAACAATTAAGAACCAAGGAGATGTACATTAATGACCTGCTTCAACCATATCAAGAGCAAATCACAGAGATAGTTGATACGGTTGAACAGAAAATGAAGGAGTTCACTACCACCAGAGAGAAAACTGACGCGACAGAAGACGCCAGTATTAGTCAAGCTTTGCTTGAATCGGCACAAGAGAGTGTCGAAGTGATGTAGCAAGAAGTCACAGGACTTCGCGACAGGTTGCAGAGGGCTTCACAGGAAGCCAAGGAAAAGCTATAGCAGGAGAAGCCCGATGGAGGTGGCTTGAGGGTGAGCCACAAGTAAGTGTTAGGGGACTGTTGGAGCAGGGTCCCACAGCTACAGAAGAAGCTGCTAGTTTTGGCGGAAAGATAATTTTTGGCGAAAAGAAGTTAAGAGAGAGCTATGATGCCGTAGCACGTTTCCAGCTGGAGAGCAGAGCCAGAAACCATGACTTTTAAGATAGAAAATTCAAGAAAGGCAATAGTACTTGAGCCATTGAGAAGAGAGAGCTCAACCACTGCATTGAAGGCAGCGACAGAAGACGGTAGGGCTCAGCGACCCTGATAAAGAAGAAGGAGCAATGAGGCTGAAGCATTGAAGGAGAAGGACAGAAAAGCGAAGCGGTGCATAGTAACCATGATCAGTGCCGGGAAGCATGGAAGACTGCAGAGAGCTGTGGTGTGACGGAAAGCGGCTACCTCAAGTACAGATATGGCCGACTGTCACTAGTTAGGGTTTGGGTTACTATTGGGACAGGCCCACAGTGTTGTAATGGCAAGACCTTAGGGCTGCCTATAAAGGGATATTTTTTGTATTGTAAAAGGGTTGGCGGGTTGGAGAGTTAGCTAGTCATTTTGTTGGTTAGTTAGTTGGTTCATTCAGTTGTTAGTAGTGTTTTGTAGACTATTAGACTATTGTAAAAGCCTAGATTTGGTTCTGTTACTAGCGATAGCAATCTTACGATAACCAGTAGCTGGCTTATAAAATATGCATGTAACGATCCGCAGGGATCGACAGAGAGGGAAGAGTATATTGTAGGAGAGCAATATAGAAGAGAAAATAGATCTAAGAGAGAAGATCTTAAGATGCATATGCGGTGCAGCAGAACTGTGTTTTACCTTCCCCTGAGCTATAATAAAAACACAGTTCTGTGGACGTAACTTCCATCCTGGAGGTGAACCACGTTAAAATCAAGTGTTATGCGATTGTTTTATGTGTTGTGTTTACTTATGCATTTCCCAGTCAGTTCATGGACTTTGTTTACAGTTTAATGAATGAATGTGTTAATAAGTTCATAGCAATATAGAAGGGTAAACATAAGTTAAAGTCTTTGGCATGCTATATATCATGGTTCATTTATGCTTTGCGTAAAACAGTCTCTATTGCAGTATTGAATAGCCTTGTATGTTAAGTCTCGCACGTCGACACGAGCAATGCTAAGTGCGCTAAGCTGCGGAGGTAGGATATCACAGAGAGGTGATACCGCATTGGCAGAGGAGCTGTGGTGCACGATACCGCAGGTTAAGGACTTAGCATTGGGTAGGAGCTGCGTGTTGCACAGTGCGCGGCGATGCGATAAGGTCAGATATATCGCGAGTTAGGGAAAGTGTGCACCGCAAGAAGGGATCGCGCACAAGTATAAAGGAATATCTCGTGGCTAGAAGAGCTGCGAGGCGAGGAGATCGCGTGACGCAAGCAGGAGATCCCATGACGTGTAGAAAGAGACCTCGCAGCTAGGAGAGCTGTGAGCCACTGGCAGGATTGCCACAGAACCTGGTCCAAGACGGTTGAGTCCTTGGCCAACCCATTAGAGTCACTTCGGGTGAGACTTCAGGCCGCTTTGCGGTCTGTCACCGAAAGGGCCAGTGATCTAGGGGTATTGTTGGTTGATTATAGTTAACCCAGGTCTGCCCATAGCAGCCAACATCTTCGCATCTTCTTTTTCTAAGCATCTATGAAAAACTCTGTCGTAATTTTTTCTGAATAATATTCCTTCAATAATTTGATAGGAGGCTAATTTAAGACACAACGCTCTTCTTTGCTTAGAATTCCAAGTGTTCTGGAAACGATCCTGTCTGAAGGTAATGCACAAGATCTCGATACCAAGATTCAAGGGCTGTGAACAGAGGACATACATCCATCAGATGTAATTCAGCCTCGTTTCCCAGGCATGTTCTTCATTGTTTCCGTTTTCAGTCATTAATTTGCACAACCCTTTCCCTTTAACTATAGAAGCTAGCTTGAACTCGAGTTCATACTCTTGAAGAGATGTTACCCAATTACCCCTTCTTTCTCCTAACTCCTTCTGTACAAAAAGAGACCTTACAGCTGGGTGTGGGACGATTACCTTAGTCCAGTTTTTTAATATGTAGGGCCTAAATTGTTTCACCTCTTTGAACACTACGTAAGCTTGTTTATCTATATCTAGGTAATTCAATTCAGCCCCTTGTATACCAGTGCTCATAAATGATATGGGAAACTCATCTCCCCCATCTTGCTTCTGAGTAAGCACAGTTGCTAGAGAATCATCAGATGCGAACGCGTACAGAATAAAATCTTTATCAAAATCAGGGCTCTTGAGGGAGGGTGCATGAGAAATAGCGGTTTTAATCTTGCCAAATGCATTCTTCTCAACATTGGCCCACTTGAATTGTACACTTTGCTTCACGATCTGCTGCAAAGGTTTAACAATTTTGGAGAAATCTCGTACAAACCTTCGCACAAAGTTTATTGTCCCCATAAATGATTGCATGCCCTTCTTATTATGGGGCAATAAAATCTGTTCAATGGCTCTAATCCTCTCTGGGTCTATGGAGATTCCCTTCTTTGAAACTACGTGACCTAGCAACTTACCCTCCGTAACAGCGAACACACACTTCTTGGGGTTGAGTGAGATACCATATATTCTGCAGCGTTCAAAAATCTGCTTCAGATGAAACGCGTGCTCTTCTCTCCTCTTTAAGAATATCGTGATGTCATCGAGGTACACTATAGCACTGCAGCCAATCAAACCGTGGAAAGCTATGTCCATATCCCTTTGGAATGTAGCTCCAGCGTTTATAAGCCCAAAGGGCATTCTTCGGTAAGCGAAAGTTCCCCATCTGGTCCTGAATGTTGTTTTCAATCTATCTTCTTCAGCTACTAATAATTTATTGTAGCCTGAGAATCCATCTAATAAAGGAAATATTTCAGAACCTAAGACCATTTGTAGTAGTTTCTCCATGGGTGGAACAGGATAATTGTCTTTATCCGAAGCGTGGTTTAAATTCCTGAAATCCACACATAGCCTAATTTCTCCAGATTTTTTTCTCACTGGTACCAGATTTGAGACCCATTCAGAGTGTCTGACCTTAAAAATGATTCTAGCATCCAATAATTTCTTAACTTCACTCTGGATTAGAGGCTCCAATTTTGGGTGCATTTTCCTTAAAGGTTGCTGATAAGGCTTGACTCTGGATTTTATGGGAATAACATGCTGGATGATACTAGTGTCATATGTCTTCAGATCTTTGTATGTCCAGGTGAAAACATCTTTATATTGATTAAAAGGACTGATGAACTTATCTCTTTCTGCTGGTGAGCATCATTTCTCAAGATTCACATATTTGGGCTTTGTCTCAGTCCCTAAATTTATCAATTTGAACTATAGAGATGAGCTATGGGTCTTCACATTTGTTGGTCTTCTAAATTTTTCATTTAAATCAAACATCCATTCTAAGGTTCTGACTCCTTTAGGGATGAAATTATCAAATTTCAGCTCATCCTAATGTTCTTCATCATCGATAATAGCCCCTTTAAATACCTCGAACACTCGTAGGTTGGTAATCATATTTGGAACCGAGGGCCTGAAAAGAAATTCAACGGAGCACCAATTATTAGTAAGCACAAGCCTAGCAGCTGATGTGGCCAACAAGTTAGCAGCTGCATTCTTAAGTCTTGGAATTGATATAATATTAAATGCATTAAAACATTTGAGTAAATCCCATACCTCATTTTGATAAGCTTTTAAGTGAGGAGAAATACAATGTATTTGATTCCGAATCTGTTTTACAATTATTTCAGGATCTCCAAAAACTTTCAGATTATTTACCTTTAATTCAATTGCTTTCTTTAAACCTTGCACCAAAGATTCATATTCTGCTATGTTATTTGTATATTCAAACTCTAACCTACATGAAAGAAAATGTTTGTTCTTCTTGGGGTCAATCAGTACACAGCCGGCCCCTAAGCCTTCTAACGTTTTAGAACCATAAAAAAAAAGTGTCCAAAAATTGCTAACTAATGTATGGGAATCTACTTCTACTGCTAAGTTTACTACTTTATAGTCGATTTCATCAGCCTGTGAAAACTGAAGGAGATCAGGCTGTGTTCCTGACGTGTCGCTGGCTTCTTCTGCTTGGTAATTTCCTGGTTCCAATTCAATAAATTAATTTCCCAAAACAGGATCCACTGATTCGTTTTTTCCTTCGAGTTGAGTAACATTGTACTTCATGTGAGGCTCCCTCAAAATTTTAATTTGATTCAGGATTCCTTTATATGGAAGCCACAGATGTGACCAGTCTGAGGAAAAATATCCGTTTAGCTTTACTGACCAGTCTCTGCTCAGAACAAGCCCATAAGCGTCTGGTATGTTAGCCACCATGATATCAATAACTTGGCACACTTTATCATTTGAAGACATGCGTAATAGGACATCCTCAATTTCCCCAATTACCTTCACATTCGTCCTATCCAACTGAACAACCCTCCAAGTGGATGGCTTAGGCTTCCTATTTATCCTTTTGTAGACTGATATTGGCATGACGTTAACCGATGCCCCTGAGTCTACCAGGCAATTATGTACGTTGTGATTAAAAATTTCAAAAGTGAGGAGGAAAGGTGGATTCTTGTTCTTCGGCTTACCCCCAATGCTTGCTTCCCCAATTTCTTCTTCTTCCTTGGGTTGATTATCAGTGGGAAGCCTCTCCTATGATGCTTCAAGTGCTTTCAATAGTTTTTATTTCTGCTGCGGCACTTTACACATTTCAAATAATGAGATATTCGCCCTTACCTTCTTTATATCTTCCACGATGTCATAATCCATATGAGGTTTGGTGGGATGCGGTTTATCAACATTCATCTTTTCTTTATTGGGATTGGTCAGCATATCATTCTATCTAGGATCTTGGCTAGTGATGGTGAATTCGGGAATTTTATCAGCTGAGGAATTATTTTGAAATTTCTTAACATTTTTATGAAGCCTTTTAATCTTTGGGAGCATGAAATTGTTTTATTTAACCAACCCTTGTCTTCTTGTTGTTACATTCATTTCCATGACGTCCTCGTATTCCCAATTCATTTCTTGCTCGGCATCGAATAACGAGACAGAGCCCCACAGAACCATGGTCTCATCCTCTTGTTCTTTCGTTGATGTATTACTATCTTTTCTTTCTTCATATCCAATTTCTGTTAATTTAGAATCCAACAGCTGATTCATCACCAATGTCATTGAGTTGATCCATTGAGGACAAATCTTTTCAGAGTGGGGTTGTTTGTGGAAAGTACGAAAATTGTCCATTCCTACCTCTATTAAATTCATAGATGCCGAATTGTGCGGAGGGGTTTGGGATTGATTGTTGTCCTCCCGTTTCTTGTAATAGGGCTTGTAGAACTTTTGGGCTTATTTTTCCTTTTCCAAGTCTATGATTCTGTTAGAAAGCTTCTGCATCATCTTTTCCATACTTTCAAAATCTAGTGATTTCTCTTCCTTAGGATTAGTAAACAACAAGCCCACATTTTTCTCTCCTGATCATTCAGGATAATCTTCGATACTTTCCCTTTCAGCCTCTACTTTCTCCTCCTCCTCATAGGTCTCTGCTAAAGTGGTCTTGGCCTTCATTTTGGCGAACATGGCCAACTCGGGTCCTAAAGATGAGGTGTAATATTCAATAGGGACTTTATCCAAAGGTCTGTCAGCTTCAGAAAAATTCTTGAGGTACACTGCAAATGTTTGGGTGAAGCTATGCACCTTCTCCTTTCGCTTTTTCTTTAAGGCACATAGTCCTTTCATGAGGGCTGCATGAGTCTTTTGGGTCGCATACTTGCTTCTAAAAATCCTCTCGAAGGTATCCCAATCAGGGATAGAATTTGCAGGAAAACCAAAGTACCATGATGCTACAGCTCCTTTAGGGTGTGCGGGAAAAGTTTTCAAACTACATCCTCATACTCCCCAATCCTTAACCCTTCTATTGCCAAATAGAAACTTTGCAGATGGTCATCTGCTAGTATCTTCTCATTTGGGTCAAATTTGGGCAACATCTTTTCAAATGATTGAGGTAAATCATGCAATGGAGGTGTTAGGTTTAAAGGTGATCTGGCTTTCCAGGAAGGTGGTGGGTTCGGTGGGTTGGGTGGTTGATTTTTGTTTACGCCTTCCACGAGTATGGTTGGAGAGTGAGGAGGTGAGAAAATAGGAGTATGAATAGGAGAACTATCAGAAGTATCGGGGTCTACTTGATTCAAAGGCTGTACAACTTCCTGTAAGGATGTTTCTACAAGTTCTTCCCAATCCCCAACCAGCACTGAGTCTTCCAATATAGGACGATCTTTCCTTTTATATTCTCTTCTGGGAAATTCAGGGATGATCGGAAATCCTCCAATCTTCTTCACATATTCCCTAGTGTGTATTCTCAGATTATTAACAACTTTGTTGTCAACATAATACAAATGTTCTCTACCTCCTTCTTCTGGAATTGGATTATGAAACACACTGCTTTCTGAACTATTACCGGTGGAATAGTCTCTGGAAAACGAGTTTCCTCAGCCATCCCTGCACTGGAAGCCCTCCTTCTAGCACTAGAAACTGTTGAGGCATGGAAAATCATAAGCGACAATAGCAAGGAATTATCCCCAGTCAATTTTCCCAATTATCCCGTGACTGTTTGGTGTAGGGAATCCGTCTCGTTTGCGGTCCAGCTACCGTACGTCAAATAACAAAAATAAATGTTTTACTAGTTGCGGCCTGATCCACTGTGTATATTTTTTGTATTTTGACTTAAAGTATGATATCCAAGTTCCTACATAACATGCGAGGTAATAAAGAATGCAAGGAGCATTCACAATGTGATGTGCAGGTTCTTACCTCTCATCTTAAACTCCCAAGCATCTAAATCACATAAATTGCAAGAAAATAAATACTAACTAGGCTACCTCTAGAGAGTTGGATATTAATTCATGCGTAATGCAATACTGTCCATGTGTTATGGAAAATCACAGATATATATTCTTATAACCAAAATATATAAACATGAATAAAGTATATATGATAAGATAGCTCATCAACAGTTAAAAATCCCATTACTCACAGTGGAAAACATCACAGCATATACTAGAGAATGTTCAGACAAGAACATAGGTTCAGAAATTTATAACGCTCTCACAGTTAATGAGACACAGTCAAAAATGAAATAGTTCCCATTCAACATCATTCATTTAATCACATTGAGACATTCCACATAGCACTTTCTCCGACAGGCAAAATTTGCAATTTCTGGTTGTAAAATGAAATAGTTCCTCTTACAAACAATAGTTTACAAGTTTTTTCAAGGGAAAAAGCCCTTATAAGTTCTAAATTTCCTATATTTAAACTAAATTAGTTAACTGCTTGGGCTGCCCCCAAACGCGTGACCTTTTGGTTCCCCCAAAACGTTTAATATCCCCATTTTATCTTTTTTGTGCGCACTCATGATCTGCTAAGTAATTGACAGATATTTCTAGGTCTAGGCCTTTGTCACTATTGGTTTTCCCTTCTCTTTCACTGGCTCTCCTTGGGATCCTACTAGTTCTGGTTCGACCTTTGCCAAAAATGCCCAGCTCCCTTCTACCACTTATCTCCCAGCTATGCCTTCGCGCCACAGTAGTCTGAATCAGTCTCTTGAGTCCACCTGCAATTAAATGACATGTGTCATTCATTGGGACTGCATTAATAACATCAAATTACACCAAACAAAATTGCTAATCATCAAGAGAGGCCATGTACTGCATTACTATTATGAGAACCTTAACAAATGCCAGCACCACTATCTCGTCCACACGTAGGTTTGAAAAAATCACCAATGACAGAAAGAGAAAACTTATCGACGACTTAAAACACTAAACATCGGCAGGGTAGTCTCATTTACAGCCGCATAAGCGGGTCTTAATAGGTGACAGGCACCGTAAAACCATTAATCATATCGGAGTAGGAAGAGCTACGACCTAAATTGTGGGCGAAAAAGCTTCCATTCGGCAATTGGAAAGACATCGACGTCGGAAGACAAGTGCTTTGCACAGCTACAAGGGCGGAAGAAGAAAGGCTATAGACACCCAACTAAAAAACCGACACGCATCAGTGGGTGGAGCACTTACATTTTGGGTACCTAGCTGCTTTGGGAGCCGCAACGGTGGAAGACAAACAAACAACAGCCTCCGATAAAAACATACTCTAATGCCAGATGAATAAAAATATTAAGTGTTCGTAACAACTTTAAAATTTAGCAACAGTCAAAAACCTGTTTCACCTCCGAAACAACGGCTTTACAAATAACAATTGATCCGATTCATCTGCGACTAGCAAAACAAACTCTAAAATCCGCAACCCACAATATTTTCAAACATAAGCAATTTCTGAAAACAGGAAGAGAGTTAATCTTCAAAATAATCTGAACTTAAAGCATGACCAAAAAAAGGTCCTGGGTCCAAACGATTCAAGGCAACATTAAAATCATGAGGGGGTCCAAAATTTGAAAAAATTGGGGAAAATAGTTGCAGCTGTAACACAAGGATATATTACTAATTTTGTAGTAGATACTATAACCTCATATAGTGAAGTTGAAAGAAAGTTTTTCGAAGGACCCCGAAGAATATACATGTGACAGATCAATACATGGATAAAAATGCTGGCCTGTGAGAAGGGTATTTTGCAGCTTAGTTGAGTTGTGCGCCTAATAAGGAAGATATGTCGTAGATGACCTATTGAGAAGATGGGAAGAGGTGAGTTGAAATGTTCCCGGGAAGAACAAAACCTAAATTAGAAGTTGGAGTCTTAAGAAGTGGGAGAGTATTCATATTAGGAAAGAGAAGGAAAATTGAAAGGGGACGATGTACTCCTAGCTTGTTTGAGGGAAGCGAACATGAAATTTGGTCGTACGAAGATGAAGGGTCTTGTGACAAAGAGGAGGACTATAGCCCTATTTCAGAAGGATTAGAATATTCTAAGGATTCTGAGGGAACATTGAGTTTAGGACATAACTACATAACCCCAGCAATATCACCAGAGGTAATATCTAGCATTTCATCCCAGAAAGGACTTCTAATATAAGTAGTCTTAGCCCTGTGACTAGTGTGCGAGAGGGTACACCCCCTGTGAATTCTGAACTAGAAAACCCTTACACCAACTCAATGGCTATGATAGATGTTAGATTACCCAAAGTAGCATTGGTTCCTCTGTGAAGCTATTTGGATGGTATGTTTAGTCCACAATGAAAACATAAAGAAAGCATAGATGATCACAACCTTAAGGTGTCACGCACTAGACTGGTTCATGAAATTCTAAATGACACCAATCAGAACACCGCAGAACAACCTTGAAGAAATCCGAGCTGCAATGATCTCTAAGTTCAGGAAACCTAAATCAGAGTGATAATGTATTACTGAGATTAATGAGATTAAGCAGGCTCTAGCAAAAACTATGTGGGACTTTGATCAACGGTTCAAGACATTGATGGATAAAGTAAGTTTCCAAATGTCTAATGTGTAGCATAAAGAGTGGTTTATTGTTGCGCTGCAACCACACATATGAGGGTCGTTAATGCAGCAAAAGATTGAATCACAGATAGAAGCACTAGAACTAGGAATGAAGTTAGAGCCTCTCCCATTGGTGACGGTGCCACAGGAATGGTGCAGATCTAGTCATAGTTGGCCAATCTGATGATACAACTTCAAGACATCAAGAGGGGTAAATAAGTACAAGAATATTTATGGTGCACAGAATGTAGGACGGACGGACACACTAAGGATAACTATTGGACCTTCTTGAACTACGTCGTATCAGGTGCACCCAACCAATTAAATGGACATGGATTACCATGGTGTCACATATGCCAGTCAAGAGGTCATCATGATGAAGAATGTTTATATTTGCAAAACATTGTAAGTACCTGTGCAAACCTATTATGTAAATTTTGTAAATCAGTAGGACATGATGAGAAATATTGTAGAGCATATCATCTCTTGAAAGAAAATATTGTTGACACCTACTTAATGAAAACTGAAGGGTTCGCTCATACTAAACAGGTAGAAGCGTTGTATCATCCTATGCAATTACCACCTAACCTGTACCAACCACTGTACGCACTTCAAAATCTGTATGCACAACACAATCCCTATCAGCCATACTATTAGTAGAACTAGTACCCACCACAACAACCACATCCACATGGAAGGGGTGGTGGAAACTTCAGAGGAAGAGGTGGAGGTGGAGGATTTTGCAGAGGAAGAGGTCAAGTTACGTGCTATAACTGTGGAAAACTGGGTCATTTAGAGCCTACAAAGACATGTTCATACTGTAAGGGACATGACCATAATGTCAAACAATGTCCATAGTTGATTGCAAAATGGAAAACAAGGACCATTGCAGCACCTAACCCTCCACAAAACCTAAACCAGAATCCAAATTTGAATATTCAGATGATTTTTTCTAAACCATGAGACTTGAACATTGTTGTCATAACTCGAAGAGGTGCGATGACTGGAGCAGACCAGGATAAACCGCAAGAGAAACCGCAGCCACAAGTGAGACTAGTGGCACAGAAAAAGGAGCCACCGACCTTATAGAAATAGAAAGAAATATTCTAGGATGGAAAATCAGAATTCATTAAGCTAGAAGTACCATCGAATTTTGCAGAAGTCAAGGACATCCCTAAATGGTTTCAACACATATTGCAAAAGAAGGCTCCACCAAAGGTTAGTAAACTCAAAACCTTTCTGTCAAGTTGTTTAACACTAATGCAAGATAAATATGTTATTACAGAACTACAAGCAATGATAGAAGATATTTCTGTAGAACCACAAACTCATAAGAAAGTTAACCAAGTACAGAAAAATTGTAAAACTGGTCGCGAGTTAAGGATGACTGTGCAGACAGGTGACTACGAATTGGATTATATCATCTTGGATCTGGCCTCAAATGTCAATATTTTGACACGACAAATGTGGGAAAGTATAGGCAATCTGTGCTTGGACTGGTCTCCTATCTGGTTGCAACTTACCAATTAGGCGAAGGTCCTACCGA
The DNA here is from genome assembly GCA_001517045.1 of Pseudotsuga menziesii. Taxonomy (NCBI): domain Eukaryota; kingdom Viridiplantae; phylum Streptophyta; class Pinopsida; order Pinales; family Pinaceae; genus Pseudotsuga; species Pseudotsuga menziesii. Next base: position 42,553 of record LPNX010179712.1, on the reverse strand, counting down.
TTGGTTGATTGAGAAATGTACCCTACGATGTTGAAGGATTGTGCACATGCGTAGACTTTGAAGTCATTAACATTGTTGATGACACGAATCCATACCCTGCTCTACAAGGAGTAGATTGGGCCATAGACAATCAGACCATCATAAATTTCAAGAAAAGGATCCTCTCATTCAAAGATGAGGAAATGAGGGTAGTATCACCCATCAATCCATTTGAGGGATAGAGATATGTCGAGCCTGTCCATAATGAGGGATAGGGTGACTATCTTGACCAGATCTACAATGTCATAGCTATGCAGGAAGATTATACAAATCCAACATCATATGGAAACATGAGCTGGATATGCATGAGTTCATGTGCATCCGACTCAGGTGAGGCTTTAGAGGGTTGGAAAAATATATTACAAAAAGTCTCTATCAGACGGTGTGCAAGAATTACAAGGTCTATGTGACGGGTGAATACTAAGTCAAGGGAGAAACCCACCTATGAGGGTTTCATATAGACTTTGGAAATGACACATAAAACCTGGAATACCTCTGCAAAGCTGTCACAAGGAGTCTAGAAGGTTGTGCATACATTTGAATTTACTGACGAGCACCCTACAATTGACGTTGTGCTTCAGACATAAAAAGGGAGTATAGTTAAGGAGACCCCTAACAAAGAGCCTAATTCTCACCAATACAACACAACTATTCAGCAGTATAGTATAACCAGAGACCCAAAGGATGATCTGATTGATATCAACAGACCAAGATCAGGAGGCACACGAGATGTAGAAGGAATTATCATTTCAAGTGGTCAGTTCCTCCAACCCCTGAAAATCAAGGAAGTACATATCAGATCGCCAAATATCTCAAATTCACCAATAGCCAATATTATTAGGATGATGAAGTAGTTTCAAAGATAACAATTCTACTACAAGAATATCAGAACCTATTCCATACCAACTTCACAAAAATGAGGGGAATAGTGAGAGACTTAGGGGAAATGAAAATACCCCTGAGACTAAGTGCTCAATCGAGTAAGTAGAAACAAAAGGCATGGCATGATCAATATATCATTTTTAAGCCATCTAAACAAGGAAGACTTTTCTTACGGTATGACAACAAAGGGTTCAAGTAACCGGACAAGCTAAAGACACAGTGGCTAGGGCCATATAGGATCATGCACATTACATGTGTGGGGGAAGAAAAACCCTAGAATATTAGATGATACCCATGTCACAGGTATGGTGAACAATAGTCACCTGAAGCCATACTACGACATGGATAACATCTTGGGTTATGCATTAAAAAAAAGAGAGTTGAGAGGCCAAAAGACGTAATCTACTCTGTTGCAGAATTGTGACAGAACCAACATAAAACCATAAGCAACAAGACACGCAAGAATCATGTCACCATGCGAACTCAAGCAAGGAAAAGGAAGCACGGAAAAAGTGAGCAAAAAAAAGGCCATTCATACATAGAACAAAGCAAAAGCGGCAAAAGGATGCAAAAATTGGGAATGATAGGCTGGTCGGCATTAAACTAGGAATCTCTGACAAGGATTCTAGCAGCTGTGACAAATATGTTACATTAACTCGGTGCAGTATGAGGAATAGGGTGCATACATTTTGGTCCCATCAGTTGTCCCTGGAATAACTACCATAAATATCCTGATAGGTACAACCCAGAAAGAAGCTCACAGAAGTTAATGCAGAAAGTGTTGGCAGAAGCAATCCAGGAAATTGATTAGACCTCAACCTTCTATCAAATGATGATTGTAGAATGCCAAGGACTGTGTAAATATTCAGCTTCCCCATCTGGGATCCTGTTACGCACAGTGAAAACCAAAGCCACGCGATTACAGAGATAAACTCTGCCATGGTTGTTCAATTACACTGGCATCCATAGTAATTAACATCCCTAGTGACAGTGAGGCATCGGATGCCACTATTATCTCTAGTTTCCCCATTGACGAGGAGAAAGAAATACAATCATCTTTGGTACAACAACCACAGTAGCAACCGAAGATTCACCCCATGGAAAGAACACAAAAGAAACAAGTAGCTATTGTTCTTGATAGAGAGATGAGATAGCCCAGTGTGATGCAACCAAGAGAGACATCTGCACCACCACTGCCCCAACAAATAAAACGCAAGACTGCAGCTGCTCAGGAAGAGCAAGGAATGACACCTGTTGGAGAGCAACCAAAAGATATCAGGAATGAAGGTGTGCTTCCACAAAGAGAACTAGAGACAAAGCAGGTTGACCCAGATTTCCTGTGTTACATTCGGCCAAGGAGAACTGATGCACAGGAGGGGGATCTCCCAAAGAAGGTGGTGACCACTCTGGTATCGTTGAGGATTCCTAACAACATTACCTTGCTAAAGGATATATTTCTTGATATGTCTAGGTTGAAGTTCCAAGACATTGACACTCACTAGCAGGAAGGACTATAGATAATGGACTACATGGTACCCAAGCTGTCTGCCACAAGTGACACCCAGGTACTCAGGCCAAGGGACTGGGCCGAGGGAATTTCCCGCTTAGTTCTAACCAACATGATGTTATTTCCTAACTTTGGCCATAGCGTACAAGTTAATACATACGTAAACAAGTTACTGGTATGCTTCCACGGAGGATTCCTATGGATGGATCAGCCATATTCAGTCAAGGCTGAGTTAATTTCAAGAATCATTGGCCTCACAAATGAAGGAAAAGATCCTGTGACATAATTAACCAATAAATATTGTAACCCCATCAAGAAAAAGCATATCCTTGAGGGAGAGGTGCTAATGATACTTGATTGGGCCCATCCAGGACCAAGGCGTGTGCGTCGCAGCAAATATCCTATCTTGTAAGATGTTCCACAAGGCGATACCCACTCAATGTTCCACAGCAGTGGTGGAACTAGTAGAGATCACTAGAAAGATAAAAATATTTCATTCTTTGTCCACAGAGAGGTGCTACGTGAAGTTGTCCAACAGTCCCACAGAATCCACACTGCGACAATACATAGGTATGCTGCATTTGTTAAGTTTCAAGCTCGCATGCATACTGTAACCCTTCTTCCAACAAAGGACCCACTTAATCAGGTGCAAAATGCGGAATTCATGGTCACATACAAGGATGTGGATGCAATTATTCATATTTTTCCATAGGATTTGCGTGGCCCACTAGCAGAGCCGCTTCCTGAAGGGAAAAATTCATAGAACCACCACTTTACCAAGTTAATGGTGAAGATCATGAAGGCGATGACAACCAAGATGATTCATCGTAGGAACATAATGAGAATGATGATAATATTGATGACTCAAACCATCATGCATATGACCACCCACCAAGTCAAGACCATGCACAGACACAGACACATGTGTAGCAAGAAGAGGGCCACTCATCCCGTAAGAAGCAGAAAGCAGATATAATAGTGAACACAAATGCATTGACTGAAGATGATTTGCAGAAAATTGCCGACATTGTTTCTAAGGTCATGCAAGATAACCTCACAAGCATGAAGATGAAGCAAGTAAAAATTGATACCGAAGTCGAGGGCCATCTCAATAAGTTGATAGAGGCCATCCAGGATGTCAAAGCTACAGTGGAGGCATTCCACTAGTTACACTAGCATTAGTGCTGCCAATCAGAGTGCTAATTCAAAGGAAAGAAATTGAGGTAGATGCATATGCAAGTGCAGGTTCTAATAATAATAATACATGGATAGACTTCTCCAAGATAGCCTTGGAGGAAGTTTATAGCATTCAGGAGGAAGCTGCATCTGAAATTCGACTAAGGGAAAATTTTGTTGCTTACCAGGCAGAAAAAGAATAGAGGAAGTAAAATATGTGCAAGGCCCTATTTAAGGAGAAAGAGTAAGAACTGCAGGGGAAAATCACCCTTCTTTCCAATAAAGAATGGGAAATACTAGCACATGAGCAGAACCGCATCGCATTGGTAAACTCTATCAAAAATTCCATTGCAGCATTCCTGGCAGAAGTGGGGCAAGAAGATGAATACTCACTAGCTAAAGTGACCATGCTTGCAAATATCATGCAGGATCTTAGGAAACAAGTGGAGGAGTGGCAAGCCAAGAAGATGACAAGCACACTACCATAGGTGCTTAAGGAAAGGAGAAGAGCAGTGTATAAAGCTGCTAAAAAAATCAGAGAAGGAAAAACCATCTGCGCAAAGGTTGCAGATGTTGTCGCTACCATTTGGGGAGCGCTTCTCGAGGATGAAACAACTGAGATATTCAGACAAAATGCGTGAGAGGCAAATGAGAAAATAAATGCTGGCAAGGAGGAAATTATGAAGCTACCCCTCCAGCATAAGGTTGCAAAAAATGCAGAGATCAAGAGACTACAACAAGAGTTGCAGACCCTTCACGAGTAAGAAAAGGCTAGGGGAGTTGAGCTTGAGACACATCATTCGGAAACTGAGCGACTCATAGACATTATCCAACCTCTATAGCAAAATATTCAAGGCATAATACAATCAATAGAGGCAGAGTTGTGGGAACATGTCCATTCATACCGTGTTGAGCAGCTGAACACTTAAGTAGAGGATGTTGTAGAAGAGGTTGAAAAGGTTCAGCATATAGTAATGACATTCAAGGACAAGGTTTTTCCTATTGCACAGTCTGAGCTGACACCAAAAACTTAAATCTATGCAAGGAAATAAAGCTGAGGCATCAAAAAAAAAATTGAGGAAACCAATAAGAAAGGCATCCCAAATGCAGCATGCACGGAAATAATAGTACACTTCAAACCCACCAGCAAACCAGTTAAGAGACAAATGGCAGGAGGTCCCACACTACTGGAAAGAACTGATCGACCATTAAATGCATAAAGATTCCACAAATATTTGGCACTCAGGACAAGAAATTTCCCTATATGGATCACGTGTGGGAAACTTTGTCACGGTAACTAGCCATTACGTCAATATTCGATGATGATTGTCAGTACAAAAGAATGATGATACCATTAATAATAGAAAATCTGAAAGGTGCATCTATTATACCAAAGGAAGGTCTTGTCCTACTGATGTACCTGGATAAGCCTACATGGCAAGAGATCCGATGCTTCTCTTATAAGACATGGGTGCCCCTAGAGAAAACATCACTTGGCTGTGCTGCTTGAGCACTAGTAACAGTTACAAATGGGTTGGGGTGTGTCATTGCGAGCAACCTTGCAGACTAAAGTAGTTTCTACAACCTTCAGTGTGTCGGGTATCTCTAAAGAAAGGAATGAGAAAGATGGTAACAGTATGCAAGTTAATTCGACCCAACTAGAAGTTTATGGCGAAGTCATCCTTGGCTATTTGTAGTTCAGTAGGTTAGCAGCTCTGTCTATGGCACCAGGCAGGACTCCTGTAAGGACCAGAGTTCTTGCACAATATGACGAACTTTTAGAGGTAAGAACCAGAGTCCTTACTACATTTGACAAAGTCTGTAGGGTTGGTGAGCATGCTCATTTTCCAACAATCCAGGTGGGGTATCCATGTGTCGAGGGATCAGGGAAGGGCCACATGGCCAGATACGGCTTGTACTCTATGCTGGTTAGGTGAAATTCATAAAATTTTGGTGAATCATTCACCTCTACCACCCTTGCTTATGGGGAATTTCTGGTTTTAAATTGGACAAGTCTTCAAATTCCATATCTATGGAAAAAAGGGTGGTCAAGAGCAAGATGAAGAAAAGATGAAATCGAGGAGGAACAGTAAGAGAACAAGCTACAGCAAGCATGCACAAAACCCCAGGAGCCTGAGAATGAGAATAAGAATTGGATTGCTGCGTTGGAATGGGACATTAGCCACCATCGGTGAAATTGGAGGTGGACTATGATAAGATGATGCAAGAGTCCCAAAGAAAATACTAACTTATTGTTTGTTGGGATGTTGGTCCCAATAAGAAGTGCATAGATTACTTTGTCTTCCCAAGCGAATTCATAACTTGAACCCCCCATTACGAGTCTTTTGATGGTGCCAAGAAACAAAGTGTATCGGTGTTGTAACCTAGAAAATATTCTAAGTATGGAAAGAAGGTGTAGTGCAAGAAATTTGCCAAAAAAAAGAACTCAAGGAACAAGGTGTGCAAGAAAAAAAAATTGCAAAGGCTGCAGTGAAGATCGTGCCTCCTCATATGTCCCTTGCTTTGTGGCTCAAAACAAGCCACACATGAGTGTTGGAGGCCTGTTGTCCTAGGAAAGGAGCACAAGGAAGAAGCTCGCGCAGAAGCAAAGAGGGTGCATCATGCATGCAATAGAATAATCAACCCATAGTTACCTACATTAGACATTAATTAAATCATTTTTGTCTTATTACCTAGTCTCCTAGATTCCACTCTATGCTAGTTTCCTTCTACATGTCCTAGAATTCAACACATGCCAAAACTGAGTCATGGAGCACTTGGGAAACTTCTTGGAAACCCATTTTAGCATGTCTGTTTTATTCTAGATCTTCCAAAGTGCGTATCTTCTCTTTCTAAAAAGATACCTGTTTTATTGAGAATTAAGGAAAAATGAAAACCTAGACTAGGTGTCGTTGACTTGTTTTTTGCCCACATCATCCTCCCTCCTTTTCTCCTAATAAAATTATGTATGAGTTCTCTTTCCATCCCTTATTATCTTTCCTACTTGACTTGACCATGGAAATTTCAATAATGTGTTGTATGTTCCAGGTCTTGCCTCTAATCTCTTGTCAGTGTATCAGATGACTCACACTGGGTCTCCAAAGACGTCATCTTCTCCCTTGATGATGTTGAAATCACTAAGATTTTGAATGGTAAAGTCATAGCAAAAGGTGTTGTTGATCACACTTAGAAGGTATACATGTTTTCCCATTTTCTACCCTACTCAAACCCCTCTACTCTTCCGATTCATGATATTGAGGCAAGCAAGCTTTGGCATGAAATATTTTTCCATCTTAACAACAAGTATCTTTCTGATTTGAGTGAAAAATATATGTTCATAGGGTAACCAAAGATCAAGTTTTCCAAGGGAGTATGTCAAGGTTGTATCCTAGGAAAACACCCAGAGCACAAATTTGAGAGAGCTAGTCATGAGAGAACCTCTGCACCTATTAATTTGATCCACAGTGACATTGCTGGTCCATTTCATCATATGTACATGGGTCAAGCCAAATATACACTGAACTTCATAGATTACTTTTCCAGGTATTGTTGGGTTTACTTCCTAAAGCATAAGTCTGAATTTTTTTACCTCTTCAAAGTCTTTAAAGACTTGGTTCAAAACCAGTCTAGGTGAAAACTAAAGATCCTTAGATATGAAAATGGTGGTGAGTATGTCAAGTCTAATTTCATTCAGTATTGTAAATATGTAGGTATTCAGATGCAGCATTCGATCCCTTACACACCACAACAAAATGGTGTTGCTGAGAGAAAGAACAGGTCACTAAAGGAGATGGAAACCTGCATGATGGAGGCTAAGACTTTGCAACCAAAGTTTTGGTCCAAGGCTATAAAATGTGCATCCTACATATAGAATAGGGTGCCTCATAATCATCTTGATGGTATGAATCCTTTCGAAGCTTGGAGTGGGCACAAGCCAGATCAGACCCATTTCAAGATTTTTGGCTCAAAGGCTTGGGCTAGAATTCCAACTGAAAAGAGAAAGGCTTTGCAGCCCCAAAGACAAGAGTGCCTATTTGTTGGGTATACTAAAGATTCATAAGGCATAATCTGATCAACTTAAGCACTAATAAATATTCCATTGAAAGAAGTGTCCAGTTCCAAGAAGAGCCTTTAGTAGCAATTGAAGTTGGAGAGTCTTCTTCACCACCAGATCCATTGATTATAAGTGGAACGACTAATGAGTTTTCTGATTCTGATAATGATGATTTGATTGTAGATCTTGACATTCCTACAAGATCGAAATGGGAATAAAATACCATTCACGCAGCTAGGGAAATAGCTAGAAATCCTAGTGACACTAGGAGGACTAGATCTTAGTTTGAGAGTGCCCTTTGTATGAAATATCCTTTATTTGCTAATAAGTGCTATCTGATGGTTGAATCAGATCCATATACATATGAATATGTATCACATGATCCAATATGGAAAACATCCATGAAATAATAATTCATCTCACTCCAGAAGAACAACACTTGGGAGCTGGTTGATCTTCCCCCAAGGAGGAAGCTAGTTCAAGGTAAGTGGGCTTTCAAGAATAAGTTTTCTGCTGATGGTTCACCTTTTAAATATAAGGCAAGATTGGTAGCCAAGGTTTACTCACAAGTACATGGTATTGACTACAATGAAAACTTTGCACCAGTCGCAAAGATGGACTCTAGAAGGATAGCTTTATCCATTACAACTTCGAAGCAGTGGGAGGTACATCACATGGATGTGAAGTGTGCTTTCCTAAATGGATATCTCACTAAAGAGATTTACATGCAGCAACCTAAAGGGTTTGTTTCTAATCCATATTTAGTGTGCAGGTTAAATAATTCATTGTATGAGCTCAAGCAAGCCCCTAGGGCTTGGTATGCCAAGATTGATGGCTTTCTACTGTCATTGAGTTTTGTTCAATGCAAGTATGATCCTAATGTCTATTTGAATCTGATTCATGGCTATTTGATGATTTATGTATTATATGTTGATGACCTTTTTATTACAGGAAGTTTAAAGAAAGAGATTGCCTCCTTGAAGGATGCAATGAACCATGCATTTTCTATGATAGATTTTGG